>CM032060.1:17993833-18593833 GCA_018831715.1 Matsumurasca onukii | reverse complement strand
CTTTTTTTACAAACCACCCAAACAGCTGTTCAGACAAGTTAAGTGTCGTATGTACTGGACTGGTACAAATCAAGAACCTTCCTAAGGCACATGGTTGTGATACAACATCTTAGAGTTCGTGAATTTATTAATTTGATCCTAATATAACTCACATGCCAAACAATTTGTTCCTCCTCTGGCTTTAGAAACTCTACGTCTCGAAATAAATTCGATAGTAACAGAGCGACGTGTTCATCCATCTCCAATAAATATAAAAGCTATTATCCTCAAGTTGCATGCACATTACAAAACATTGCATCAGACAAAAAGCATCAGCGTAACTGAAACTCATCACTCACCGTTTCCATGGTCTCAGTTGTCTTGCAGCACGGAACAAACGAACTCACATAAATAAATAATAAATAAATAAACGACGACGTGCGTACGTCCTGCCTTGGTAGTAGCTTAGCACCGAGTGAGCCCCAGAGACCTAGAAACTGGCG
Organism: Matsumurasca onukii; assembly: GCA_018831715.1. Lineage (NCBI taxonomy): Eukaryota > Metazoa > Arthropoda > Insecta > Hemiptera > Cicadellidae > Matsumurasca > Matsumurasca onukii. Next base: position 18,593,351 of record CM032060.1, on the reverse strand, counting down.
GGGCTGTCCAAGGTTGCCAGTCCCCGTCACTCCTGCCCACTACAGGCGCGTCACTGCTGAGAGCTACGTGCTGTAGGTGTGGAGGCAGTAGCTGTTCTCCAGCCAGGCAGGCTGTAGTGACTGTTATATAAAATATTGCGTGTGTAAATAAACACACGGCTTAGCAAACAAGAACTGCGTCACAGTGGTGAGGTACTAGCCAATCGTGATTAGAAAGCCTTCAAAGGCGATTCAGCCTTGTCTAAAGGTGTACTAGTGCATGCCTTCCGTGTGCATATTTAAAAATTAGCATTGCAAACGCTTTATTTTTTTCAAGTATTCTGAGTAATTAATTATAATTTTAATGACTCCCATGAAAATACATTATTAGGTCCATATTTAAAGAAATGTTAATGAAATGTTAGCTAACATATACAATGTAAAACACATACCAGGTCAAAAGAGTTAATTATATTCCTAATTATGTTTCTTTGAGGTTTACAGAATGCCCAGAAGACTTGTCGGATATGTAACTCAGAAGTCAGAAATAACACAAAGAGTTCATTGGGGACTTTCCTTAGATTTGTTAAAATTCCAGAATAAAAATGTGTTATACCTCCAGCATAGGTTACTATGGTGATAAGTTAAGTTAGCTTTCAAACATGATAAAGCTACTAAGTTGGAGTTTGTTTTAAAACCACCCTCTTGTTGAAAATGTGTTGGTATTTTAATCCTGTTTTGAGTAGTATGGTGTTTTGTCAACTCGTTTTGGAAATATACAACTAGATAGTATTTCACTAGTTTTAACTACAGCTGTAGTTTTAAACTGGTGAACATGTCATCAATGATAATTACCGTTGCAAAACAGTGTAAGAATATACCCATGGTATACAGAATTTGTAAAAATTGATCTCCTTCTAATAAGTAAACTGCCCTAACTCAAAGGCAAACTGGTTAGCCAAAGAAAACTATTAAAACCCAATGTATGGTATTTTTGGATATTGCACAAAATCCTAAAACTGTGCTGTGATAGTTTCACTTATTTGAAAACTACTAACGTCCAAAGCTACAGCGAAAATGTTTCCCTTGTGTTTTCAATACACTAGAGTTCTGTTCATCTCCAAAACGAGTTGACGAATCATAATTTACAAAAACGAAATTCCTTAAAAAGTTGGTTGTAAAGTCTGTGAACGCAAAAAACAGTGTTTCACAAACCACTTATAATTTCGGCGCTGAATTGTGCAGTGGCGGAGTTACACACAAATAGTTAAGTACGCAGTGATTAAACAGACACAGGAACACAGGGAAGTTGCTGCCCCATTGATTGGCAAGATGCCTTTTTCATTTAACTTGTAGTGTTCCGAGTTACCAACTTGGGAGGTGTTTCCTGACACACCCTGTATATTGATTTGGATTACACTATCAGTTCGAATAAACCATCATTAATTACTCAGTGGTAGTCAGTAGACACGTTGCCAACCAGAATTCAATCAAATTTCAAATCATAAAATAGTTACAGATTGAGTATATTCTTTTCAAATAAGATTAATTAATATTATTGCAGGCAATAGTGAATTTATCTTTTGGTAATTTTGCACACTACTTTTGAACTTATCGAATTTATTTTGGAAAAATGAGATACTCATGCCGTCAGCCTGGTTAGAGCCAGGGAATATGAAATTAGCACCGATCCTGATTCATAAAACACGTGTTGAGCATTGTTTCAAAACTGTATATACAGAGTGAGTTTTATATGTCCCTCCCCACCTTAACTTTTGAAAGAGGAAAATTTCGAAAACCCTTTGGGGAATATTTTTATAGGGTTCTGAAGTTTCTTTTGACGCACTTTTCGTTACCCCTCCCAAATCGGGGCCCCTAATTTGTTTAAATACGAACCCCTCTTGTGACACTTTATTTGAATAAAAACTCATTGATACCATCAACGTTGTACAAAATCATATAAATTTTAAATATTTAAGTACTTTAAAATGACGTGTTACAAGATAAATTTTTCAAACTTTAATTTTTTATTTTGAAAAGTTTGCAAAATATCTTGTAACAGTTTTTAAATTTTGATCTCCATTTCTTTGCTTTAAAAGAAAACCTTTTGAGCCGCCATTTTTTACAGGAACGTCGTACATTTTTTAAGGTATTAATGACTTTGTGTTTTATACCCTTTCAAATAAGGTGTCACAAGGAGGGGTTTCGTTTTAAGTTTAGGCCCTCCCCCGGGTTTGGGGTGGGTTAACAAAAATACGTCAACAGAAACTTCAGGACCCTATAAAAACATTCCCCAAAGGGTTTTCAAAGTTTCCTCTTTCAAAAGTTAAGGTGGGAGGGACATATAAAACTCACCCTGTATGTGTATCATCTCTACAGGTCAAATTTGTTGTCCGATTGTCCCCAAATGTATTACCAAATGTTTCTTTTGTAAATATTATGGTCGAGGAGTTCGTAAACCAGCAAAACCAGACTACCGGAACCCCTTTGGGAGGGGCTTTCACCAAAATATGGGTTTTAATGATCTTTAAACAGTACAGATTTGTCCGATTTTGATGAAATATGAAATACATATGTATTTATACATCATTAAACCAAAATGTATAAAACAAGTTGTTTCAAAATTGCGGAAAAATTATTTTTGCTATAGCAGTGGAATGAGTAGTTCGATGTCATTGAAATTTAAAATGTGTTTTCCTTTTATGATATGTAATATAACTTCCAGTAAAGACAACCCATAAGTCTGAAGGCCGGAGGACGAAGCGAGGCTGAGAGCGCAGCGAATTAGAGTAACAAATGGCAAAAGAAATTTCATTCATCGATGCCAGCGGCGCTTTAGCGCTTAGCTGCGTGTCGGCCTAGTTAAACTTAGTTTTACACGTCACGCAGGCCTACCGTTAACAAGCCGTAGTGATCTTGAAATAGATTGAAGTGGAACACCTTAAAGTCAGTCAACAGAGGAACAAATAAATTGGTTTTCCACTGTCATGTACAGAGTGGGATCGCAAGCTTTACTTTTACATAGTTGCTTTGATTGTTATGACTAAACGCGCTAAACAAAATTATAGCATGACTCTTAAAAAAGACAGGCTCTCAATTTTGTGACCCTTTACACAACACACACTGAATATAATTTATTGATGCAACGTAAACTAATCTACGTGTTTACCTTTGTCTGCCCTCTCCAATTAGTGAACGAGGATTGAAATATTGCCCGCAGAAGAATGGAGGAAGCTACTTTACTTAGAAGCATTTAATAAAGAAGAAGTTGTGGGCTTAGGAAAACGAGTTTCACAAAGTGAAGGAAGTAAAGAAATTCACAAAAGCTATTACTCAGGTTTACCAATCGTTGAGTATTAAAACTTATTTCAGCAGGCAACTATGGACCCCGGCCAGTTTAACTTTAACAAGTTTGTAATGAGAAAAGTTGGGTTACAGCTTCATAGATTCGGGCCTTATTTCTCAGTTTATCTATTTCAGATAAGTCTGTAAAACAGAAAACTATTTTGTGATGACAACCCTCTAGATGTAAAATAACTTGTGTTTTGTACATTGTGTATTATTTATAAAAAATTAAAACTTTAAACCTTAAGTATTTAAGATTTTACAAGAAATTTAAAAACTGTTGTATACGTGTAGTTAATAAAATATTATTAAAGAAATTGTTAGATAAACACAAATTGAACAAGAAAGCATAGTGAGGCTGCTTTTCTAGTTATCTAAAGTTTTTTAATTAAATTTGTAATTTTTTTATTTTTTGAGTTTTGATGCATTTTGAGTTGCCTTTTATATGGCAATATTAAAAGGTAATATACTACTGATAATGAACCTTAACTTTTTACGTAGACAAGTCCTACATACAGTATATAACATAAGACTTCACTTGTTTCGACACATTTTCCGTAAGCTACATGTCAGAAGACAAATAAACATCTGGAGCTGCTGCTGAACCTGCCGTCCAAAGAAAACATAAGAAATAAAGTATAAAATCAAGAGTATACTTTGCTAGGGTTGGAAACTACGGGACTTTGGTGTCACGAAGGAAAAGAATGGGTAGGAAATATTGGTAGAAAACTACAGTCTACAGCTGAAGACTATTTAAGGAGAGAACACGGCTTGCATTCTTCCATCCCTGTCTGGAGAAGACAAGCTTGAGGATATATTTTATTTGTTGTGTTTATTGTTTAATTTTTGAATATTTATTTAATATTTCTTAATATTGATACAAATATATCCTTTAATAATTTGAGGCTTTGTCTGACTCTTGAGGTAGAATTTATCTCTCTTGCTTACAAATTTGAGGCTCTATCTCAGACTAGTATTTATGAGACACTATAAACTCCCTATCTATACATATGAACGTACATTGAGTGTGTATGCTTGATTTCAATGTTCAGTATAAACAGTCAGAAAAACATGTGGCTGTGTTTGTCCCCTTTAATCCACTATCAATCTGTAAAATGGTCATTAATGCCATAATGGTAGAATATGTTAAGCCAAATAACCTTGAAAAGTCATTCAACTTTAAACTGTTAATAATAAATTAATAAAATAAGATATTTTTTAAACGTACTCCAATTCTTTGCTTGAAGTTTGTTGTTGATGATGGGAGAGTTTCAGAGTTTAAACTATGATTGCGGACATTTTCCATCGTTAATGAGCAAGATGATCATTCCAATACTGAAATAGTTTTTCAAATTAGCTCACATAAAATAAAAACCTACTGATTCTACTATTTTGAAAAATTCTAACCTCTATTTAGTTTCAAATTTTAATCACATTAAAACCTAGCTATTTTACTTTCACATGACTTCCATGCAAATTTTGGTGATTTGGATTTTGTCTAATGTTAAAATTCAATAGCAGGCATGTTATCCCCAGGCTGTATTATCTTCAGGCTTGTTACAAAAATCATTTTGTATTTCTTTTGTAACAAGCCTTAAGCTAGCTTGTTTTTCAAACCACTCATACAAAACACTTTTTATTTTGGACTCTTGTTTAAAAAATATCTCTTAACTTGACAGGTTTAAAAATGGCAAGTTGATTTGAAATAAATTAGTGATATTTAACAAATAAAAATGTTTATGTTATGTTGATTATTTTTAAATACTACAAAGTGAACTGGCGCCATAAAACATTATTATTGTAAAGGTTAAAGAATTGATTTCTTGACCATTTAAGTTTTACTGGGAAACTTCTTGACAAGGTTGATCAAGAGACTTTCAATAAACTAACTGAACTTTCCATTACAATCCATAACTATTTAACTGTGCCCCTCTGTTGGGCAAAGATACATTAGTCTTAGTCATTCTCATTTATCTTTACTTGAAAATCTTCAAGAAATTTAATGGTGTCTTTATGGATGAAGCAAGTTTGGGCATAAATAGGTAACTTTTTAAGATGGCATTACCATACTTCACGTGGTCCATCCAAGCCTGGCTAAATGTTATTAATAGTAATAACAATGTTTTAATGTAATAGAAGTCTTCTTGCCAGAGAACCTCTCTATTAATTCATCTGAAATGGTGATGAATAACGGCTGATTTGCCATTTTCAGCCTACCAACTTAAGAGGTGGCGGATAGAGGCCGCAGGACCCACTCTGGGCACCACTTATATCATGGAGTAAAAACTGAAACAATGTTAAAATCTGATAAAAGTACTATAATCAAAAATCTGTTTCAGTGGAGGCATAAACCTATTGAAGATGCTGCATGTAAACTTCAAACGCTGTACTTTCGTCAAACAATAAACTATTTATCACATTGATTGAAACTTGAGTTCACCATAAGAACATAGAACACAAATCCTTGTAAGAAATAATTTCTTTGGCAAAGCAGTTTTAAATTGTTGCTTTTATATGCTGAAAAAGTAATGGATCTATGCTTCTATTGAAACACTTTTTCCATTTTAGTATGTTAATCTACTTAGCTCATCAATTGCTAATTTTCCCATGTTACCTAAATTCTTTATCCCGAAAAGAGGCCGCTCAAGCTCTATCCACAGGCCTCTTAAAACCTCATTAACCAATATTTATGTTCACTCATTGGAATCTCAGAATAAATACTCCAACTGTTCTGATATTGGCAGCATGGTAACTAATGTGATTTGTGCAAAGGGCTGTTCACACAGGGACAAATAGAACACACAGTATATAAGTGTTGGGATAACGTTGTGATAACTCCTTTAACTTGCTAACGGTTGCTTTTGGTTGTTACCGTGTAAACAGCCAGTAAGTGGGAATAATAAACAAAAATTCTAAAATAAATATGTCCTTTATTTTCAGAACAATAGCAATAACAATAGTAACATAAGAATAAAGTTTACTAAGATAATAGTAGTACTAAGAAAATTAACAAAATCCATATCACAGTTTGTATAAGCACTTTTGTTGAAAATAAATTATTACAACATTGAGTATTTGGTTCTTAGGTGTTTGTTCATTTTATTTGTTGATAATACAATGACATTGGAATTTGTCCAACCAACTTTACAACCACAGTAATACCAATATTACAATATTTGATAGTTATGGATGGCAACATGCAATACAGTAAGTTAGAGTGTTAAAACAACTATAGTAGCAACCACCCATTAGTGCCTATCTAAATCTTAAAATTTTAATTAAAACAGAACCATGTTGACTTTGAAGTTGTGGACATTATCTTACAGTACATTTAAGAACTTATTCGTACTTAGTGGCCTTCATTCATATTCCTGAAGAATAGGCTTAGTAGATGTTAACAGAACTACCACAGGCATAGGATTGAACTTGCCGATGACCCTTGTTGTTATGCACACACCGGTAGCTGCGTTTTGCATTGAGTTCAATCTAGGTTCAAAACCTTGCTTTCAAAAAGAAAAGTTAGTTTTGTTTATTTTTATTAACTTAAGATGGGATGGTACACTTATTTTCAATGTTTTAAATATTTGTTTTTGCCTTTTTTCTGCCAACATTAATCAAAATGTTTTATCATTTCTCCTTAAAACTTTTAAAAAACCTTTAAAGCAAGAAACAAATAATTGACTGGATTAAATCTTGAAGAGGACACAATTAATAGGAATATGTATTAGGTTACATATTTGAATAAGAAAATGTATTGACAGATTTAAACTCAAAAAGTCCAACAGGAACTTCATTTTAATTTGTGTTGATTGTATATAATGCCCTTTACAAAGATATACAGTCAACTCCCGACTAACCACAATAAAGTCGGGTTGAGGCTTCCCGGCTAAGCAAAAACGCGGTTAATCAACAAAAACTCAAAATCATTGTACAATGAGGTATAAAAAGACGTAAACAACTGAAAAAGAGGATAACAGATTCCAGTTAGCAGTGCATGTGGAATCTAGTCATTAGTTCTCATGTATTTTAGCACAGCACGGTGGGACGCACGTGTTATGGTAGCCTTAGTTCCACGGTTTTAGTTAGCTACTGAGCGATCAGCAGCACTAGTGTCGAACTCTTGACAGGTCACGTGACTTGGTTACCAGAGCAACCAGAAAATAGTGACGGAGTATTGTTAGGGTTTATGCTGTTATTGCTATCTTACTTTCGTCTATCACAGTGATATCCTTGTATAACCAATGCTCAATGTTATACTGGTTGCACATTTGTTTACTGTTGAACCACGATCAATGTTTTGCATCATGTCGAGTTTTGCTGTATTGTCAATACGACCCGTTTGCGTTTAGTAGACATTGTTTCGCAATCATCAATAACCACTCCAAACAAATACAACTCCTGCAACCATAATTCAGATAATTATATGCCCTCTTATACCACTGTCAAAACCTTGAATAGGATTAATTAGTCAGATGGATGGGTAATTCCGGTAGGTGGGGAGAATTCCTATTTTTGGACTAATATTGTCAAGGGAGTCAGAGAAAACGAGTCAAGGTCACGCGGGACACTATTATTGTCTGTTTTGTGAGGGATGGCGGCATTGTATTTTTTCTCCATTTGGTGTCCTGTTAATCCGATCACGGTTAATCGGGAGTTGACTGTAGGTTATTGATGGGCACTTGTAACACATGAAATTATATTTCTACAGACCTTTTGAGTGTACATCTTCTTCTAATGGACCAGATGTTTGAAATTATGTATGGTGGGTCACACACCCATGTTATGGAACTACTGTTGTGTTCACAGTATCTTGCATTACCATTTTAGAAACTGGTAACTCAAATTCTAAGGTCTATAATTGAGTACAATAATAAATGTAGTGGAATTTTACCTTCCACCTAAAACAAAATAGTAAAAGTTCTAGATAATGTGCAGATTTAAAATGTTAGTATTGATTACTTAGTACTATTGTAAAATATCAATACTGTAGACCTTCCGTTAAAAAGACTTATCGTAGTGTAGTGTTTGTTGCTAAAATTACTGAGTACGTTTAGTTGATGCTGGACAGAGCAAGATTGTACCTCCTTCATTGAAAAATTATCTCTTTTTCTCACTAGGAAACAAACGCTGAAGTGAGTGAATTTCACTGATAGATCAGCGTTGACTTGATTAGACTGAACATTCTTACTACTTAAACTGAGAAAAGGATCTACTACTTGACCAGCACAAACCAACCTTGACAATTTACTTTAACCAAAGTAACGTGTTAATTACACAATAATATGTTAGCTTGCAAGAAACTTATTTATTTCATCCGCTACCGGTTGGGGGTCATCAATATGTAAATGATGGTTTCCTTTTAAAATCACATGTCTGCTTAAATGAGAATTTTTGAGTATTGATTCAACAGTTTTTCTGTACACATCTCCTTTAGCATCGTCCCGCACAGTTCCGTTTTCAGCTTGAATGGAGAGGTGAGGGCATTTGATCATTGGTGCTAAATGGAGCAAATAGCTTATTGGCAACCGGCCGACTGCATTTAGTTTCAACCTTATATCCCTGGACAGGTACACTTTTCCATTCGCATTGGTTGCAGTACCCCTACTTAGCAATATCTTACATGATTCTTTAGATATCAACTTTCTACGGCCCAGATAAAATCTCTCCAACAGTTCTTCTTCAGAATACTCGGGAGGATTTGTTTTATTTTCAAGTTTTAATGTTTGTTCAATGGTTTTCTTTATAGCAGGAATGTCAGTACCGGGTTGTACAGTCATATGCTGACGAGCACAATCTATACTAATATATCTAGAAACTTGGGAGGGATAAATGGCTGAATATATAAAGCTAAGTGAACTGCCAAAAGAGTGTCCTAGTAAAGTCACTGGGTTTTCCCATTTGTAGAAATGTTTTATCACAAACCTTATGATACAAACGGCATCGGTAAAGTCATATAAGAAGCCTGGATGTTGGTGGGATGAGAGGCCGTGTCCTGGGATGTCTAGGGCTAGCAGAGAATCAACATTCAACAATGGTGCCAATCTGTCAAACGTAGCTGCGTTGTCTTGAACACCGTGCAGAGCAAGGACAGGCTGCACATTTGGATCTCCCCACCACTTCCCTGTAACATAGCACTTGAATAGACTGTCTCGAATAAATGTGCTCTGAGGCTCAAATTTCTAAGCAAAATATTTACATTTGGAGCACAATTATTAGTATCTAAGTACTATAGACACAAGGACTATATTATTCGTGACTTCACCACCATAGCTGACAATGTATCATATGTTTTCAGATCTTAATACTCCTTACTATACTTTATAATACTGTCCAGTCCTGTAAATTGCTTTAAATGCAGCTATAGCTGCGGCAAGGTCAAGTATTAAATATTAGCGGAACTGTACATATAAGTCCTCAAGAACAATTAAAACAAATAGTAATTCTACCAAAATAAATAAAAAAGTAAATTGGTTAGCTACCCTACTAAGACCAAACTGTCACAGACGTTCTCAATTTCCTCTTAACACAGGTTCAGCCTTTGGCCATGTTTCCCCAACAAATACCCATGTACAACAAAATTTCAATAGTTTTTGGCCAAATATTTTTCATTCAAACTTCAAACCCACTTCTTCTTAATAATACTTTTCACATTTCGCAGCAACTTCGTATTGAAACTTTGAACTTAAAAAATTAATAAAACTTTCTTTGAGAAAAAAAACTGAGATTTTGATGAGAGAGGATTATGTCTTCATGCCTTTATGCCTTATGAATGTATATGAACATTTTTCCAATGGTCTAGATTATTGTGAGGGAATTTCCAAAAATAACACACATTTCATCATAATATTTTATTATTTTTATTTACAAATGTAACTATTGTGTATGTTAAGTAGTTACAACGAATTAGTATTCCGGATAAGGTAGCTTTAGTGTAGCTAAGCAAATATTTGTAGTTGTAGCTACTTTAAAAAAGTATAATTTTTACAACCCTGCTATCATTAGCCAGAGCTGGTCATGGCCAGAACTTAGTGTACATGCTTCGCCTCATAACGGCTTCGATTGAATTCCCGACACTGCAGGAACAACTGTTTACACTGGCCACTCCCTGTGATTCGGAAGTCACGCCAAGCTGATGGTCAATTTCTATTGGTTGTTAGCCTGTTAGACTATTAATTATCATGAGTTATGACGCAAACTGAGGAACGAACAGCCCTAGTTTGTAACAAGACTACACCTCACCATTCATCATAAAACTCATCACACACAACATTCATACCATGTTCACCTTAAAATACCCTCTATGAGTCAAGTCAAGTATCAAGTAAGAAGGAGTTAAGTATCAGATACTTTGAATATTTACTATAAAATTACCAGCAATATGACCCCATGGAACTGGAATCTTGATTTCATGGCATGGCACAACTTTCCCTGGTACTTCCAAAGGCTTGGATTGTGTCAGTTGGGTGGAGTGTGTTTGAAAATTATTTACTCTTTTGACATTCTGGATGATGTGTTTCCATCGACACTGGACTGGTCTTTGCATCTAAAAAAGACAAATTACCAGGTGTAATACAATTGAGTAATAAGTTCAAACTTATTCCGCCAAGTTACATACTTGGATTATATAACCTAGATCAGCATTTCACAAAATAAATTTTAACACGTTCACTGCTAGAAACACAATTTAACATGATAATTAGTATTTGATTCAATTTTGTGACCATGGCAGGTTGCATAGCCTTTAACCAAAGAGTGAGTTATTGTGACAGTCAGTCAGTCAGTCGTAGTTTCCAGTTAAGTGACTGGAATTCAGCACTTGTTAACGGAAATCTACTTTAAGCTATTTACCTATTTATATGGTGTAGTGGCATAAAGGTAGTAGAAAGAGATCAAGTTGTATATAAATCTCATATTTGACTCCCAAAAACTCAGACTAAGGGTAACACCTCCAACCACTTGGTTAGTCCTACTTTAAATTCCCAATCTGAGGAGGTCCTAACTCCGCTAGTGATCTGTTGAAAAACCTTGGGATTGGAAAAGAAATCTTTGCTTTGCCTTGTGAAAGCGGCATCTCTTTTGGTTCAGTTGATTGCTAATCCATGAAGTCGCTCCTTGTTTGGAAACCCTCTAAGTTAGACTTAACATAGATTAGGCTATCACAGATGTAATGGTTGATAGATGTAAGTATTTTTATCTTTCAATCCAAGGACGACAGTGATTTCTCGGTGCAGTGCCCACAATAAGTATCAAAGCATTCTTTGAAGGCAGAAGAACTCTTTTGCTATTAGCGATGTGGCCCCAAAGAACCATTTCATATCTTAAATGGGATTGTAACAGGCCATGGTAAGCGATCATCAATGCCAGACTCAGTGTCTTTTCACCATTCATTTATAACCTGATACACCTAAACCTCACGCCAGCCCGCTATAAATAAGCGCTATGACAGCCCGCTACAGTAGATCCTCTGCTTCCCTCTCCGCAGATGCAGTGGGACAATCCCCTCTTGTGATGAGTTTTGTGTCGTTTGCGAAGAGAAGCACATTGCTGTCAGGAAATTACCAATATTATTAATGGATATCAGGAATAGGATTGGTCCCAACAATCCCTGTGAAGCACCTCGGGGCAGAACATTCCTCATCAATCGAGACTACCGGAGATATTTCATGCAGGTGTGATGCGAATATCCTGAGAAGAATACCACGCACTTTGCAACTGTCATTTGCTTTGCTGTCTTATGACTATTGCCTAGATTGTAGACTAGGGCCTACCTCTGTATACTGCAACTTTGGGTCTATATTGTGTTCCACTCTCAGACGGCAGCATTGAAAACCCATATAGGCTACCGTGTTACTTAAATAGGAGTTTTCTACACTATCAACCTCAGCTCACTCCTGTCCCCCTTTTATCTGGGCTACCTTGAAAGTGGTCTGAATTCTTTCAACCTCAATTATTTTAATTTCTTTTAATTTAACTTAAAAGGTTAATAAATTGAAACAGGGAATACCCTAGTTTCACAATCCAATAAAGAGGGTAAAAAGTGTAACTAAATGAAGATTTTGAAGGTTTATTAGGTTGAATATAACTTTTAACAAAACCGTACTCTTTGTAAATCTAAGAATTCAATCCTGGGTCTGAGAGGCCCTATATAAATCATTCTAAGTTTTACAGTAGTAGTGCAAAACAAAACTTTCGTCCCAGAGACCTCCACGTAGGCTGGGGAGTGCTACGTACGCAACATGTATTGCCTCATGGGAACGTTTAGCAAAGTGTCAGAGGCTATAAAATTAAACAAAACATAATCTCAAGGTATGGAGGGAATTAGGAGTTCAAGGTACTATGAAGAAAGGCAATACAAGCATGACAGTATAGTTATTATATTTCCACGTATATGTCCGATGGTCCGTTAGAATGGGGTTTTGGTTAAGTGTTAATATATTATAAGGTCTTTGACGCCAATGGCAACTGTGCTGACTTAATCACAATGCGGTGCCCGCCACCTTGTGCTTTGCAAGTTGACTCTACCCACTGAGATAGCAAATTGAATAGGAGTTTGACTGAGTATAGCCTGGGTGAATCACAATGTATATTCCATTGTATACATTTACATAAATTGTACGATACTTAAAGTAGAAACTTGTAGAAATAGAGTCCTGACTCAATAAATTATGTCATGGGCTAGGCCTATGTTAGAAAGAAAAGAAACTTACCTTTCCTCGAACACATAAATAGATTATATTCCTGAATGCCAATAAAGTTCTCAGAGTATTTAAGTATTTTCTACTACGAAATAAATATAGTAGAATAAAACGATTAAATTCATCTCAGTTATCAAGTCCTTGAGGTTAATAAGATTAGGTTAGTAAGGTTAGCAAGTTGTAAACAGGAACAAGACAAGTTGATTTGTTTGTTTCTGTTTTACTTAAGGCATCTTTAATCAAAATATGCCAAAGAGGAAAAAGACAAAAGCAGAGGTTTACTATATAAAGTCTTTGTTTATCCTTGCGATGTAACCACTCATTCTCATTCATGCACCAAATTATTATCAATGACTTTAAACAAATAAACGATATGTTTAAATTTTTCTTCGGTAAATACTTGATGAAAAGTAGATGGTATTAATGAATGAGGCATGTTTCACTACATCATGCCTTAGATAGCGAAAGCCAGTTCTTTAAAAATTAAAATTATGAAAAGTTTAAAAAATGTATCATTAATTAATATATGTTTAAAGTCAATGGTATTCTGGTTGTTATACGCCAAACGGTACCTTAGTTCAAACCACTTTCCTCTGTATAATTATTTGGAATATATATTATTAAGTACATATCTCAATGTATTCCCTTATAAGCTACTGTAACCTATTTTCTAGCGTAATTATTTTTTCTAAATTAAATCTTCCTAAATGTATTATGTAAAATTGTGCAAATACGTGCAAGTTAATAAATTAGGACTCAAACTGACTGGATATGTGTTGATATATAAACCCACTGGCAAACCATACCACTGTTAAGATTAAGTCAAATTTAAGGAATTTGTGAGAGCTTTACAACAACGAGCCACCACAGTATTGATCTCTAGAAAAATGTCAAAAACTCTGTTTGGTTTGTTATTGTATCCGGTTTTAGGACGGCGTTTGTATGTACCCAAACCTGCTACAATATTTCCACAATAATTGCAATATTTTTACAAAGATTAACACATATTTTGCCTCTAGCTGCAATTGTAATATTGTATAGTAATCAAATGTTTTATATTGTACTTGTTTTTCCTCAATATTTTATTGCTAATTTTGAACATTTATCGGTTAAGGTTTTAAAAGTATCCTTGATCGCCTCGAAGTGCCTGTATAATTATGTGTATAGAGTGTTTATACGAACTGCTTTATGACGTACCTGTATGTGAACCTGAGTATTTTCTCCGATGACACAGCAATGACATTCTCAAGCTTCAAAACCCTTGCCGGAGCAAAAAACGTTTTTGAAATAAATGGTCTTCTACAATGGTTTACTTCAAACTAATATTAAAGGTTAACGCAGAGAAAACTAGTTGGTTGTGTTTTCTATCAGTAACGATGGTTTGTCAAGTCTTCTTAGAGAGAATGAGGTCAACTCTGAGGATCCCATCAAGTATGGCCTTGTCATTGACAAACACCATAGGCATAGTTGTTCGCAAACCATGTAGACAAAGTAGCAAGATAAATAAATAAATAATAAATAAAATGCTGTTAGTTCAGCGTTTCAAATTAACGTCAACACTTTAAATGATCTATAATCTACACTACATCTATAATATAACTACAATCTATTATGATTAAACTATTAGTCAGATCGAGGCCATAACGCCGGGCCGAAATCAATATCGAAAAATGAAGCCTCGAGTGCTCACAACTTACTAGGTATTGTGGCTCTTTAACTGGTATTGTCTATTCATATGGGGAGATATTTAAGGCCTAAAGTCAAAACGCCCAAGGTAAATATGGCAGTTAGGATTTCATCTCTATTCTTTTATTCTTCTATAAAATAGTATATCGTCAAATTTTCCATTTGAAGAGTCTAGATCATTGTAAAGAGTTGTTCCGAAGTCACAAATGCCTGATACTTCCTTCAATTAAAACCTTAGAAACTCTTAATAGAATTGGTATTTATTTGATATATCAATTTAATATGAATCTAATATTCCGTGGTCCGTAAATTTCACTATCTTTCGTCAAAAAAGCCTCTTCCCTGTTTCCTTTATCCTCAGTAAATCCCAACCCCAACTTACGTAACATAAACAATCTCTTGATACCAAGACACCGCACAACCTTTCTGAACACCACCTTCTGCAGTGTGGAGTGCGACTGTTCAATGCTCTTCCTGTCTCCCTAAAACAAGAACACGATAACAACTCGTTCAAAAGGCGAATAAAAAAGGTTCTGGTAGACCATGCCTTTTATAAGTTCAGTAAGTATCTGGCTCATGAATGGTACGTAGATGAACTAAAAAACATGTTGCTGTGCCCTTGTACTAATGCGTGTATCTTATGGCAAAAAAATATTTGACTATGATAGTTTAAAGCCCTCAATCGACTGGCAATAAAGTATTATTACCAGTTCCAAATACTATGTGGTAGGGCAAAATATTTTGAGGGGCATGGCTTATTATTATTTGATGTGTCGCGCGTAGGCCTATCATCCTTCTTGCGGAAACATAATGACGTATATGTCACAAATCTTGGTCATATTTAGTATCGCCTCATCCATATCTCTCGGTGTTTAGTAATTATTTTAAGTTTGATTTTGATTAAAATTTGGCTATTTTTAATCCAAACAAAACGAACTGCGCCCGATGATAAGTGTCGACAGTTTATGTTATGACGAGAAAAGGTTTCAAATCATCTTCCTGTATTTGATCAAGAAATTGCTGGTAAAGTTGATAAATTTAGTCCCAAAATACATTAGAATCCATTTAATGCGGTAAACCAAATATATGTTTATAAACTGCTTACTGGGAGGCTCAATGGACTGTGGAAGGGGTTACTAGAGTTGAGTGAGTGAGATGTTGCTTGACGCTGTAGTATGTCAGTACGCGGGAGACAGGCAGCTCGGAGAGGAGGGCCTGTGCACTGTGCAGTCAGCTGTTTCTATGTAGTGAGTATCTTTATCACACTAATCTACCGTAAAGCAATATACAACAATTTGTTGGGCCGTGGGAAAAATTATTTGCTGTATACCTATTTTCCTATAACACAATTAATTTGCCAATAAAAACAACATTTCTTTCATTAATGATATCGGGACAAGCTAAGATTAATATTTGCTACTGCAGTTTTAAATAAAAATGTAAGATTTATAAACGCAATATCAAACAAAATAGTGATAATGTCGTTCACGATGTTTCGGAATATAAAAGCAAACCCGTTCTTTCCTCGGTTCATCCAATCAACCAAAAGTGTTGGCTTAAATTATTGAATACAATGTTTTTAATTCGTGCGTTTCTCGGTTACCGTTTAATATTCAGGAAAATTCTGCAATCTAAATAAGAATCTAAATACATAGAACTTGTCTCAAGCAATATTATAAGACCTTTATTTCTAGGACACTTTTAAATGCCAATGGTTGGAGTAACTTTACAGTATATTTACTGTATGTATTAGTTTAAAAATACAAACTGCACATTATATGTGTAAAAATTAAAATGTCATCTTTGTTGTTTTAGTTCTTTGAAATAAAAATATATACGACGCGTAGCCACAAGCACTACTGTGAATACTGGTGAATTTCTTGTAACGGAAGAAAACTTACACCGGGAAAGCTTTTTTGGAAGGGCTTTTTTGTTGGTTTTATGGTATAACAACAACATTTATGATTCCGATTTCAATGAAACTTGGTATAAATATTAATGTTACTCTACCAAACAAGTGTACCAAAAACAAAACAATTTCAAATCCAATCAGCCTAGAGCCATGGAGGGGAATTAGTTTTTATAGCGTGTCTTAACGTACATGTCATTTTTCGCGTAGTTTGAATTGATGCTTGTAGTGTCACCACTGGTTTATGTTTGACGGATGCTCATTATAAAAATACTATGTTCTCTATTTACGAAATCTTCAAAAGCTTCTGGGGTTGGTGTCGATAGAGTTCGGGCCCAACTCAGCTAACAAGAGTATATTTTAAATAGAGCTTCTATAAAGTATACATTCAATATATACTTAGGCCTACTCAACATTTTACTCTTGGCTTCAAACATGTTGTTTGTTTAGTTATTATTTGATAGAGTAAGAATTAGGAAAACTGGAGGTATAAACGATAGTGAGGTACTTTTAGAAGTGTCAATGTTTGCGAATGACCCAGGATTAATCAAGAGCCACTTTGCAACTCGTTCTTGAGCTATTGTGACCGGGGAACAGTTACAGATTGGTCGGTGTAGCTTTGCACTTGACTCGGTAAATAGTGCCTAGAAAGTGAGAGTAACCCAGTCAAACTATAAAATAATGCCGATCAGCTGTTTAATTTCAACCTCATGGGTATAACGGGGACATTGTGCTGTGTCATTCCCTCAAGATACCCTTGTTGGAAGTTTAGCTTGGCTTTCACATTTCACATTACCAAAATCGTAATTTCCAGCTGGACTAGCTTCATTCATGACCCAAACACTGCTACTTTTTGTGAAGTTGTGGTATAAAACCTACAAGTCTTAGGTTATACACAACTATTTATTATACAACCTATCTATTTCTAGATAAATGAAGTGGGCTTCACAACCGCATACGTTTTTATTATATTTCCTCTGTAATCAAGCTCCCAATTCGACATTGCCATAACAGAGGGTGGAATAATTTTAAGCGAATGGATTTTTTAAGTACGTCTACTTGAAATTTCAAAATTTAGTTAGGTCAAACAGTTTTGACACTGCCATTGGGCACTACCTAATTATTTACAGTATTTATAGGTTTAATTTACAGTATTTACAATACTGTATATAAATATTTCTGTAGTTAAAGTATGGTGAGTCAAGGGTATCAGTGAAACAAATTCTTTAATGAGAACAGTAAAAGAAAGCAAGTTAACTGTTTAGCTTGTTTATGAGGCGGATCGCAATAAAGTGGTTTTCTACGATGCTGACTGAGTTCCTTTGCTAGTAAGCAGTACATTAGGTTACTGTTACCGAATAAAGTTGGACGGTTAAGAGGATTGATCACCTCAGAAAAAGTTGCTCAAAACATGCTCTCGTAGTCCCCCGTTTAGGACGCTATTTTTTGGTGTAGAGATTAGACAAGTTGTTCTCCATGTTCTCAAACGTTGTCTCTAGGTTTGTACATCACATCTGCTTTTTTTTATCTTACGCCAATATTAGCAAAAAAGTTAAATTTGGCCAAAAATAGCTATTTTAAAAGTGTATTATATTTTTTCACAAGCAGCTTTTGCTAAGGACATAGAACCACTCCTACCTAATCGTACAAACCCGCATTTGGCGTTTCGGATCATAAACGGCATCGGAGTACGAAACCATGTTTTATCACTTTTTGAGTAAGCCGAGCAAAATTGGAATATCGCTACTACGATTTCTCTTGACTGGCAAGGTCAGCAGCACGCGCAATTCTTCAAAGAACTGAGCCCCTCCTAGGCAACTCCCTAGAGCCGATGTTTTTGAAACAGAATATAAGCTTGGATTTCCAACTACCCCTCGTTCACTGGAGATAAATAATCAATACTCCGCTATTTCAGTGGAAAACATGGGTTCTTGCTTGGTTTATTGTAATCCTCTTAAACGAAATGTTACATTCCAAGATGATTCCTCGCCAGTCGATACATTCATTGACTTTTGTTCGATCGTTCTAAGAAAACCTATGTTGTTTCCACTTCGCCTCAGCTGAGAAATCTGGTTATGTTCCCCCAATCGATGTACCCGCAGAGTAAAAACATACTTGAGGACAATTTTAATTTTAAAGATTGTTTCGCTGTCGAGCATCAGAGTTTTCACACCTTTATCAAGCAAATTCCGTTATTTGGTTTATGTTTGAACACATTCTGAGCGTTTTGAGTTGTTGATATCTTGCATATAACGCGTGAACTAAAATATTTATTTACTTGGTAAGTTTTCTTTCACGAACGAAAGGACAGCACGTAAAAGCTCCTCGGTAACAGCCCATTGATATTGGTTTGACTCCTGTCTAGCTGTCACTAGTTAGTGGTGCCTGTGTGTCATGGCAAATGTAGTGACAACTGTGCGTGCAGCTTTTATTTACATAACTAAGTACTCTCGTATAGTCATTCAATCTCAAGTGCGGTTAGTGAAATATCCACAACAACACATTTAATTGTTCTCTTGCCTGTCTCATTCTGGCAACTACTTCGCAACTTTGTTATAACTCAATAAAAATGGAAACTCTTATACAAACCTTTTTTCTATAAACTGACATTCAGTCCTTCCATGTACCTAAAAGGATGCGCTTACCTTTTTGCCTTCACACAAAGTTCAGTTCGTCAACATATTGCCAAGTTCGATAAAATCAGCTACAAGTCCCAATTCGATAAAAAGTTATTTAAAAATCATCTGAAAAAATCTTGCCTGCGGATCTTTTTACAATACAAGCGAGTTTGTGGCACAAATTTGGGATATCAAAAACACACAGACTGACACCAGGACTAGAGTGAGAAAATTCGAATGAATGATAGCCAATTGATGAGCAAAATTTATGTTTTAGTGAAACTTCAATGTCACAACTCAGAATGTATGATAGATTTTAGAATCTGAACGATTGCATAACATATAATAATGTTACACGTAATAAAGTATGTACTACTATTATTACTATGGTCAGATTTAAGAGGCGATATTGGAAAAACATTGACAGCACTTTTGATAATGTTTAGAAGGGTACTTAATTGCCTTTTAATCAGTACTAATGTTAGAAACAGCCCCATATGAACAAATACCTTTAAATGTTTTGGTATATCATATTACAGTATTGCTAATGCACGGTGTTTGCTGTAATTTGCTGAAAGCGTTTGTTTTGGATTACTGTACTTACAAACGCACTTGTTAACACAACTACGCTGGTATGAACGTGTGTCAACTTAAGTAACTAGTTTGACGAAACTTTAAAGTGATAGTTCAAAACCAAAAAGTACCAGCATGGCAACCGTTACATACCTGTATCGAGTTTCGTATAATTCATATAGTTAAAATAATCTTAATAGAGTATCATGTAAACAACAACAACCTATAAAGCAGCTGTTTCAAAGTAGCTGAATCTTGGAACTAGAACACACGCTACGTTTTAGATATTATAGATATTAGAAGGCAAACAGAAATAGCGTAAACACGGAGGGAGAGTGCCAGCAAATATAATATACTACCGGTATAAATAGATGCTACTTCAGACAATTTAGTTTGAGTTTGATCAGAGGCAACCCACGCAACAGCAAGCATCAAGCACATAAAGCACTTGGAGATAGAGGTTGCTTTCTGAGTGGTTGGATAGTATCAGAGTGCTGAGTTCAAAGCGAAACAAAGCACGTGCACGTAAGTGAGTTGTTGTACAGATGACAATTACCAAGATTACAGCATTGACAATTTACGTTTTAGAGAGACAAGTGAATGATGAAATCTGTTCGCAATCATCTGTCAATTCTGTTCTGATGTCCTACTTCTTTGTTTTTGACATTTTGTCATTATAGCAGAATAAGTTCTCTATTAATCAAATACCCAACAACGTCGACAGAGTGTGGGCCAAATTCAGCGAACAAGATTCCCACTTTGAGTTATTTATTTTAACTTTTATTCTCAACAGTTAGAAATATAAAACTATAATATTGAAAATCGTTTAATTTAATGAATATACTCAGAAATAAGGTACAGTACCAATATTAATCTATGTTTAATTGAGATGTAATATTAGCGCTAATAGTGAACCCAAAGGTTGTTCCAAATTGTATGCGATATTTCCTTCCATATTTTCTTCTTGCATTACGTAATGTGACAACTTTGAATTTGGTTGTTTTCAAGAACAACTTAAGTAAAATGTAAAGGTATTTTAAAGAAAGTTCTTAGAGTAAACCTTATTGTGAAAGGTATTATTGTAGCGGACATTGTCTCGCGGGGACCGCTTGGATGGCGCGATCACGGGCGTATTTAGAGGCCTTCTGAAGCGGCCGCCACCCTCGGTGCCTGTGCCTATTCACCACGGGCGTTGACCTAATTTCGAGCGACTTGTTTACTAGACCTCTCCCGAACCTTTCTAAAATCTGCAAATTCCACCGGCTCATATAGCCCTCCTCAGGAGCTCGAGTAGTCAGTTCCGGCAGTGAATGAATGTGAACGAATGGGCCGCGTTCCCCTGAACGAATAGTCCAGTGTAAGACTGTGTAAGAAGGTCCGCGCACCTAGTGAATGTGTAAGACTGTGTAAGAAGGTCCGCGCACTAGTGAATGTAAGTGCTGTGTGAACATACAGGGTCATACCCTTGTGCGTGAACAGTGACAGTGTAAATTCTCGGTGTCAGTGATCTTCATTGTGCCCGCTGCAAACGTCGGCTGCGAGTGATCTTCGAGGCATCGACACCCACCGTTGATTCCCGACTGAAGAGTGCGAGAACACGTGAGTGAACGGACTTCGCGCCGGAGTGTGAATAGACTGTGTGAAGTGCAAATAGTGAAATAAGGAACTGTACATTGTGTAATAGTTTGTAGCCATTAAGTGAATTATTAATTGTGTTTAATATTAGTGTATTACAACTAGACTGTGTAAATAAATAGTGAGTTAACAAAGACTGACGCCTTATTATTCGTACCCGTGAAAAACATTACATTTGGTGTCAGAAGTGGGATAAGGCGATTCAGTTAGTGAAACTTTGTTTATTTACATAAAAAAAATGGCTACAACTAAGTTTGTGAAATTAAGTGAACTCAAAGTAGTGGAACTAAAAGTGAACTTGAAGAGCGAGAACTGGAAACTTGGAAACAAGACACAGCTACAGGAGAGATTAAGAGCGGCAGTCTTAGAGGAAGGGGGCGATCCAGACAGCCCACTGTTCGAAATATCCGCGGCTCGGCTGATCTCGGTAAGTTACTAGAAGAAAAACTCAAGGAAAGTTCAGAAGATTTAGAAGAAAAGTTAAAAGCTTTAGAAGTAAATTAAGTGAAAATTCAAAACTTTAGAAGAAAATTAAGTGAAAATTCAAAAACTCTAGAAGAAAAATTAAGCGAAAATTCAAAACTTTAGAACAAAAAATTTTAGAAAACTCACAAAAACTTTAGAAGAGAAATTTCAGGAAAAATTCAAAGGCATTAGACGAATTTAAAGAAGCATTGAAGAAAAGCTTTAGATAATAATACAAAACTATTAGGAAGACAAAATTTTAGAAAATTCAAAACTCTTGAGAAAATTTCAAAACATAGTAAAGGAAGATGTAGAAAAAGTCAAAATTGAATTAGAAAAGAAATTAGAAGAGGCTACGAAGCGTATTGAGTTTTAGAGTCATAAGAGATGCTGAGGAGACCGAATCTAAATTGCAAACAAGCCAGATTGCAGGATATTCAGCTGAGATCACCGAGCCGGTAAAGTATGCCAATTCCTCCTGGACACACGAGCCTGCCGCCATTTGACGGAAAACACCCTGGGAGGAGTATTTTACTCTGTTCGAAAAGCGGCACGAGTACACCAGTGGACGGCTGCGGCTAAGGCGTCTGTGTTGAGCCTTATCGCTGGGCGACGCTTTAGGCGTCCTTCATTCGATCCCAGTTGTGGACCGCCTGAACTATGACGAGCTTATCAGGAGACTAGAGATGCGGTTCGGACATCGGCACATGGAGCAGGTGTATCGCTCG
Source organism: Matsumurasca onukii (assembly GCA_018831715.1). Lineage (NCBI taxonomy): Eukaryota > Metazoa > Arthropoda > Insecta > Hemiptera > Cicadellidae > Matsumurasca > Matsumurasca onukii. Next base: position 18,570,718 of record CM032060.1, on the reverse strand, counting down.
CAGTTGAGGGACCGATGCCAGCAGCCAAATGAATCCCTGCAGGAGTTTGAGGCGGATATTGTCCGACTTGTACGAAGCGCCTACCCCGCCTTGCCGGAAGAGGTCTATGAGCGGCTGTCTAAGGACTGGTTCATCGACGGTCTACGGGAACCTGAGACCCAGCAAGCAGTTAAACTGTCCCGTCCTAAAACCTTGAGCGAGGCGCTCACCCAAGCTTTAGAGTTTGAGGCTGTCAAAGAATCAATACGGTGCCAGGCAAGAGTAAGGTACGCCAATGCAGAGAGAGCAGGACAGCAGTGGACCTTGGATGATCTGGTGCAAAAGGTTGTCGATGCGTTAATCGGTTTGAGAAGGAGTTGCGCTGCTGTAACTGTAGTAAACCGAGGCAACCAAATAGAAGGAGGTACCCGTGGAACCTGTACCACGAAATCAACCGTCGAAGAAAAAGCCACGAAGAGCCGCGTGTGTGCGAAGAATCACAATTGAGGATGACCAATGGCGAGACAAGACACTGCGGAACGGAAAGGAAGACGCCATTTTGAAGTGTGAAATGCAGATTGGTAGTAAGCCAGATGAGGATTTGCCGGAGATTATCATGTGCCACATGTTGAGAAACGGGCAAATGATGTCTACAAGCGAGTCAGACCCAGCCTGCAACCCAGTGAACGGATGACAGAATGCTACGACGTCAGAGCGGAAAAAGGGGTTTACAACGCTGGAGACCTGGTATGGTTGAACAATCCCAGGAACCGCCAAAGCTACTCCGAACCTTCAGGAAACTAAGGACGGTCCGTATGAAGTCACCCGGATCAACGATTTGATCTACAGAATTAGGAAGCCAACGCATGGGAAACCTCGGTTGTCCACATCAATCGGCTGGCGCCTTTCAAAGCAGAGAATAAGCTTCAGAGGGAGCAGGAGGTCAGATATCGTACGCCGGGAGGAACGTCAATCAACAAGGACGAGGAACCTTCAAGGAACAGTCGTCATCGTGAGTAAGCAGGATCGTTTACAGAGATCTTCGAAGTTCCACAGGAGTATGCTCGCCCACTGTGTTGCCCAAGATTTGAACATGTCAAGAGGAATCGCCCGGGTATTTAGAGCAAGTTCGGGCGTGTGGAAGAACTGAGATGCCAGGACCCGGCTGTAGGAAGGACGTTGCATTTGAGGCATGGTCAACACCTGTTCTACCTGGTGACGAAGCAATGGTCTCATGGGAAGCCAACTTACGAGTCGGTTAAAAGGGGTTTGATTGACCTGCGCCAGACCATGATTCGATTGGGGATCCGGAAACTTGCCATACCAAAGCTGTCATGTGGGCTCGACGGACTTGAGTGGTCGAGAGTGAGGAGCATGATCGAAGACGTATTCCAGAACACGGCAATAGAGGTTCTAGTGTGCATTTCGACCCCAGGGCTTCAGGAGGCAGGAAGACATCGCTGCATCCGATCAGCCTGACCTCAAAACCAGTAGATCTTCCTGTTCTGGGACAGAACAGGCTTAAGGAGGGGGTAATGTAGCGGACATTGGTCTCGCGGGGACCGCTTGATGGCGCATCGATTCACGAGCGTATTTAGAGGCCTTCCTGGAAGCGGCCGCCACCCTCGGTGCCTGTGCCTATTCACCACGGGCGTTGACTAATTTCGAGCGACTTGTTTACTAGACCTCCCGAACCTTCTAAAATTCCACCGGCTCATATAGCCCCTCCTCAGGAGCTCGAGTAGTCAGTTCCGGGCAGTGAATGAATGTGAACGAATCAGCCGCGTTCCCCTTGTGAACGAATAGTCCAGTGTAAGACTGTGTAAGAAGGTCCGCGCACCTAGTGAATGTGTAAGAGTAAGTGACAGTGAATGTAAGTGCTGTGTGAACATACAGGGTCACAACCCTTGTGCGTGAACAGTGACAGTGTAAATTCTCGGTGTCAGTGATCTTCATTGTGCCCGCTGCAAACGTCGGCTGCGAGTGATCTTCGAGGCATCGACACCCACCGTTGATTCCCGACTGAAGAGTGCTACGAGAACACGTGAGTGAACGGACTTCGCGCCGGAGTGTGAATAGACTGTGTGAAGTGCAAATAGTGAAATAAGGAACTGTACATTGTGTAATAGTTTGTAGCCATTAAGTGAATTATTAATTGCGTTTAATATTAGTGTATTACAACTAGACTGTGTAAATAAATAGTGAGTTAACAAAGACTGACGCCTTATTATTCGTACCCGTGAAAACATTACAAAGGTATTATTGTGCCTTACAACAATCACCGTAAAAGCATCTCCAAACACTACGAAATGAAGTGTATGGTATTTCTCCATAGTGCAGCTTTTCGATTTCTTGTACAACTACATTCAGGCTAGATTTATCTGGTTACTGAACTGCAAGTTCTACATACTTGCAGGTTAGCTACTATGTTAGTATCGGTTGTGTAATAGGAATATTGCATCTTATATCCGCCAAGTATACTGTCCTCATACCGTACGAACATTGATTTCTATTAACAATTTGAAAATGAAATGTTACAACAACGATCTCGTATTATATTAGCTGGATAGTAACTACTTTTCTAGTAATTTAGCAGTAATGTAATTAATTCAACAAGATTATTGTATTTAGTATTACTGAGGAATATGTGTTAGCATGGAAGAAACACCAGAAAACCTGAACTTTGTTCGCAAAATAGCAAATCTTTAAACATGCCTCGTAAAATTCCATGAAAAACAACGTGTACGTATTATAATCAGCAATGAATTTCCACACCTACTGTTCTGCACCTTAAACTTTATCGTAAGTTTGTCACTATGTTTTTAAACAGTTTAAAACCATGCATTGCCAATAAGTCGTACATAACTTGGTCAAAGTAACTCGTTAACTAAGAAACTTAGTAAACACTTTAAAGAAAACAGCTATAAAATCAACATAATGTTTTAAACTATTCTAGAAAACCATTGATCCAACTCTTCTTCCGTGTTTTTCAACTCTATCAAGGTAAATAATAGCGACGGAGCAAAGCGAAGTCTCTGTTTCAACTTCAATGACCACTTGACATTTCGATCCTAGGGTTCTCCGTCTGATGTTACGCAGTTCCAGCCAATATGGACCAATCTTCTTGAAATTTAGTAAAAGATATTTTATACGTAGGTTGAACGATTAATGTGTAAGAGATTTTAAAATTGGGGTTTCAAACTGACAGATAGTACTCATCCAGTGATGATTTAAACTACTGATTAAACATGCGTCATATCAAATTTTAGATCGGCCATAAAATGCAGAATATTTAATTTACGATAAGTTTCTCCTATAAGGTTTACTTATATACTATCACTTATCACAGAGAATATAGTTTTATTGTCTATGGTTTGATCCTAAGACTCGAGCGCACTTGCTGAGGATCTAGTGGCATGGTACTCACCAGCAGCACTCCTTCCTTTATTACTCTTTTCAATGTGCTCTGTTTAATTACTCTGTTGACCGATGGACTCTTTGCTGTGTGCATTTAAAAAGTAAAAATTAGCACAGATCAGTATGCGTAACCTTCCAGTATAGAAACTGTAGAAAAGTGGAATGCATAAAATGAGTATACTTTACGCAATCTTACAACGCCTGCCGCGCTAGGATAATGCGTTATTTTTAGACACAGGTGAGATAATAGTTTTAGTACGGGCAATAAATACTTAGTAGTTATTTCTGCAGCTTGCAAAATGCACTTTAGCTGTAAGGGACATTTTATTGGCTCTAGAATTACTTGCAAGATACAAAGATGACTATAGAAACATGGAGCAAGCCATGACAATCAGCAAAAACCTTGGATGATTCAAAATATTCTTCCGCGTGGCCCCATACTTCAGTCATGGCATTATCTTACCAGTGCACAAACAATCAAAAATAAATTCAACATTAACGACTTATTTTTAAAAGCTTTGCTAATTATCAACTGTTATTGTAACTTTTAATGCACATTACTGATATTTTCACGAACACTGTAAAAACCAAGCAGTTGCCAGAAGTGTCACTTCGATGCAAAACCACCTGAAGCTTCACTCACAAAACTGGTCCTATCCAACTCCTTTTTACTGTCTGGTTTACGACTTTTCTGGTGCTAAAAAAGTAAACAGCCTTGTTTACGTGGTGGAATTTGAAGTCCGACCATCACGAATCCACAAACCTTCCTCAAACGGCTGTTAAAACTTTCAGCACTTGCGTTAAACGTTTGACCAAATTTTTCAAGCTCACAGAGTCAGTCAGGTACTGCGAACTACCTCATTAACCTTTTGATCCATTATAATTAAACTATGAAGTCGAACTACGTGTTATCGTTGTTATCTTGTGGTTAAAAAAGGTATGTATAGAATATAATACCGGCAATCCTGCCTAACTGAGCTTAGCTCGAAACAAAGGTTGACCGAAACGGGCGTTGGGCTAAAGGTTTTATATCGCATATTAAGTACATTATAGTCAAGTATATTACTAAATAAATTTGCTATTTAGCGTTTATACAATTAAGATTTATAGTCAAGTATAGTATGTCATGATGGCTGTTTTAGGTTATTCCTGTAGCTGTCATGTTATTGAAAAAAAATTAATAATATTAAGTATTTGCATATTAAGTAAGCTACAGTTGACGCATACTTTGGTCGTGTTCATGCTGTTCGATACCGATACTATCACGATGTTTCTTGATACGAATGTCGGTACAATATCGCAAAATGCTGATAAGCTAATGCGATCTTAAGAGAGTTTCGGTGTCGTGCCGAATTAAATGTGTTACAAAAGTCAAACAAATCAGTAACAACAATTGAATGAAATGTTTTACTAACCCTCATGCACACAAACATTTCATTCATACATACATTCATCCAACCATGGAAAAAGGTCAGTAATTCGTCTTGGAACAAAATTACTGCAATCGAAAAGTTAACCTTCTACTAGTGACCTTGGAAATATTTAAATATCGCTTTAATCGAGCTGTGGACAGTTTTATATTATTTTCGTATCTTATCTCTGCCGGTAATAACTTAAAAAAGTAAATGCCAGCTTTAGAGGGGAGTTTGCTGGATAAAATTACAAATGGTCATATGTAGTTGAACACACAAATCGTTCCTGGTTCTTGTGTTATGATTGTTAATCGAGTTGACCTGCAAAGATGGAAGGGTCAAAAGGCACAATTATTTGTTAAAAGTCTCACGAAAATGGTCTCTGAAATTCAACTTCCTAGAACCCGTACTGAACCCCATTTTGCAATCGTAAAACGTGTTTAAAATTTGTACCAGCACTACCACCCCAAAAGATAAATCCATAATTTAAGTGAGAAAATATAAGGCCATAATATGGCATAAGAACCGTGGGGAGAGCACAAGCAGGATAGTTTGCAAAAGCCAAATATACCACAAGCTACTTTACTGCAAACAGTATACAGTAAATAATTTAATTGGTCCATGTTAATCCTTGATCAGAAAAATCCGCATAATCCACGCAATGCGTTTAAAGTTATACTATTTTCAATTAGTTCAATAACCTTATTCGTTATTATATTTAGTCTGAACACTAGTGTTGTAACGGCGCTCTCTGAAGAACCAATACGACCCCCGCTCAAGGTCGCTCAAACAAGTGACCTCGCTTTGGTCGGAGTTCGTGAAGGGCGTTTAGGCTCTTCAGATTCACATCACCGTGTCTAACTATAGTTAATGTGAATCATTTAGTCATCCTATACTATCTTCGGACTCGATTGGCCGAAACTAATTGAACATATCACGAGATAGTATCATTTCGATTACTATTTAACAACTATGTTTACGCTTAACTACTATGTCTCAGCCGACAATTTTGTCTATGAACGAAACATCCCCCTTTCCAACATTACTTCAGATGCACGAGGTTTGTGATAGACTATACTCTGTGTAGAACTGGCTGAGCTCTGAACCTCTACTCTGCAAGCCCTACTGTCAGGTGTGCAGGAGAAGTTATTACCAACCACTTGAGCCCAAGGGGTCCAGAACTCATCCAGACCTAAACAGAGTATAATACAACTGAAATTGAGCAGTGAGCATTCTGGCTCATCACAGGAAGGCACCTATAGCTATTCCTCTAGCGGACCCGATAGCTATTCACACAAGTATGAATTATTCACAGTATACACTGAACACATTAAAGAAGCCCGTGTCAACAAGAGTCGATAATTGACCCTGGAGATGCGATGGAGACTGAGTCTGAGTGAGTAAGCACTTGACTACAGGCAACAACCTCGTACAGGTGACACTCGTGCAGCCAGGAACCCCAGGAAATGGGGGTTTATCCAATCGAATTGAAATTTGGTTATTTTTCTCATACCACTTTCTTAAAAGTTCTATTAAAATTCGGGTATATTTTTACAGCGGCATTAGTACCTTGACAGCTCACTAGGAAAGCATAGATGTCGTGTGTTTGGTATGAAGTTAAATGAAAAACGTCTCATTGAAGGGAAGGTTAGGACTGTAAAGTCCTCTCTTTCACTTGACCACAACACAAAGATATTACAATTTAAGTGTATACATACAATGAAATTTATATGTACAATTTAAATCTAAACAATACTAAGAACTAAAATAAAATACTACAGTTAAAGTATTGGTAATAAGTAGGATACTGCCGATACTTTAATTAATATAAGACCCGACTAAATATGAGACCCGAAACCGGTAGTATGGGTAGTATAAAATATAAAAAAGGGTTCTTAAGCCGGGTTTACTGGAGCTAACTTATAACTGGAGCTATATATACGAGTAGCTATATAAAAATGAGATATACAGTATATAATATATAGCTCCGTCAGCTACATATAGCTAGGCTATAAATAAATTGTATGCTGATTTAGTGTAGCAGAGCCGTTAAAATGTCTACTTGTATTTACCATTTTACTTTTAAAGGTGGCTTAAATGTAGCTCTGCTACAAGCTCAAAAGTGACACTGAAGATCTGCTATGTATATAGCAAATTTAAGCCTACTTTCTCTGCTATATAGCTGAAAACGTGCTATCCAAAGATTTTGGTAGACACCAAAAGGAATCTGAGCTATATCTAGCTCTGCTATAAGTGCATTTGTGTTTGTAGCAGAGCTAGATGTAGCTGCCCTCTTCCTAGAGGCTGCCGCGGCACCTTCGATGTTGCATGTTTGTTTGCTATGTAAACAACCACTATGGCCTACAGTATGAACTTGTTTATTCACAGTGTATATTCATTGTGTAGTCACAGTGTTTCTAGTGCAAGCTGTTATTCTTCACGTGTATTCCTTTCTGCTTGTGCGATTGTGCAATAATGGATAATCTTTTAAGTTAATTCGACTGGAGTAAATACTATAAAGCTATTATAAAGTTGATAGAATGATTTAGGGACCCCGGTGCTATGGTACGCTAAAAGTGCCGTACTGCAAAATGTGTAAAAATGTTCACAGAACGAATTTTATAACTCAAGTCGTCTGTACCATCCTCGGTCTTTCAAAAGGTCACTACTACTGTATCGTTTTCTAGCCTGAAGTTAGGGCTTGATCCAGTCTCTCCTTTCTTTCATTTGTTGAAAATATCGCAGCAGCTGCGGTGAAAGCCAATCTTTTAAAATGGACTCTTTTAAACTTTGTACCAATCTTTTAAAATGGAATAAAATATTCAACCATAACTTGTTTATAAACTAATAATGTAATTAATAATCTACACAATATACTGAGAAAATATAATACATTATTTCAGAACTGTTTTAGAAGAAAATAGAAGACTCTTAAGGCAGGTTCCATCTATAAAAGTTAAATTAAAATAATTGAACTAAATTCATTAAATTAAAACAGAATTAGCCTAGGCCGTTTTATGAAAAAGAAGGATTTCTGTAGACGCAGATGACAAACACCACCAGTTTTATATCATCCACGTGTTGACTCCAAACAAATTGGTGACGGTTAGAAGTTTAAGGGTCCACCTCAGTGGAGACCGCAGAGAACGTCTAAATTCGTCCACCCAAGAAATAGAGCCTACACGACACCGCGCAGGAAACAATTTACTAAACAACGGATTTTTTAATTGCCAAGAAAACCCCCTCAACGGGCGGCATATTTGTCGAACTGAGCACTTGCAACTTGCAAGCGAGCCCGATTGTTCATAAGTACTACCATTGACTTTGCATCTTCAAAGGTCAAGGTCTAGAAGTTGCAAAGTCAATGGTACTATAGTATTTCTATAAATCGGTTTAAAAGTTCAACCTTTAATATTTTTGACTACACATTGTAGACGTGGAAGATAAAATTTCGAGAAAATTCCTATATACGCGTGTAGATAATTACTTGACTGTACGATAAATGTAAATTCTAAACACTCAATTTTAGCTGTTAAAATTTCGACGTATTTTGGCCCCTTGCAGACCTTTTGTATTGGTCGTAACCGCAGCACCCTAAAGAGCTTTAAACTTTGAAACTCCGCCCTTTTGATAGAGTGAACCTTTTGAAATTACAAATAGACAAATTGGATTCTGACGAACTTTTATATCGCGGTATACAAGTGTGCACTGCAATATTAGTCTTTAAAACCATATTACAACGTAAATTATAATCTTCGTATGATTATTAAACATTCAAATTAAAATATTGTAAACTAACAAAGGTATCTCTCATATAAACAACAGTATTTCACTTAATAAATTGATTAGAACATAATGTACGTTAGATACTGAAACATAACGTGTATGCTTAGACTGTACACAATAAGAACGTGTGCATGAATTCATTGTCAATGGAGACATAACCTGAGCAGCAAGATAACGTTTCCTGAGTTGAGTTTGGAATAAGTAAACACAATTAGTCTCACCTAAAAGCAATTAGCATGGTAATTAATTAGATACTACTGATTTGCATCAAGCTTTGTCGTTTCTTATACAATGTGCTTCTTCGTAAATTTAGTAAAGGTAAATTTTTCGTTGGAAAGAGTGAGTGTTTTCGTGGTGTGTTGCAAGTGTGTTTGTTACGTTCATTAGTGATGTTTGCACACTACACAGACACGATACCTACCACACTGCTGATACCCTAAAAGCTTCCATCGATTCAGCTCTATATAGGAGATTTGTGATGGATCGGGAGCTTATGGAATATCATATCGGTATTCACTCGGGAGTAGTGCTGATAACGGCTATTTCACACTGTCAATTGTGTTGTTACAGGGACTTTATAACTCCCTTTTATTTTTATGAAATTCGGCACACACCTGTGTCTTTATTCCATTGGGTTATTAACTAATGACCCAATCTGGGGAACAGTCGGCCCTAGTTTGTAACAAGACTACACCTCATCATCCGTCAAAAATCATTAAATCACTATTTGAGATGCCGACCACTCCCATGAGGGTATTTTAAGGCAAATATGTGGTGAGGGATGAGTATGAAGAGTGGTAGTAATGAGTTATGAGGTGTAGTCTTGTTACAAACTAAGTCCGACTCTTCCTTAGAATGGGTCATTAATTAATAGCCCAATGACCAATGGAAATACAAGGACCAACGGCTTAACGTGACTTCCGAACCACGCAGGTGGTGGTCTGACTCTGATATGTCTAAACGATGGTGGGAGTTGATGCGGGTATCATCAGATGATCACTGAGACTATCTGAGCCGCTTTGTCAGATAAAAACACTCACCCTTCATCCCATTTTCACCTTAAAATACCCTCTAGAAATGGTCGGTGTCTCAAAGTAAAAGTTAAGTAACAGTAAAAAGTATTTAATGCTTACAGCAATTAATTAATGGACAGTAAGAACTGCTTTTTACACAGCAGTGAAAAGATCTAATGTGTTGTCTTCGGAAGTTCAAAGTATTAAAAAATCATGTTTAGCAGAGTATGAAAAGTGTTAAAATACAAAAGGGCTCGAATTACTAGTGTGTGTAATTTTGGTGCCGATCTCATGAGAAAGTTATCGCTGCGAACAGAACTCGCTGGGGGATTGGGAAAGCATCTGTTATACGTCCAGCTGTCAGATATTCTAGAACTAGAAAATAGCGATTGATCAGGTTTAAACCACTGTTAACCAACTTTTGTTGAAAAATGTGCAATAGCTCACAGCAGAGTCATATACACAACATAAATAACTTAAGCGAGGAAATGTTGAACCCAAATCATAAATTGTTAGTATACAGGGTGCATTAGATTACCCACATCACGTGTACATCAAGAGAACAGTTTGCCGTTTAACCATTTTAAGTGAAATTAAAAGTTCCATGTTAGGAAAAATGAAGGTAAGGACATAAGCGGTATTTTTGCAAGTTTTTAGTATACAGAGCGTTCCTAAAGCCGAGGGTCGTGAGTTAGAATATTGTTACTTTTTAGTGTAAAGGGAAATTACTGTTGTGCAGTAAGTACATCATTTCAAAGCTCTTTATATTCTGAGAAGACTGGTAAAATAAGTTATTTTCAAATGTCAATCAAAAACATTAAAAGCTTATATTTGCGAACAACGCCGTAACTTGTTTAAAATTGCTAAAATATTGTCTAAAGATGGTGTAAACATTAACGCCCTTTACACCTGAAAGTAACTAGATTCAAACCCATGAACCTCGATTTTCGGAACACCCTCTATATTTGGAACTCGCAAACAGGTATCCCTTATTCATTCTGAGACACCCCCTTTCTGGAACAAGTATCCTTTATTCTTTCTGTACAGTATAGAATAATTCAAGCCACGTCGTATTCAGATCGAAGCCAGCAAATAAAAATTCTATTGTTTGTTACTTGTGTTTGCTTAGGAACGAGGCAGAATGTTGAATTAACGGCTATTGCTTTTACCCAAGTATCGCACAGATCGGAAAACATTTAGCCAAGTGTTTGGCTTTATGACCGTAACATGAACATCAAACATATGTGTATAAACTATGTTTAACATAAACATGTATTTAATGTTCATGTTACGGTCATCAAGCAAACATTAGGATAAATGTTTTCCGATCTGTGCGATACTTGGGTATAAACAGCCGTTAACCAGTTCTTTTCTGTAGCTGTAACATTCTGTAGCTTTCATACAAACTGAGCTTTCGCAATCGTCTATTAATTTTCTAGGATGTCACTTATAAATGGCTGTTGAAAAGTAAACAGAGATCGGCGTTGTTAGCGCTTTGCTTCAGACGAGACCGCCGAATGAATGAACAGCTGTTAATTGTGCACTTGAGATTTGAGAAGCCCCAGACTTGCGAACTTCACATTCCAACACGAAGTGGGAACACTAAAATTTAACTTATCAAATAAACAGTGAACATGGTGGCTCACTTACACCCCTCCCCGGCCACAACCTTTTAACTTCAGTTGAGTTATTTTTGTCTTTTTCTTCGATTAGTCCAGATGGTATAAACACTCTTTCAGCAACCACTTTTAGCTGTAAACGGGCTTGTTTCCAAGGTTCTAACTAGATTGCAGTTCTGTTTAAGAAAATTTGAGTATAAAACGATTATTTTGAAGATTTGTTTTCTATCTTTAAATCCATGGCGGATTGCGCGCGACCGGAGCTCATCACTTTGGTTTCGACCAGTCATTGTTACACCGCTAGGTAAAGGTCGAGGTTGACTTTGAGTCTAACTCGCCTCGTTAAACAAGACAAACTTTATGTTTACCTTTTTAAGGCCATCATACTTGGTAACCTATTTGAAATAAGAAAATTTCATGTTTTAGATTGATCTGCCAACTCTATGGAAGAGCCCTTCAACTACACCGACTATGAGTACGACATGGACGACGACTGCTACTTCAACTGGACGGAGTACGCGAGTGGAGCGGTGAGTGAGCCTCGCTCCTGGAGTTGCTACTACTGGGACGAGCTCCTGCCTGCTCTGGGAGTGTACACTCTCACCATGCTCCTGGGGTGGTGGGCAACATACTCATCATATTCACTACCTGCCGCTACCGTCGCATGAAGAGCACTACTAATGTGTTCCTTGCCAGTCTAGCTGCTGCAGATCTGCTGCTCATACTCATCTGTATACCAGTCAAGGTACGATACAGTAAATACAAACAAAAATCCTTGCTCCTATGGACACCACGAAGCTCACCTGTTGGAAAATCCTGGCTGCGATAACCGAAAAAGGTCAGGGGCGGATCCAAACCATATCAAAGAGACAAAGGAGGGGCACAGCACCGGGGCCTGGGGTTTTAAAGGGAGATTTTTTTAATGTGGTAAGTTTTAGTTTAGACATTCAAAGTTTTAATTCACCAATCAAATTGTAGCATACCATAAACAAATACACAGTTCACCCTGTCTTACAGACGTTTACTTCCTCAATCGATCAAAACAACTCCCGTTGCTTTAGAGCCTACCGTTTTAAAGTTATTTCAGTTCAATTAGGACCAGTTTCCCCAACGTCAGTTAACTGAGATTGGCAGTATAAGCCACGGTTTAACTCAAGGAGGTGTTTGCCCAAAGTGTATACTGTCAATTTGACGGAATTATTTAGTCAGAATTTCCCCAAAAATTGGAAAAAATAGGTTTTGCCCATTTAAAACAGATAAATGAAATTTTTTCATTGGAAATTTGCTAAGATGTAGTGTAGCACTTGTGACTATGTGTTAACTATGTTCTGTCTTCAAAATTCCTTTTCCAAATTGTTATTATTGTACAAATCAATATGTTAATAGTAAGATTTATTTATTTATTTTATGTTACATGCTTACAATACAGATTAATAATCCAATTACATTGTAGCATTAAAATACAAATATTTTTACAACCAGCAAGCAAGTTGTCTTTCTTCATGCACTTTCACTTTATCAGTTAGACTTAATATTGACATGCCCACTAAATAATGTATAATTAACAGTGGATATAAAAATAAATTAACATTACAAAGAATTAACAGTTATAATTATAGACAGCAGGACATTTACTTTACATCAATAATTTACTCATGGCACTAAATTTTGACAGTAAATATGATTTAACACTATTAACAGACAATAAATATAGACATGCTGTAATAAATAAATCATATACAATTTGAATTGACCTCACCCCCAACAGCTATACAGAAGCTAGTACCCAAAGTTATCATTTAATTGATACAAGTCATGACCAATCACAAATGAATTAGAAGTGATAAAGCAAGGAACAATAATTTGGGTTGGTCTTGACCTCTAGAGCAAATTATTCAAATGACAGATGGCTCAATTACATGACACAAAGAAGTGATCAGTACTCAGTAGGCATGCAATCATTACCAACTGTTCATCTTCCTCGAAGTGTCACTAGTGATTAGTACCTGTAATCAACTTCTCAGTACTTTAGTACCAACGTAATGTCTATGTTTCTTTCATTTACGATAAGCTGACTGCTATGTTTTGCCCAAACTCAGCTTTAAACTTTAATTTGACAGAATAGTTTAGTTAAGCACTTTCTATGATTATTTAACTGTACAAATGTTACAGAAAAATTAAATTTTTAATCTAGTCAACTCTTAAACTTAAAAAGAAATAGTGTATACACATTCCAAAAACTGTTGTCATGTTTGAAACAACTTTATTGTGGTGCGCTAGCTTAAATAGGAAACAACAGTTCAGATGAATATTGAAATTTTTATACTCAGATCACAGAGTTCTAGTTAGAAAGGTTGGGCAATGCAACAACATTTTGAGTGTCAAGCCAGGTTCTTTGAACCGTCTAGGAATCATTTACTAAATTTGGGATTCAACATAATTATTTTAAAATCAACTACGATTTCTTCTACACTTCCTCATTAAATTACTATGCAGTGTCTGAAAATAAATACACATGAATACAGTGAAGTAATAAACCTGCCTGTGAAGTTTGCAAATGATAAAAAGATAATGTTAAAGGTGCTTAACGCGCAGTCCGCATGTAAATAAAACAAACTATCTATTAAACACTGTAGTTTACGAGGGAAAGATATATGTTTGTGAGTGGCTATAAACAACAAAACCTCCCATCAACTTTGAACAAGTGGCTTTGCAATCTCACAAACACTGTTGTCATGCACTGACTTTCTGTATGTATCATAACTTATATATGATTTTACACAGGGTTTGATATAATTTTAAAAGGGGTATATGATTTTAAAAGGGTTTTTTGAGCCCTAAATGAACTGCATTTTCACGTAAGTTTATAAAATAACCTTTCAATAAGCCCTAAAGAATATATTGGCTTTTCATGTACAATTTTGAAACTCACAGTACATAACACTATTTGCCATGGTGGGTTTGATGGACCAAAAGCATCTGCACTGTTACTTTTTTCCGCACCTACTTCGCAGCCTTAAGATTATAAAAAAGATCTTTTGGGGCAAAATAAAATGTATTAGATGTTTTATAGGTTTAATAATGAGTGAATTTGTGTTTAGGTGGCCAAGCTGTTCTCCTACACTTGGACTATGGGGTTTTTCTTGTGCAAGTCAGTGCATTATGTTCAAAGTGTAGTAGCTGTGTGCTCAGTGTTGACCCTGACAGCCATCAGTATTGAAAGGTAGGTAAGTCATATCACTATATGAACATTATGAGTTGTGATAGAATTATTTGGAATATGATCAAACAATGAAAAATACCCTATAAATTATTAATAATAAAAAATAACAATAAATTCAAGTATCATAAGATATAATAAAGTATGTACAGTTGGATAAGAGTTTGTAACAATAAAGCCAATATTTTGATAAATTAATTGGCTTCTGTGTTTAGTTATACTAAACTGTAGAATTATTCCAATACCATGGCTCAAGTTCTCAGAAATTGAAAGTTTAATGTAATTATTAAGTAGTAAGTAACAATGAAATACAATTGTGTTATTGTATTTAACTAAGTTTATTAGCTATCTGATTTAGAGGAAGCTATTTATTTTTAACGAATAAATGTATATAGTTACTTTAGCCTTAAAATTCAAATGGGCCTTCTACAAAAAAGGTATGAGTACATATGTAACAATTATTAAAGTGCACTTTTTTCAACAAGCAAGGCAATCTTGGAGCATTTTTACCCTATTTGTAATGACCAGATGATTGTACTCTTACACAATGTAAATGTGTATTGTGTGTCAGTTTTAAGACACTTTTAAAACTACAAAATATTTTGAATACAACACCAAAAAAAAACTCAATCTAATTAATTAAAGTTTGAAGTTTGTGTGTTTAATATTTATAAGTAAATTCCAATAAGAAGCTGTCTCCATATAAACTCAATATGTTTGTGTTTTTCATTGTTTAAAACTGAGTTGATGATTTCAGATATTATGCCATTGTACATCCTATGAAAGCCAAGTATATTTGTACAATAAGTCAAGCAAAGAAGATTATCTTTACTACGTGGATTGCATCAATCCTACTAGCTCTGCCAAACTTATATATTCAGGTATTAAGACTAAAACCAATACTTCTAATTCTTTTCCCAGCTTATTTAACTACCTTCCTGTCAAGGCAAAATGAACAACTTTAGAGAGTTAAAACTTACTTCAGCTTTGAAATACTCATATTTATAAGAAATTGCTAGCCATATAGAAAAACTTATACAAAGAAATCCAAGGCAATATTCAAAACATTATACTGTACTTATTAGTGTTTATCGAAGTAAATTGGATATATACTCGTATAGATATCCTTAAAAAAAACTTAAACCGTATCCTATTTGTGATGCGCCAAGATGTCTGCCTTTCTGATGATAGGCGCCTTGCATATGCCTTATTTTGCTTAGAGTACAGGTTTTTTTCTTTTTAGTCTTAATTTTACAATATCCTATGTTATCCTTTCCAAAATTAAGGCATTTGTATAACAGTGAAATAAGTTCAAAGTCAATAAACCGCTATTCAAGCTTTAAATATTGGTTTATTGATTTTAAATTTGTTTTGCCAATTTAATATTAGAGCTCAACTTTAAAGACTTATATTACACATTTTCACACAAAAATATAACCAAAATTCTTTGAGGTTAATGAAATGAACCACTATTAGGTAATAAGTTAGTAATGTTATTGGAGCAATTGAAATTTCTAAAACTGCGGTGTTGTAAGGGGAGTGTTTTAATTCAAGTGTTCCAGAATTTTCATTCCTCAAAAATTGCAGTTGTAACACTGTGCAAAAGATATTCGTATGGACCAGCACTCAAAATTTATAAATTGATTCGTTCTCCTGACTTGAAAAATGCGACTTTCAATTCCAAATGCAATTTCATAAAGAAGGAAACTCAACACATCTAAGCCTCCAGACATCTTGACGCTTAAAAGTAATGCTAAGCATGTAAAAATGCCATTTACTCTTGATGCTGGGGCACTTGAGGTAGGAAGAACTACCAAACTAGGAGGCATAGGACAGTAGTTCATGAACCTTTGCCTTCTAAGGCAGGATTTCAATGTGTCAACAGTTTGCTAAATTTTATTTAAAGTGCCGCAGCCCCAGAGGTTTAATAACTTTTTGAAAACCACATTGACCACGGAAGCATTTTATCATGCAAACAGTTTTATAGAACACAACTAAAAAAATCGTCTTACTGACACACTAAAATCGTAGCACCTAAATGGGATAATTTAATTGAATGTTGTATGAATGGAAAAAATCACATGCCTGAAAGGGCTTCCCATGAAAAAATGAATGCCAAATCTAAAACACGAATGATTATTGCAACTCATGACAACTTACGCTATAAACTATGAACGCCGCTGTCACGATCAATGAAAACTACAACATTCTAACGATTTGCTATTCAAAACTGGTACAGGTACACATGCCAGTGGGGTATATGTTCACGGCCTACTACTGCACGTACGACTATGACAACCGGCCTAACCTACAGTTGTATGTCATCTACATGTTGGTGCTGGTCTTTGTGATCCCCACCACCGTGATGCTGGTCACCTACAGCACCATCTGCTGGGAGATCTACCACGTCATGCAACAGAGGCACAACATGGTTAGTGGCAGAGCGTGAGTATGTAATGTTTCTACAAACAGTTCAGTTGTTCTGAATTCCGGCTAATTGTTTTGTAGAGTTTATATTCAGTTTTTCTCATATGAAGACTTCTTGCCTGAATTTAATTAACAGCAAATGCTTCAATTTCTATTTAATTTGAAACTTTCTTGCAATTATTATTCAAAGCTATTTTGTTTGAGCAGCAAAAGCTCTTAGTATTTTGCTAAAAGCTTTAAATGTTTTTGACAAACTATATTGTTTTTTATTAATTTACATTCAAAAAGAGTTCTAAAGCATACCTTTAAAATGCATTTTTGAAGATATTACAATTTTGTATATACGCATAATAAAACTAATACTGCATCAAATTCACCTAAAATTTAAAGTGAAAGGCAAAAATTGTAACACATTCACAGCAAAAATGTTTCAACATAAAATTTTTATTTGATTCAATGTTATTACCCTGGTGAGCAGCGAAAGAGTTAAATGAAACCATGTTAAATTATTATTTTGTCCACCTATCTGAAAGTTATGCATAATTTCTAACTAAGTTGTTTAAAGCTTTGATTGGGCATGAGCATGAATTTTAAGGTGAATTGCTTTAACAATTTAAATCTTGATGTTAACTTGAGCCTGTTGCAGAGTTCTGAAACCTGAAAATTATCCACTAACAAATAAACCGCAAAATGGTACTGCCACAAGTTCCCTCCACCGTCCAGTGAGGACAAAGGCAATGTCAAGCAGGTGAGTACAGGGTGATCCCCGGGAAACCTTAGACTGATTCATGCAAATACCACAAATAAATCACTTAAACCAGCACAGAAAGAGCTCTTAAAATGTGGGATTCTGACCCAACAGTTGTGAAGCTTAATCTATTCAGTGATGGGTTTAGGGCAGAGAAAGTATTGCAGTCTATTTCCTCAGACCCCAGTGTGAGCACATGTACACTTTGTAATTTCAGATTTGCAACAATATCGGTACATGTTTGCAGCTAGCAGCACAACTCAACCAGAGACTTTTCACATGATTCCTCTTTGACTAAGCAAAATAACCAGTTGTAACGGTCATGTTTTCTTCAAAACTGTTTTATCAAAAAGATAAATAAAAATATGTATCCTTAACTGGACATATTTTTATCCTCTCACTAAAAGAAGGTTTGTAAAAGAAATTCTCGTTTGTTCGCATGGTTTTTCATGCACTGCATACTGAACTTATTTTCTCTACATAAGCATGAAGCTTCAAAAGTTTGAAAAACACTTTAACAGTATTATGAATAACTTTTCCTGTTGTCTTGAAAGCAAGATATATTTACAGTTATGCGCTGTTGCACTTTTGTGATTGTTAAGAGGATTGTTAAGATACAATGTGCATGATACATTTTTATTTAGATAATATAAGTGTACTTTTAATCATTACCTTCAATAACTGGGTAACAGCATACTCATTGCTATTAAAAATTTTATCATTTAATGAATAAGAATTTGTTGTAATTTGTGCCAATCTCTATAGATACAAGACTGGTTTCATCACTTAAATGTGCTACATTTCCCATATACAAGTACGGTATAACTATAAATTCACTATTCTTGAATGAATGAATGAAGCACTTTGAATAAAGGACATTGGTAGGCCTGATCATTTCAGTGAGCATATTAGTCCTGCAAGTGTGTTCAGTAATTGTGTGGTGTTTCACTGAAAATATTATAATAATGTGCAGACATCCGGCTCAAGGATTATTGGCTATCCAAAGACTCACAGAACAAAATTTGGATGTCCATAAAATCTTGGCTGGGAGTTGATTTTAACATTTTTCAGATTAACTAAAAACTAAATCAAAACTTTTGAATTACAACAGAAAATGTCTCATATTTAAACTTATTACTCAAAATGAAAAGATTGACCATATGAACAAACAAAAATGTATGATATTTTTAGAAGTAAATTAATTATTAAACATCTAACTTCGGCATGTCAAAACTATAATTTTTTATAGAATGTAATAAAGTAAAAACTTAATAGTAAAAACCAAGTAAACTTGGAGACCAAATGGTTGTTAAACTATCCCAAGTATATAGGATTTTATCACAAAGAGGTGTTAAAATTGAAATACAACTAAATACTGTTTATTCAAAGCATACGAAGCCCTAACTTTACTGAATAACATAGCTTGCATTATCACATACATCACTACCGTGCATTACATTTCAACTGAACAAAATATGTTCAAATCTTTCTTTGTCTGCCATTCATGGCATTATCAAGACACCATAGAAAATGGGCACAGTGATAATCACGATAACCCGTTGGTTTATTCCATTAATCGTTGGGCTATTAATTAATGACCCAATCTGGGGAACAGTCGGCCCTAGTTTGTAATGAGACTACACCTCATCATCCATCAAAAACACTCAACACATTCACCCTTCATCCTATTTTCACCTTAAAATACCCTCTATGTGGTCTGTGTCTTAAATAAAAGTATCAAAATGAACTATCAAGTTTCTATTTCATTATGAATTATATATCAAAAGTTTAAAAACGATTAGCTAAAAAAATTAGATTAATAAATGACCCAATTTCAGAACTTAACGACAGAAAACCAACCTGGTTTTAAAAATAAAGCATAATTTTTGACTGACTCAAAAATGTCTGAATTGATCCAACTTATAGTTTTGATCCTCACACCAGCACTTAAATGACAAAATCTTCAAAATATTTTGTAGCAAGGGGCATTAAACTTTTCCATTATTGAAGTTGAGGTTCACTACAGTAATATACCTAACTGATATGGGTTGTATTTTCATAGGTGGTCAAAATGCTAGTGCTGATAGTAGTGGTGTTCATTGTTTGCTGGGCTCCGATCCTGATTTTGGATCTCCTGACCGCCTTCCACGTGTTCGAGGAGCATGCGACTGGCTTCCTCAAGCATGTGAGAACAACGTTTCATCTCATGTCATACTTCAACAGGTAGGGCATAGTCATCTTTATTTATATCACTTCAAGAATTGTAATGCTCACAATACAAAATTTACTACAAAGAAAACTTTTTAATTACTTCTTCAATTTAGGAAAGTATTCATCTAATCTGCAGAGAGCGGCTGCATAGTTGGTTAACACTAAGTGCTGTCTTGGGATTAGCTCCACTTAGGCTTCTCACTTCTTTTGGAAGTGAGGTTGTAGAATTTGCATACAAATGGTTTTTACAATGGATTTTTTTTGTAGAGTGTAATATGATGGAATCTTGAGGCTTGTGTGTTGTTGTGCACATGTATGTAGGTAGTTAAGTTGTTTGACGATTTTTCATTTATAAAGTTTATGATTAATCTGTGGCAGAGAGCTTGCTGCTTTGACACCCAATTTTGTGGCACTGATGAACTTATCGAATTGTCTAACTTGATGGTTAAAAACAATAATTTTGTTTCATCCCTAGATAGACTGAACTTTTAAGAGTAATGGGCTAGTAATTTCAAGTAAAATTTTTAACTAGGAGTCATAGTAGCAGATAGTTCATGGTAATTTATTCTACTTTGATACTAAAATTTGAGGGCAACGGATTGTGTTGTACAAAAACGATGTATACTGGATAAACAATACGAATTGGTTCATCTCCAACCCTCAATTTCAAACCGAAAACCATGTTTAAAGCAAGCAGTATAGTTTGTTTCCTTATACTGCCTCACATTTACTAACTTGATTTCTCGTGATTGTGTTTCCCAGCTGTGTGAACCCCATCATTTACGGGTTCATGTCTAAGAACTTCCGGGAGAGTTTCCAAAGGCGCTGAGCCGCTGTTGTCGTCAACACTTGCGTCGTCAGCTGTCCGTCTCTCACAGTCGAGGCACTTCCATCCGTTTCCGAGACCGCTCCACAGTTGTCACTCAGACCACCACTAACTGAAGTGCAACATCACACTGCGTAGATCTTTAACACGAGATACTACTATAGTTGCAGCCATTTTAAATGTTGTACATGTAGTGTTTTATTCAAGAGATTAGGGGAGATAAGTATTATGCCAGTTGTAGAGTGCAAAATTGAAAATAACAGCTTTAAGGAAGGGACTGTAATAAAAGAGTATCAGTTAAAGTATGAAAAATGAGCTAAGGAGATGAGTTATAACGGAAAAACTGAGTAAATGTTAATTGAACCAACTTGGTTCCTCTATAGAACTTTCTTGTTAAAAGAGTGAAAACTGTTTTGTAATAAGTCAAATATTTGCAGCGTTTTGAAAACAAAATTAAGTGCATTAAAATTATTTCACATTACCAGTTTGCTTTCTAATTTCCTGTACTGTGTTTACACTGTATAATAATTATATTGGTGGTGAAACAAGTCATCATGCATGGCTTTTAGATCTAAAACTAAGACATTTTTCTTACTTCAATGTTGACATAATTCTACTTTGATCGCTTTGCGATTATAAAGCTAGATTTCACAATTTACTAGGCATTAGGCAGGCTTTTCATGGGCTAATGAAAACAGATGAATGTGGGCTAGCCAGTTGACTTTTGACATTAGCTCTATAGAATAATCAAGCAACTCAGGTGAAGCAATTACAAATCACAAATGAAACTACCCTACAGGAAAAGATGTAAATGCTTGCCCCGGTCAAGGCAAGTAATTATTTTGATACAATATTAAATTTGTCAATGTGTAACGTATTGACTTTTAATAAGACAAAATTTACACCAATATAGGCTAGGTCATGAAAAATTACAACATATGTAACAAAATAAAATATATATTTGTATTTTCTTATAATCAACAATTAAAAAACTTTGGTTTGCAAAACTATAATTACCAAGCTTTATTAAAAGCCATCATCAATATAGCATGTCGACGAAGTTGAAGTTATCTCAAATTGGTTTCAATGAGAATCGCAAGATTAAACTAGGTTGGACCAGCGCTTCATTAGTAGGTAAGTTAAAAATAGCAGGTACTTTAAACAAGTGTAACTTTCATGTATTCAATGATACCTATTATTTTTTTTTTCAAATCATCACAAAAATTAATTTCCAACTGTTTAACAAAAACATTTCTTTTAGAATTATTTTGAAAGTACATTCTGTGATCAGAACTGTAATTTAGCATTGATCTTTTTATGCCCCTCACAGATGTAGCACGCTTAACATATTTGGAAGGATGGCAAACATCTTTAAGGGTGTTTGAGAATTGGTCTCCATTGCAGCCCGCTACGCCTGGTGACGGTTTAGTCCTTGGACTTCTATTGTATCAACTGATAACATGATCTCTCTAATAGAGCCCATACAATAGAAGTCCAAAAGCCTCAAAATTTCCAAAGCATATACCTTCATATCATTTACCTAGAAGGAAAAGTAAATAAATAAATAATAAAATAAATCACAAGTATTGGAATAAAATTCACTATAACTTTACTATTTACTATCAACTAGACTGTACACTTTTTAAAAAATCAATCACTACTGGAGCAGTGTGTTCAGCATGCGTAAGATGACCATGGTGATTTCCAAGAACATCAACTATTTTAAAAGAACGAGCTGCTTTAGAAACTGTTTTAATGAAGTCTGGAGAGTTTTTCAAAGCAGTTTTGATAAAAGTGGAATCTTTGTATTGAACGGCTAAAAAATGACACTGTAAATTACTAGCTAACTCTATTGATTGATTTTCATCAAACCTTTGCAGTGATCCTAACTTTAACTGAGGATCCCTTGTGAGAACATACTTCCCTGTCAACTCATCAAACTTTACTCCTCTTTTCATTAAAATCTGCACAGATTCAGGTGTCAAGGAGCCTTTTGTAGCCCTCAGCCATCGGTTGTGAATTTCATCATACAAGTACTTAGTATTCTCATTACTATCTCTCAAAAACTTTGACAACATTGTATCTATATTTTTGCCAAGTTTGTCCATATCTTTGTACTTAGGAGCATACGGTTTTACAACGTCGAGTGTCAAAAGACCAGCAACAAGTTCAGGAAAGATGGCGGAGAATATAAATGAAATGATTCCGCCCAGAGAATGACCCATCAGAATGACTCGTTTGTCATCCCAGTTGTAGTGACTGATTATTCTCCGAATATCCATGACAAGTGACAGGTTATGGTAGAACATCGTGTTAGGATAATGAGAGGAGAACCCGTGGCCGGCAAAGTCGATAGCTAGCACTGAGATTGAGTCTGGTAGCAGCTGGAGAAGAGGGTCGAATGTACCAGCGTTGTCCTGCCAGCCGTGAAACGCTAAGACTGGTTGTTGATTGATGTCACCCCACCACTTTCCTGCAACCAGTTCAAATCTCGTAAATTGATGAAGAAATGTTTGAATTTTATTTTTCTACTTGAGGGTAAGTGGGCTTTTAAAGTTAGTAATAGTTTGTAGCTAACATTACACTATGTGACACAATGAGAAGCCATGACAAATCATAATAATTGGCTTGTTAATGTTTGCTGCGCTTAACAACCACTTTACTTATAGTTAAAGGTGAAATGTAAAAGATTGTAATAAAGATTGTTACCAATAAAGGTGTTGAACCAGCTTGGTGTTAATGGTTTCTAAGTTAAACTGACAAAAAAACTGTAATCTAGATACTTGTGAAATGTTTAATAACTTAGGACTATACTGATCATGTCTTAATTTCATTACTACAAGATTGATGAAATTTTGAAAGCTCCCACGCACAGACAGCATTTTGTGCTGTCCTTGTTTATAAGCAGTTGAAGGTAAGAAATATAGATAAGTTTTATTCTTTTTACCACTGTGAAATTGTGGTCAGTTTTCAACAATTGTAGGCATGAATTTGGGCATGGTTATAGTGATTCCCCTCCTGTGCTGTTAACAATTTGCTTACTATTTAAAAAAATCCATGTTTGAAAACAATGTGGTGAGTTTTTTAAACCTTATCATACTGATTTTCCTCTTGATTAAACAATATTAGACCAAACATAAAATCATTTAGTGGACAACTTAGCAGGAATTAAGTAGAACACTGAGCGAGCTCTTTTAAAAACTGTGAATCATTTATCATTTTGTTTGTTTTGGGTTAACACGGGTTATGAAAATCATAAATCGGTTTGAGAGTTGCCTCGTTGGATACCTAGAAGCATCGGTTTACCCAACCTTAGTAAACCTAGTAGTAGTTTTGAATCTTAGTAAACAAACTGGCACCAAGTATCTAGCTGATTTAATGAACATTGATTTTTGTATCTACTAATGATCAATTTACCTTTATCAATCATATTTGTTTAACATTAATTTTTATCTAAGAGTTAACATAATCTAGAAAGAATAATGTAAGTTAAGTAGCTTACCCGCAATATGACCCCAAGGAACCGGAATACGGACTTCAGTCACCTGGCTGGGATTGATTCTTAAAACTTTGGTTGTGTGTAACTTTTGACATTGCTTGAAAAACACCCCAACTACAGCTGTTTTACTGAGGCCTACTTTAAACATTCTGGAAAAAATGCATATGAATACTAAGGAGTTTTATTTATCGTTAAGAATATTATTAGCCATGTTTTAGCCAACCTAAAACACATCCATATTACATGTTTTAACCTGTAAATAAAAATATAGCACCAGGTTACTTTTTACCTTGAAAAAAACCTATATGGAAATTGGTTTCGCTAACCGGTTGGAGAGCAGACCTAAAGGCATAAGATCCACAGTCTGGTCAAAATGTTCCAAATAGGCCCCACACCATTCTAGTGCAGCGCCGTTATCTTAGACCTCTTTTACATATAAGTGCCACACCTCCCATTCACATATCACTAGTATGCGGCAGCTTCCCTTCTTAAAACGTCCGAAAATCTGACAGCTTAGGTAACTTACAATTATTTACAAATCATTTTTAACTGGTTAATATTCTCTCAGCTTTAGCACAGCAAACAACAGACGGTGTTAACTATAGCCTTGTAAAATCTAGTTTTAACTGTATAATTGCTGGACCCAAAGAAGGTATCAGAAAACGTAATTTTGGCCCTATTTGGGACTATTTTCAATTTTACATATAATCCCCAGAAAGAAAGAGACATCCCGCAAGTGAACGGCAAGCAGATATCTCATTGCACCACTTCCCCTTAGAAATTGCCGGCTCACAAGGAACGCCGGGTATTTGCAAGCACCGCTCAAACCTTAGGAAATCTCAACGATAAAGCTCATCTTAGAAATATCAAACTTGAATTGTATTTAAACTATTTTGTTTACTCAAGACAGAGTTAATTAAGCTATTAAGCTTATATGACACATTATTGTAATCAATTAACTGCTTAATTTTTTAGCTGTTTGACTATGAAATTTTACAGTTTTTTTATCAGGAAGGCACCAAAAATTTCCAAGCTCGAGTCGGAACCTCTGAGTGTCAAAAACATGCAAATATTGCAAATTTCAGGGATTGAAAGTTGGAATGACAATGAAGGGTTCTGTTGCAGTGCGGTTTTCAATTAAGTCTACTTGTTTGTAAGGAGTGCAGGTGAGTGGCAGCTGAATCATGCGCATTCCCCCTATCATCACTCACTCTTACTTGCAAGATAAAAATATACTATCAATCATCTATTATGCAATAAAGTATTGGAAACTCATTATCATTAGTCAAAAGATAAGTTTATTTAAATTTGCATAAAAATTTTAAACTTACCAAATTATCTCGTTCTGATGGAAGACCTAATCTTTAATAATCCTAATTCGCCATGCTCCACATATGGTGTGTACAACTCTGTGTATAACTTGGTGTGTACAAACTCTGTTCATCTGTGTATGGACCACTTAGGCTGGGGACACACGGCACGGGCGATCGCCCGGTCCGAGTTTTGTCCGGATCCGGGAAAAGTAGAAGTACATTGCGAGGCATGTGTCGGGCCACACGACCTCCACCCGGGCGCCAAACTGCCCGGGAGTACACCCGGGCATTCTCTACTTGCCCGGCCCGGGCGTTCGCCCGTGAGCAGGTAGCGGGGCATTGTAGTAAATGGGAGAGAACACACGGCCCGTGCGATTGCCCGGAGCCTGCCCACCACTCTAGTCTCTCTTCAGCCCTCGTTCAGTGTGTGAACCAGCATCTCTTGCGGTGGAATACAGTTCCTTATATTGGTGTCTTGTCCTACATTGCGGTCCTTTATACTTTTAAGAAGTTCATCAAATGAGGCCACTGACATTCGGAAATAATTAAAAACTTATTACCGTCATCTCGAAGCTCTATGAACAATGAGTAGAAAGCACCATGGAACCGTCTTTTTTCTAAAAAAGGATAAACCCACACATTTCTACACACTTTTTTGCTTCTTTGATGATGAAGTAAACAAAGAAGAGCTGCTTTTTTTACGTCTTGACAGTTCTATATCACTGTACAGACTGACGTATTTATAAATTATGATCAGAGCCAAACTCAACACTGAAATTTCTCATCCAAAACTTTTGTGATGGATATGCCTACATGCTTTGGGCAGTTTGACAGTACAATTCAGTCCCGATTATACAAATATATAATTTACAAGCCCGATTATACAAATAACGACTAATAATTCACATTTTAAGGTAAAATATAAGTATTTTTGCTTAAGACTAACTTAATCTAAAACCAATTTTGGATTTTAGGTTAAGAGTTAAAACTATGGTTATTACAAACCTTGGGTCTGCTAGATGAAATCCTATACATTAGACAATGACCTTGTGATTACATGACACACAATGTATAGTATTTTTTTAGAATTCACATTCAGAAGGGGGTGTAAAATAATTATGTCAAATTAATGGTAATACATGAAAACATAATCCTATAATGGATATAGGAATTATTATCTTGTGTTATCACAACAAAACTAATTTCTAGGTTAGTAGCATGAGTGACATGTAACAGCTGACTCCCAAAAACTCACTCCATTAAGTCAGAAAAAAACCTGTACAGTGAAAACTACACAAAAGACTAATGATGTTGAGGTACTACTATAAAAAAAACTTGAACTGAGCGATCACTAACTGACTGACATACATTTTAAGTTTTCAGACGAGTTACAAACTTAACACTTTGAACAAAGGCTGCGGCTGCTCTTAGCGTGTATTTACGATGAAAACTAAAGTTTTATAGTTTTGCAGCTAATTTGAAGCACTTGGCATATTACGGCACTATATACGGTATCCGGCTCCGCTATTTGCATAAAGTTAACACACAACTTTTTTTTATTTAACATTTGGTGTCTTCATGCAGCAGGTTATTTGGCTTTCATGTTTTGACTTCCTTTGAGAGTCGCCTGTGCCACAGGCTCAATGCTAAAAACACAGAACGCTATCAGCATGGCGTATTAAATAGCGTTTACAGTAATACTTACAGTACGAGGCCGTCCATATAATTATTACGTAATGCGGAAAGGGAAGAAAGAATTCGGTCTAGCGTTACGCTAGGAGCGCGTTATATTGAGGGCAGAGGGTATTACGAGTATCTGTATTTAATACTGCATGCTGATGCTTAGTGTAATACAGTCATCACTACAATCCATGTAGTTGTTTTTGTTTAAGTTTGTAGAAGAACTTGTTTGTGATTTGCTCTTACTCAGTGGGAACCCTAATAAAGAAAAGTGAGTAGCCTAATCCTTATACACAAATGCCATATACATGGTGATTTTCAAGTAGGGCGCCAAACTTTAAAGTTGTGTTTCTTATGCAGAAACAATGATAAAAAGGCCTAATAAACATGATTCCGAAAACGCGTCGTTAACCCGCTAGCCACCATTTTGTATTTGAACAACTACTTTTTTATCTTTTACGCCACTTTGTGAATTGATTCATAATAATTACAGTATTATAGGCCTAATTGTGTACACAAATTATAAAATTCTATTGGTGAACGTACAGACTTCGTAGTTGCAAGGAACAAGACGAATGCACAAGCACTAACATAAGTGTTTGCATTCAGAAACTAAGAAAATAGTGTATTAAACTTCTACGGCCATAAAATATGCAACTTTCTAGACTGAAAAGACAGATTATATAGTTTTATGAAGCTCTAAGTAAGACAAAATGAAAACGCTGAAATTAATGGTTGCATTTATGTTGTAAATAGAACAGAATCGTTTGTTGAATTGGAAGTTGGTCAGAAGAAAATTACCAAAAAGAGGAAGTAGCCTAGACTAATGAAAGAAACGGATATCATTCCGAAAGGATGAAGCAAGATTGAGTGCAAAGGAACGCCAACTTTTCAAGAGGACCTTAACGTATTTCCCGAAGTTCGACTGGTACTATATGAGACATAATAACGGTAATATATGAGTGCACTAATAAATAAACATGTTTACATAAAGTATGGTGTATTGTGTAGATGCGTAAGTCAGGTTTACGTTCCAGGAGTGCTCTACCCGTCCCAGGCACTCTGCAGTGTTCTTAAAATTATCTATTGTTTCACCTAAGAACACACGGTTTGAAACTATAGTCGTTTACTTCATTAATTAAAGAACTGTTTAACGTAAGTTTTGAGGTCATCAATAACTAACTGCCAATACAAAACTCTTCTTTCTTGAAATGTTTCGGCAACCTTTTGAGCAAAACATTTAAAACTTTAGGTCACCGCAACGTCGCTCGAGCGAAATTGTCAGTGTTGAATTCTACCATTGATTTTAAATGTATATTTAAAGTCAATGTTTCCACGAGGACCGAACCCTCGCTGGTTTTGCGCCAGGAGTTGCACGCTCAATCTCCTCGCCACGAGTTCGCAGAACATGTATCGAATACGTTTAGAACAAATTTAAGAACTGTTCAAATTTTTAATCCGTCACACAGAGAGGCTTGAGCCGGCCGGTGAAGAGGGGGAAAGACGTCTGCTGCGGGTCCAGTCTTGTGAAGTTGTGATCCACAGTTCAGTGCCGCGCCGACTTCTCCGCTCACAACACCGTCAGTTCCCCTCCAATGTGTACTTAACTCACGTGGTTATCTTGGATTAAAAAGTGGTGTCACTGGACATGTGATTTGGTTCACCTCCGAATTTCCAGGATTAAACTAACGTAAGTATTTATAAAAATACAGTCTGTATAAAAGCGTTGAAGTGCTTAAAATATATGTACTGTATTATTTACTTAAATATTTGATCTTATTTTTGTAAACTGAGCTATAAAAGTTTAATAGGGTGATGGTATCTTAATAATTTTCTATTTTCAGCCAACTGCAAACTTGAAATAACGTTTTGAACACAAAAAGCTTGTTCCATAGATTACAGAGAGCGTTATCAATAGTGATAACACTGGCAGTATAACCCTAAACAGACGAGCAATAACAACTTCTCCACTTCTGACTCCACAACTTTGTTTAACACAGTCTTTTTTCCACTTACTCTAAAACTAATGGAATTTGATGGTGTAGAACAAAGAAAATATAATAATTCCAACATTACAGTACAATGATACAGTACAGTACAGTGATTTCCGTACTTAACTTTTAATTTTGAGTGAACTTTCTCTATTAGATCGTAACTGGTTATGAATCCTGTTGATTTTCTATATCACCCATGGATACAATTTAGCTTATTTTCTAACCATATCCATAAATGTACCTGTGAATCGATGTACATAATTATATATGTTTTATTGGAAAATAATAACTTGATTACCTTATCTGTATTTAATTACACGTTAACTATGGCTTTTATATAGAAAGGCGAATATCAATATTCAAAATAGCTTTGTGACCATCGTACTTTTATTTATCAGCTCATAGCCGCATATAGTTTAAAACTACATATTACTTCTGCATATAACATGTCAACGTATACGTAGTTATAAGTTCAGTACGACTATAATATATGCTGGGTTGCCCTAAAGGTTCTGAAAGAACTTATTCTTTCTTGAAATGTGAACTGTTTCAATACAAATCGACGCAGCTCAGATGAGTAAATTATCACACCGAAAACGTACAATTGTACTAGAAAAATACAACAATCATGAATTGTAAGCTGTTATACACAACTCAACTGTAATTTACAAGATTCAACAAACAATTTAGAAGCAGGCAACATAACACAAAAATTTATGAATCATTAGCGACTGAAAGAGCTGAAGCATAATTTTAAATACACTACCAAATAATATTGAAAACGAAACCATTTAAAAACTATTTAAATCAAAATTGAAAGTGTATTTAGTATCAAAGTCCTCCTACACTATGGAAGAATTTTATGAAGAAACAAGTTGAAAACTGGCATAAAGATGATTTAGAATTAGAAGAAAATTATTTTTGTTAACTTTTGCAACACATTTCAATGTACAGCAAATATTATTATTATTTAACTGTAACAAGAAACTGTAATATAGGTATAACATTGTTACTTTTACACACTGGTTTAAGTAAGAAGTGCTAGTTTTTAGTAAGAAGACTAGTGCTCTAAAGTCAAATTAAAATTCAATTGAAATAGTTTCTTTTCATCATCTGTGGAACTGATTCTCTCCAGCCACGCTTTGTAAATGCTCCAATCACGATTCGTCACGGTTCCAGCTTTTTGCGCACACCTATCACATTTCGAGGTGTTGTTGTCTTTGTTCGTCTCCAGCCCGCTGTCCATCTCGTAGCTCTCTGATATTCGACGCTGAAGACACGTGATGTGTTATGGTTAAAAATATATCGTAAATGTAGTAGTACCTTCAGTTTATAAATGTTTGTGAGTGTTTGTTTGGGAATGTAAATTATGTCGCGTGACAGAGTGCGTTTGTAAATACACTTCTCACAGCTTGCGAAACTCTTGGCCACCTCCCAGTTATTGTTAGAGTTACAAATACTACCGTTCATTCTTTGATGACAGTCAGCAATGCACCCGACCAACTGCAAAGCTGCGGCAGAAGTAACAACAATAGTCTACTTCCACGCTCTACTAGGCAACGTTCATAAGTTTTTGTCTAACGATTATGAGGAGAAAAGTGATCGTGATATTTCAGCCATGACAATGTTTTTATCAATCGGTTTACGGTTAGCAGAACCGTTACTTCAACAGTAGAGGAGGCCTTACGGCGAAACCTTACAATAGTAACGTTTCTGATGATTGCCATACATTGTGAGATGTCTTGCAATAAAAAAATTATTTATTTATTAGTATGGTACAGTCAAAATGAGAGAAGTAAATTAAAATAGTTAACCAATGATGAAGCTTTGGTTAATAGCTCTTGATGACCGTGGGAATCAAGACCTGTTGAATTCCTACAGGTAAAGTGGGAAGGATATGGTTTTAGAACCTAGCGGGGTGGCTTTTAGCGGTAATATAGGCGTACTAAATTGGTTAGTTTGAGAAAAAGGGAATTCGGAATATCGTTTGTTCTATATTTTTTTCTACAAGCTGAGTACACAAAAACTATGTACAATCAGGTCTAAAGAACGTCTCTTAGGAGATATATCATGGGTTTAAAGGCGTGAAAGTTATAGTTTGAAAAGTATGAAAAAAGGTTTACGCAAAACGCCAATACCCAAGGTTTTTGCTTGTAAGGTGTCGTTTTAATACTGAATGCTTTTCAGCGTAATAAGTCGAATAAACGGCATCTGGCGTAATTTTATAACTAAGGAGATAAGATAGTACGCATATTACCCTTCAAATATCAAGAGAAAACCTCTGAACTCATCCAAAAAGTGTGAGTTGTGAACATAATATTTTCGTACGCATGAAAAACGTTGTGCTAAGTTATTTTGTTAATTTAATTTTAAAACTTTATTTGAATTGATTTTTATGCTGTCGTTACTCACAAAGTTATTAGTTAATAGATGTGTGAACCTTCTTGGGTTGACTAAAACTACTGGCTGGATGAATACATCCACTGATATTTTGTTTTGCTTTCTACGAGTAATTACCGAAAGAATTACACTTTTCTGTAGGGTAACCTTTGTTTAGTGAAGCGATAGAGCAAATACACCGTGTAGAATTACTTGTACTTGTTCAAACATTAGGCTATTTAGTATTTCTACAGGTGCCACTGATGGTACACTATGTGCGTATCTTTTCCTTCAAACCTGTCGACAGTTATGATTACGATTATGCTAACCTAATAAACTGGTTATGTTGGTGAATACTTCTCAGTGATGTTTCATGCAATTATCACATCCATACGGGACCACCTCACCTGCGCAGTGACGCTTCAATGCATTGGTTTACGGCGGCCGTTTTTCACTTTTCTGAATAATATGTACAGTACATTAATAAAAATAATATATTTGAAAACCGAAGGTGTTTTCCGACACGCGTATAGAGCGTTTTTCCGAAATTTTTCGTTTTAAACGTACAAAATATAGTTGAAAAGCACTCAAACTTGGACAATTTCACAGTTTATTTGTGAAGTTATTGAACAACTTATGAAAAATCTGGCTCTGTATACGAGTTGGAAAACTACTTTAGTTTTCAATCATTTTTATCAATTTAAACTTTATTTTGAAAGTGAAAATGGGTCGCCTCTTAATAATCTACTGCCTAAAATGATCTTTCTGGCAACGGTGGAGCGTTTCCGCAGCTCATATTGAGGAATGAGAACTGAAAACCCCTGACAGCGGTCTCCTCAGTTTGTCTATCAATTCGAGCATTTGACCGATACTCACAGTCAGGTTGAGTAGAGGTGTTGGGGAAGTGATAATGAGCCAAGAATGTACGCCCACTATCTCCCGACCTGAGACCCACCTTGGCTCCCACCTCTCTATATACGAGTACAACCTGCCGCATTCTACATTAAATTACTTCATTTAAATTGAATCATAATCATCAATTATTCTGCTATCGAACCAATCTTATATAGAACCTGTTTCAAAACCATTATCGAGTATTTTAAGGTATTGCGTTGCTCCTGGGACTGAATTAAATCAGAAAACACATATGTTCGTTCCTTTTGCTATTTACACAGCCACCATTTTGTTGTTCGTCTTGGTTTTTATAAATTCAAACACTACTTGATGTATGAGCTTGAAACGTTACACACGTTAAACATATGTTTACCATGACAACGTTATGAAAAAATAATAACAATTGACAATCAAAACAAAATGGTGGCCATTGGACTATTTTAAATGACAGTAGCTCATAAACAGTATGTTTAACATGAACGACGAAAGTATGCGTGTTTTAGATAATACTATTAATAATAAACTGATACCACGTTGGTCAAAAATTATTCATAAATTATGGAGATACAAGAGAAACTGCGGGCCGAAACATGACTTACGTACAATATTGTTTACACTCTAACAGTGCTTTTAAACCGTGTTTTTTGCTGCACTTTCCCTCATACCTACATTGTTCATGTTGGGAATTCAACGAACATAAAACTTTGGCAAGATCGAAATTGGCCCATAACTTTGAGTGGACAGGAAACATGCCTGAGCGAAAAGATGAATTAATCAAATGGTTTAGTGGTTTTGTCAAGTACTTTGAGCACTGTTTGACAACCCATATTTTTGAATATGTAAAAATTATAAATATACTACTTTATTTTAGACACCGGCCACCTCTATAGAGGGTATTTTAAGGTGAATATGGGATGAATGGTGAATGTGGTCTGTGTTTTGATTGATGATGAAATGTAGTTTTGTTATTAACTATAGGGCTAACTGTTCGCCAGATTAGGTCCATAATAGTCAAATTAATAGCCCACCGATCAATGTGATGAACCAACGGCTTAACGTGACTTCCGAACCACGTGGAGTGGCCACCGTGAAAAAGTTGTTATTGCGGCGCCGGTATACTAAAAAGTAATCACGTGATTAGCGTTTTAGACTGCAAACCTTGAAAAGACAATAAAATGCCCATCGAAAGCTTGTGAATTCTTTACGCCCGTGAAAATTGTTTTGTAACAACACGTACTGAAATGTTAACTTGTAAGTGAATACAACGTCGTTGTAACTAAAACTTAAAAATGTCTGACGACGAAGCGGTCACACACTAGAGGACAGTCGTGACTTCACATTGGCAACCGTGTGTGAATCATCATTACTGCTAGTTACCAAGGTATTGTCATGGTAATGCTGGTGACCGGTACATGAACGTCACCCACCACACTTATGCTAATCACATGCAAGCACTTCGCAAGTCTCCAAGACAAATATGCTTTCTGCTTGAGAAGTAAGAGGCATTTGCATGTCCTTGCGGCCCGCAATGGCAACTCTTGCCGACTAATTGTGAGAAATGTGCTTTTTTCATACACATTGGTTTGAATGGTTCTTGGTTCTTGGTGGATTGTCTTGGAAAACAATGCGTGCAATGTTGTGTCTGGTGGAGTTTGTCTGCCAGAAGCTTTTGTTAGAGTTGACCATTTCTGTTTACGGAATCTTTTTGTTGATTTTTCAAAAACCCAAACAAAACATAGAACAAATTTTATGTATATATTTCTAGATATTGTAAAGGATTCGATAAAAAGAATATTCATCTAAGTCGGAACAAAAGGTAATTGCAACTTCAGCCTTGGTTTTAAAAGGTTTAGGATGAAAACCAAAAGACAAAACAAAGAAGCATTGGTCTACGAGTAGCCTATACTATTCAGAAATATGTACACAAAGAAACTGATGAGTACAGTTTCTTTGTACACAATATTGCGATAACCGTTCTGGGGGAGTATTGATCACGTTAATAGGCTACTTTAAAAACATAAAATCATTAATATTGGCTACTAATTTGAAAAAAGCTCGAAACAGTACACCTACTAATTTGTCTAACTAATTTTCAAGCTAAACTTTCAAGCTCTGCTGTGTCAAATATTTATTTATCAGGTTACCATGGAAACTTAAGTGTGGTGAGAGGGCTAAAGTTATAACAATCACTAAAGTTGGAATGATTGACAGTATAGTGTTTTACAACGAAAATGAATGATTAATTAAGGTCCACTACAACATACTAATCTACGAAACATTATAAACATAGATTGTTACCAATGGAGCTTAAAGAGTACGTAAGCAGTAAATTCTTGAGAAATACAAGCATGTAACAAATTAACCATAGTGTACTGAAAAACTATCCGTATAGGTATTAAAACATGTGCTTTACAACTGGGCTTTGTTGAAACATACAACTTTTTATTACCCACAAGCCCTATTAAATTTGACCATAAAGTGGCTTTAAAGGTCAGCTGAGATCTTGATTTACATCAGGTTTACTGCACGTCGGACTCGCTCTACATTGTGTAATTTTAGGTTTGAAGTAGTTTCACTTTTTAAAGTGCCAAATTTATTAGAATACAAAATTACTACTGGAATAGTTAAACATAACTAAAGCTTGACACGTTAGTAAGTGTTAGCTTGGCATGTATTTGTATGGTTTAGCTTTGTACGTGAACCTTATAAAATGAACTCCGAATGAGGTATTTTTGTTACAATTACTTAAAGTTTTAATTTACTGGGTTTTAATTTTATATGCATTATTTTGTTACCTAAATTACAAAACACAATATATACGAATATTTAAAACACAAAAACGAGGTTCCTTATAGGATTCTCGATAATTAAGCCTGGTTATTACTCTTATTGTTTTCCTTATACGCACTTCTTCACTTGGAATAACGGTGTGACAATTATGCAGAACTGTAACCTAAATTCTATTAGAGGCCAGACTCTACTGTGTTGATACGAATCGAGTTCATCTTGGAACAAGAGAAGAGCTGATACACTTGACAAGAGAGAAGTGGAACGGCGCAGACAAAGCTGACTCGCGGAAGTCCGTATTTATTCTGATTGCATTGAGTTGGCAGCGCGCCACGCGGTCTACAGAGGGTAGTCACCTCACCACGGTACTGGGTTACCGGTTTCTGGCCAACTTGAAACCTATACACTTGTGGGTAATGTTTCGTGTCTGAAGTTTGGTTAAGGTTAGTTACAGACGCATGGGATGACTATTAATTAATGACCCATTCTAAAGGAAGAATCGGCCTTAGTTCGTAACAAGACTACACCTCATAACTCATTACTACCAACTTGGAATAAAATTAAAATATTACTTAAATGTTATTGTAGAATTTTCTTGCTTAGTTGTTGATGAGCTCGACAGGTTGGTTTCTTCTTGGAGTGCACTTCAGATTCAATTTTAGATGTTCACACACTTACAACAAATTGTTTATTAATCACTATGGCAACCGCTAACTAATAATTTGGAAAGTTTTAAGAAAACATATGGTTTGAATTAAAAAAATAAAATTTAGCTTTGGTAAAAAATATGTGTTTTATAAAAAGTGAAAGAATAGACAAAAAATATTAAATAAAACAGAAAGAAAATACGTATCACTGGGTTCATGCAATAATCTAAACCATAGACCCATTAAACAGTAAAAAAAATAAGTCGGTATTAACCTAATTAATTGGTCATATTAGACGCGGACTCCATTAGAACAATGTAAATAACTACCACAAAGTAGAGTTGAAACCATGCTTGATATGAAATGTGAAGGAAACTTGATGGTTTAATGGATTTGCTTCTGGTTTCTTTTGCAATATTAGCCAAGTAAAATTATACGCAACAAAGATAAATTTGAGTCGCCTAGAAACTTAGTAGCCTACACCTGTTTAGAAGTATCTGGGGTAGGTGAAAGTGTTAACAAAAGTCATAACCAATAGGTGGCGAGTCTACAGATAAAAATACATTACTAGTGACCTACGCACTATACACACCATAATTTTTACACACGCTTTCGAAACAATAAGTTTCATGACAGCAACACTTACACCAAATCGGTGTTATAGGTTCCATTGTACCGGTAACAAAACCAGCTCGAGTATGATTGGTGCGCTCTCACGACACCTTGGCCTTCGACCTCTCTTCTGAGACTGTCTGTCAACGTAATATATGACCCGCAACCAAACAATATTATACTTTTATATATAGAACTGTGAGCCTTTCTCTTCTTTGCTTTCAATTATTTATACAGGGTAATTCTAAATTATGGTAACAAACTTCAGGGTGTTTTAATGCTAAAACAAGGAAAAACTAC
Source organism: Matsumurasca onukii (assembly GCA_018831715.1). Lineage (NCBI taxonomy): Eukaryota > Metazoa > Arthropoda > Insecta > Hemiptera > Cicadellidae > Matsumurasca > Matsumurasca onukii. The sequence continues at coordinate 18,533,955 of CM032060.1, read as the reverse complement.
ACCCGTGGGTCTTATACGGGGTGAGTTTTAAACGCCCCCCATAACTTTGGAAAAAGGAACAATTTTAAGAACCCTTTTGGGAATGTTTTATAAAATTCAAGTTTGTTTTGACGTACTTTATCCAAAAGCCGGGGCCAAATAAATACAAACCCCACTCTTTGTAGCACCTTATTTTAATACAAATTCAATTAAAAACCTTATTTTGTGTTTTTCACTAACTATTAATTAACTCTGTAAAACTTAATGTAAATTTGTTTCAACTACGGTCATCCGTGAAAAACTATCTAAATGATCCAGCTTACCATTTGAAAATGATGATGGCTATTTCATGGTATTCATAGGGCATGTTTGAAACATCTTACCCAATGAATAAACGGCGAGGATTATACAATAAAATGTATATAACACTATTTCGCAGCAAGCCTTATTTATTACCTATCTACTGACACCAATATTATACGGATAGATTAGGAGGAATCAACACAATTACAGTGAAAACCGTGGTAAAAAAAAAGGTAATAATGTGGAAAGTTGCCTGTTGTTAGCCAGAGTTACCCTTAAAACTCTGTTATTTCCCAAATTATGTTATAACCATGGTGTCAATATATAGGTAATAAAACATGTTACAAAGCGTTATTCTTTACATTGTCTTTGTAAACCTCACCATTTATTCGCTAATTAAGATATAAATCGCCAAAATAAACTTTTAAAATGCCAAAAATAGCCCCATTTTGAAATTGTATCGTACTGATCGGTAGATAGAATTTATCGGTAGATCATACCGATAACATTTTCCTAATATTATTACTTAGGTAAATATTTAGTATGCACCAAATCCCATAAGTAGTAAGGGAAATAGTAAATAATTTGTGAAAAACCAAATGGAGGCTACTGGGTAATATAAGCATTTTAGAACCAATGTTTATAGGAATTTCTTTCACTGTTTTAGCATAAGAAACCCACCCTTGAAATTTGTTAACAAATTTTAGAATCACCTGTATATCTACCTAAAAGATCTACATGACAATTAATTTTCTTAGTGATTGTTTATAGTGTTTTATCGTATGTTTTGTAGAGTGAAGTCTTGAGTTTAACGATTAAAGGTTATGGTCTAGTTATGACTATTTTGAACACAATACTAACATACGTCTCATATACAGATTGGCTGGAAACTGTGTTTAGTAAACGGAGTTAAGTGGGTGTCAGCTGTAGAGGACACGTACAACACTTTACAACGTAACAAGTCACAACCATGAGATAACTTGACGATAGCAAACAGCCTTACACAATAAAATAAACACTCTCTATTCGAACCAACTTGCACTGGGCAGCATAAACTGCTATAATGAAACTAGAATTTTTATCATTTGGTTCATTGAATCATGAGTGGAAAAAAATTTCAGATGAAAGTACAAGCGCAGCTTAAGGAAATGATAAGTTGTATCACACGAATGAGGAAAGGTTACTACTAAGTGAACAAACCTTCGGTTTTGTAGTGTTCAAAGTACTTATTTGGCGTTTATTTAATTTTGAAGAACAAAGAGTCATTAGACCCTCACCTCAAGCGGTGAAATTACACACGCTTATCTCTGTACTCTGCAGGAGAGTACCGAAAAAAGAAATCGGCGCCAGTGGCAGTAGGCCCGTTTGATGAGGCAGTCGTGCTCTGCAGTTTAATGTCAATATTTTCCGTGGTTTGTGGCGAAGACGTGATTACTACTGGAAAGGAAATTCGTGAAAGCACGTTTAATTGTTTCTTTCATTCAAAACATACGTTTAAATGTTGTATCTGCTGCAATTATGATGTTTCAGAATTCGGAATGTCCCCTTTAGCAGGACATATTTCTGTCAAGATGCGTGATTTCTGTCTTCATATTTTTGACAAGATGCGAAATTGTTTTTTTCTTTTAAGGAGTGAGTGCAGCATCCATGCATGGTATTTCTCAGAAGAGTTCTCAGTATTTAACTGCATTTTGCAATAGATTTGTCAATAATAAATATACACCTAACATTTTGGCGTGAATTCATGAGTACGAGCTCCTGCTCCATTAGCCAGCCGGCCCTGACTGCTGGCATAATCACACCAAACTCTTTTGACAGCGCAGGCCGCGCAAAGCGGCTTTACGATCAACATCTACTAACTCCTTCCATCATGCGCGTAGCGGTATCCTCCTCTACACAGAGGAGGAAGATGATGTGGAGCACTGAGTAATAAATCACGTGACCAGGAGAACAGAAGGGCAGTGGAGCCAGCTGGGTCAGCCACAGCTAATGGACATGCGTCGCGCACACGGCTTGACGACGACCAGAGACGCGGACGTGGGAAAGGCCCTGTGCGTTACTGTACATGCGCACATTACTCAGCCGCAAAGCCGTGTTTGGCAGTCAGCTTTACTGTCGTTCCCACGAGCTCAATGGATGGGTTTCTAGGAAAACTATGGTTGAAGAGTAATTATCCGTGCGCAGTTTTAAGTTGAAAAATATAATAAAATATGTTCATAGCTTACTAAAACAAACCAGATACCAGTTAGAGTCGATAGGACAATCACAACTCATGCCGATTGCAGTTGAAACTATTTCAAATAATTATGCTCGTCATGTAATGACGTAGTAAAAGTAGTATAAATCAACGAACATGCTAGAAACTAAGGACCACTAGCATTCCTTGGCGTAAAACAGCTAAGAACTTGAAAGCATTTATAATGTGTGTTGCAATGAAGACGTGTTTATACAGATTATTTACCAAAGTAATGAGTATAAAAGTGGACCCATGGCGGATTGGTATCGTGCGCTACTTCAGAGCTCACTGAAGAAATCGAGCGTGGGTTCGATCCTCGCAGTTACTACTAACAGTTCGTTAGGACTGTACAGTAACGCTAGGTAAAGGTCGGAGTTAAATATAATAATGCTTGCAATATAATTATAATAACGAGCTAGATTTTAAAAAACTTTGCGTTGATGTTAGTTACATTTGCTGCTGCCAAAACGCACGTATAAGGAAACGCGCTATTACCTTTTTTACAACTGTATAAAGCGCTTAAACTACTCCCCCTTGCAATAAACGAACTCTAATGAGTTTTTCATAAACTTTATTTCTTGTTTTAAAGACTTTTTGACCGTAAAATGTTTTCTTTGTTGGTCAAATTTGCCTCTCCGCGTATATTGTTTCACAGTTGACAGAACACATAGTGCGTGGAACAAGCAGAACCAGCGTAGTTAACTGTATCACACCGCATCCTGTTTGTCTGGTGTGTTTATCCAGATGGCGGTGATGTCAGATGTGACTGGTGTAGCGACGGTAGCGGTCTCTGGTGTTTCTGCACATCATCCATCTCGCTCGGCCTACAGCTACCGAGCTAATGTACTTACCGAGTGTAACGGGATGTGTTTATCAACTGCGATTAAAGGTGTGTCGTCTCAGATGACTGAGCATTTGGACATTATTAAGTAGTTAGTATTTGTTGATTCATCAGGTTTACTTCTCGACGTGTAGATTCTTCGTGATATAGGATTAAACGGCGTAAATTTGATGACAAACGATTACAATTTAAAACGAGGATTTTTTGGAATTAACCTGTACATTTCCATTGTAGGAAAATTTTCAACTTTCATCAATAAAATTTCATCATAAATACGGTAATAAAGTAAGTGAAAGTTTCAATTTTCAAAAATTGGTTAACTTGCAATACATTTGTTTAAAACCGGTACCTACAAAATTTATATAAAGTAAAAAATCCTGTATACGTCTAGTAAGTAAAACAATTTCCCCAAAACATTGATCTCGTATATTGTTATGCAGTTCAACTTCAAATGAATCCAGGTTTAATCTAAAGCATGAATCTGGCAGTTGGCGTCTGTTTTTACTGTCTCCGTGCCACGTGCACAAGTTTTAAATTTTCTTCTGCACCACGTTTGTTGGTAAAAGTTAGATAACATGAGCTTGATAGTGACAATCACAGCACTTAAGTGTAGACCGATGTTTGTTGAATACACTGTGATTACAGGTCGATGAATATGGAAAGGCGTTTATTGTACCATCAGCTGTATCTGTTGTATGGTAGACACTGCTGTCAGCCATGTGATAAACATCATCATACTGATCAGCTGTTGTAAAGCCAGTGCAGCTAGTAGTCATATGATCTTATCACACTGACGTCCACGTGCCTAGAGAGAATGAACGTAACTTGCATCAATGTTTCTCCGTAGTTTCACGCGTATAGCAAATAATTTACAGACGATTACAGAGAGTTTCTATTCTTTATAGAGCGGAGATTATTTTTGGTGTATTTTCGCTCATCTGTGATATCTGTCTTTTATTTAAAACCCAAGTTTCAACTACTCTAATAGACAAGACGCCCGATTGACACCTTTAACGTACGAAAATAAACATCTGGATATGTAACTTTCTATTCTATTCTTTCTCATGCTATAAAAAATTATCAAATATAATTTCCAAACGAGTTTGAGAAAATGTATGAAAAACATAGTTTGAACGAGACAAACTTGTATTTGCCGAAATCATCACTATGTGACATGTTTATACATAAGACTAGCTGCGCCAGCTGGGGGCGAACCCCCTGACTTCCTCGGCCCAGACCTCGGCCTACGGCCTCGGTGCCCGCTTTGTAAAACTCGGCCATCCCGATCTTTTACCCCACTTTTTAACCCCCCCTTCCTCCCCCCAAACAGTTTGATAGACAACCAATATATTTTTGAAATCAGCATAATATTCCCTTTTTTAATACCCCACATCGTTTTTTATGATTTTTTTTATTGCCCCCTTACCCCCAAATCCATATATTGTGCCCCGAACCCCAAAATCAGTAGGGGTCTTTGGGTTAATGGTATACAACTATGTGTCGAGTTTCAAACAAATCCGTTGATATTTACTAATAAATATTTATTAAAAGAAATAAAACATGGGGAATTGGGGACCTCAAAAACCCCATAAAAATAAAAAATCTATATAATTTTATTCGTTTCTCCCACCCTCCATACACTAAGGACCATTTCTATTCAAAACATTCTGAATTACCCCAGCCAGATTCCGAGATCTCAACACTCCGGACAACCCTAACCGAAATACTAATAGTATAGATTTACAGGTTGTACATCCATGAAACCGTGTAAAATAATGGAATGTGAAGCACCTGGCCGGATTATATTGAATAATTAAACCTCGACATTTCAAAATTATGGTCCGATTTAATAGCTGTCGGTTCGTGCTCAATTGCCCGCATTCCCGCACCAAAGACCAGCGCAAGTCACGTACGCCAGTTTGGCTAGCCACCCATCTTTCCATGAGGGGGAGGGGTGCGAAGAAAGTTCACTTCAGAATAGTTAAGAAGCTATCCGTTCAATTTGGAACCTCTTCGCCTCGCTATATACCCAAGTATTAGGTTATCTGCACAGGCAAACAAATATTCAGGCAGATTCCAACTGGAAGCATCGGCAACATCCCGATTTAATATCGAGACTGTTTGATACTCGTCCAGCTGAGCCAAGAAGGATCTTCCTGCCTTGGAAAGATGGGCTATGAATATTCTCAAGTAGTGAGTGTGTGTGTGAGTGTGAGAGTGTGTGTGGGTTGAAAAGTGAGTGGTCAGCGGTGAGCTTTCTCCCATCCTGCCTCGGGTAAACCGCTGTGTACTGTTGAAGATATGTAATGGATATGGAGATGATTCGGCTTTTAGAATATGGGCTGAACCGGTATAGACGTCCGGATTGGTTGGTTTTGGCCAGTCATTATTGGTTGGTTTTGAACGATACGGAAGAGAAGTTATTCACGGTGAAAGTGCAGTAGGTAAGGGCAATATCCAAAACTAACTTTGTAAAACATCATTTAAACAAAAGCAAGCTTGATATGTTTCAGCACTTTTGCACAAAGGTTTTGTTAACATAAATATTTAATATGCAGTTGCTATTTGAAAATGAACTTTCAGAAAGGAAAACACTATGTACATTAAATAAGCAATTGTATACTCAAGCATAATACATATTCAAATGACCTGACTGATGACTAATACAACTTTCACATCAATACAGTATTTTTAGCTATTAGATAATCACGAACAAATAGTTCCACACTGAAGTTTCCTCCTAACTTCAAAAAAGTCAAGAAACACTTTTTTCAACCGATGGGTTTCAAAACTACAAAGTTAGGAACATTGAACTTTCAATAGTGATTCCCTTTGGAAGTTAAGCACTCGAGAAAGGGATTTATAACGGTTTAATTTTAGAATGGTTTTATATTACTATCGATGGAGATGGCTATACAAATTAGTATTTCCAACCTAATGAGAAATCCAACAATACGTCTCTTGCAACATGAGGGCTCATTATAAACAAAAGTATGATATTTAAAATTAAGAAACAACAAATTTAAATAAATCAGAACAACTGTGATACCAAAAACCCTGAGATCTGAAACAGTTCTCGTTAGATAAGATCAGTTTTGTAAAACAAAATTTGCTAAATATAAGTTACCAACAAATAAGCTGTATTTGCAAATATTATAGCCACCAAATCAAAATAAGACATCACATACCTCGGTTACAGCTGTTAGGAGAAATGTCTTGAAAAGAAGTACAGTAGTCAGGTATACCGTTCAACTTCTAAGTAATTCACCTTACTTCATTTCTCACTGTAACCCACAAACACAATAATCAACATCAATACTGTCTGTAATTCATTTCAAGTGTCAAAATCATAAAGAAATACAATGTTGCAGTTTTTGACGCAACCCAATTTTAAAATTATAGTAACTGTAATTCTTTACGAGCAAGTTTGCAACACTAGTTTCTTCGCTTCAATATCTGTTAACTGGTCTGTATTGTTGCAGTAATATTGTGACTTTGATTTCCTAATTCGATGTTATTTTGAAAAGACACAATCATGGATTTTAGCAAAGATCAAAGAGCGTTTATTGTTGAAGAATACTTTAAAAGTAAATCATTTTCTTTGCGTCGAGAGGCGTTTGAGGTCAAGTTTGCATGTGTGAGTATTCCAAACAAATCTAGCACTCACAGATTTGTTAAAAGCTGTAAAGAAACAGGTTCTGTAGGGAATAGAAAACATAAAAGAAGATGGTCTGTACTTAATGAAGAAAGGTTGCAATAAAAAATAAAAAGGGTTACTTTAAAAATTTCTTTGAAATATCTGTAAATTTTGTAACAACCAAAGCAAATAACCCACTAAACTCGGCAAACTTGATATCAAACGTCCTGATACGAAGAATATTACCTTATGCTTAAGTATTCTTCAACAATAAACACTCTTTGATCTTTGCTAAAACCATGATTGTGTTTGTTCAGCAATAACATCAAATTAGGAAATTATAAACCACAATATTACTGCAACAATACAGACCAGATAATAGATATTGAAGCGAACAAACTAGTGAAACAAACTTATACACATAAATTGCTCGTAAATAATTACTTACCATAGTTTGAAAATTAGGTCGCATAAAAACCGCCCTGTATGAACCATCAAGATCAAAGTCTACGTACCTCGGATGAGAGATGAAGTAAGGGGAACTCTTTTGGAATTGTTGGCTAGCTGCTAAACTGGATAAGGCACAAATCTTCTCCCACCTGTAAATACGAACCAGACAATATCATACCTACAGCAAAAAATCCTCAAGCTATAAAAATTACACCATTTATAAAAAAAAAACAAAAAACAAACAAAAGAAAAAATACGATGAAATAAATCATTTATACCTCGACCTTGATGAAGAGAAGAGTCTATTCTTGGATGAAGACAGTGTCCGGTAGTGGCACTCTACGTACTGGTTGGTGTCTCACTGTTATACGAAAACATAACACTTATAGTAATTAACAGAGCAATCTACATACGTATCACAGTAAACATTGAAATCTAATTGGATGAACATTAAATTAAGGGAATCCTCGAATGTTAAACACTACATATACTTTTATATCCTTGTTAGTTGTCAATAGAAAACAACTATATAAAAATAAGAGAAACACAAATTGTAATTACCTGATGTTAGTAGTAGAAAGGTTCCTTGAAGTAATGAACCTCTCTCTGGATATGTCGATGAAGGTCTTATCTATCATTCCACCATTTCATCTAACACAAATAAAACATAAAACACAACAGATGTCGAAGCATTACAAGGGAACTCACGTTTTGAGCACACTATGATGTTAGACCTACAATCTTTAGTTATTAAACTTTGGTAATTTATTTGTTGCTACGTTACGTTGGATAAGCGACAACTGTTTTTAAACCTTGTTTAAACTACTGTTGCCTGGTTTTCACAATAACTATTGTATTATATTTCCAAAACTTAGTAGAAAATTAGACCAAAACGTTTCACATAAGGAAGTTCTAGGAAGATTGTTGAGAATGTTTATAATCTTCACTCTGATAGTGTTATATAAAGAAAATACGCTACACACCATGTTACGTAATTGAAGAGTTTGAATATTAGATGTCAATGTATTAGATGGATGAATAAATATGTAATAAAAACACCCTTGGTAAAAGACATTCTTTTGAAACATTTTAGTATCATGTTTTGGCTTCTCAGGCTATGATCACACAAACATCACAAATACAATAATATTTTGTGAAAGTAATTAAAAACAGATGTTAAAATAATAGTCTATCCTCTGGTAGAGGTAAATTATGGTTTTAACAATATTATATACAATTATTATTACAATTTTAAAATGTATTAAATTTGGGGTTTGGGGCTGTGCTAATTTGGATATTCAGTAGTTGATTTCAATTTTCTTTGTAATGTTTATAAATATGGAAGTCTTCTAGTAAATTTTAATTTTTGTTAGTTTTTCCAATTTTAGTACATTTGTGTTAGTTTCTACATTCGAAAATTCATGTTTAGTTATTGTTAGGTGTTCTGATGCGTAGTGTGATTTCATTGATGTACCGTTGTTCGTAAGTGCTATAGTTTTTAAGTGTGTTTTTTGTTACTTATCTATTCATTAATCTACACTACTTTGTATATTACTCATCCGAAAACATGGATAACAACCCATAAACAACACATAAGATATTTATAAACTTAAGAGTCCACCTCAGTAGTCATCTTAGAGAAAGGCTGAATTCGTCCACCCAAGGAACACACGACACCGCGCACGTAACAACTGGCTAAACAACGGGCCTTCTTTCAACTGATGCAGCCTAACTGTCAAACCTAGCGTCTGCAAGGGATTCGTAAAAGGTAGATAGGGCTCTTTTGTGAAGGTTAAATTCGGATATGTTCATTTATACGGAACGAGAAACATTTATCTAAATTTGCCTGCCTTCAAACTTTTGATAAACTAATTTTTACCTTCTTAAATAAGGTGTTAAATACACTCTATTATTACTAACTTTTACCACTAACTGCATAAAAACTAAAAAACACCACGAAAAATTAAAACAGGCACGCCTAGATTATACGTTTATATTTTATTGAAGTGTGGTTTTACCAAAATAGCATTAATAATAAGTCTCAATTTTATTTCGCGCAACCCTCTGCAACGAACGCTCTTCCAAGCTACTGTAGTAGAACGCCCCTTTAACACCCAGCACGTTGGCTTACATAAATAATTCTTACCTTGCATGACCGGTTAATATGGAATCCAAATATAGTTCTTTCAAAGTTCAACAACTAACCACAGGTTAACTCCAGCCTGTGTGGTTTATAGTCTGAACACTCCTGTAGTGAGAACCACGCCGCATGCTTGAGTTTATTTTGACGCTCAAGAGGCCACTAGAGATGAGTTAATGTTAATGTCTGAGCTCGCTCCATGCTGTGTCGGTATACGATGTCTCATTACAGTACACTACTTAACTCTTAAACAGATCTTCTAAGATTCATGTATATTTCTTTTGTGGGCTTTACATTTAACGTTGACTTTGACTTGCGTCTCATGTTAATGTAGTTTGCAGCTAAGTATCAGTTTTATTCTGGAATTTTACCCACAATAATTAATAAACCAGGCCGACACGTAACTAATCGTATAATAAGGTCCAATTATTTATTCTTTTAGTTAGCAGTTTGGCTATCTAAGTTAGCAGCAGTCCAGTGTCTAACTGAAGATCTCCGTAATTTTTACCAGTATTTGAAAGATATTCACAAAGGGTTACTTCTATACCCTAAATGGCTTTTTAATTAACTTATCATGGACCGGTTTCAACCATTAGGCCATCTTCCAACATGAAAGTAAAGTTTTAACCAATATTAACAATATTTTAGTTTTAGAAAATATAGAATTACTACTATCGCAGATGAAGAATAAATTAAATCTGAAGTGATACTATACAACATAATAGTTTATGGACCATATTTCTTTTCAGAATATTGATTTCATCAATTATTGGATTTCAAAGATTTAAATATTTGGTAGGTGTTGTTCATCACTAAAGAAATTTGAAGACAAAAGTGTGTGGACCAAACAGGAACTAATGTGGTGTTGAGTATATTCTGTGGATGTTCCATCTCGTTCAAATCAGACAATACCTTTGTTTGTGTCTTTCAAGACAACATATAGTTTCTTTCACAATATACCAACCACTGACACTCTCTAGCCTCTGGTCTCCTAGTGCATGGCTACCCGTCATTAGACTCTACGTGTGCACAACTTATAGAAAGTGCAGGAAAAAAGTGCTGCTGAGCTGATAGTTGATTGCTGCTCCACACAGGATAGAAAGCTGTGGTAGAGAAGACCTCCGACAACCTGTAGCTGTAGGTCAGAAGTGGGTCATCTGCTAGCAGAAGTCAAGCCGCATCTGCTAAACTCTCACGTTCAACAATTAGCCATTAGCTAACCACTGACAGTTCCAGAAATGAGGACAGACAGACATGTTCTGTTGTGGTTTTTATTCTTTGCGCAGTACCGGTAGTGTTCTCTCACGGCGTCTTCCGCGAGTCGTCTGCTAGAAAAACTCTTCGAGCTTGATTACCTTTCAAGCTTGATTAAAAGGTCGAAACAGTTTGAAGCCAAGCTCTTTTTTAAACTCGTCTCGTTAAAGGTTTCATAGGATGGTAATCCGTGTAAATACATTCGAGCGTTATCCAGACTTATTCATAGGTATAATCTAGTTCTTCCGGTTCACACCACGTCCAAACTTCATAATTAGTTGAGTTATTTCAGCCTCGCTGTGGAGTACCATCTTCTCACTGATTGGCTGAAACTCATAAGTGCTCATAGGTGTTTACTGTTTGTGTTTCGATCAATATCGAAAATTTTAGTCCAAAATAGTTGAAGAGATTTGGACTGTTTGGTAAATAGGGAAGCAATAAATTAACTAAAATAACCAACGACAGTTCCGGCACGTTTGGTAGGGTTGTATGGAAATGAGTCAGATTATTTAAGAGAAATCGTTTCTATACCAGCGTGCCTTGAAAGCTCGTCAGTGTATATACCAGCACACGCATTGTATAGAACGCTCCACTCTTCAACGGTGTTCTCAGATTTACCTCTTGCCTAATTAGATTTTGACGTTAGCCGTCACCTTCATAAAACGATATTGTTCTAGGGATGTTGTGAGAAAAAAGAGGAAAGAAAACCTACAGAAATCATTAGGTTTGTTATTCATCTACATCTCTGCATAAACAAAACAAGACTTATCTGTAAACATTGAAAACGAAATGTTAAAGTAGCTTGTCATACACAGAGTACGAAAAAATTAACTATTAAATTCTTCCCTCCTTTGAAGGAGTAAATCTCCCAAGTATGTAAGACATAGTTCCGTGGCGGATTGGTATCGCACGCGACTCCGGAGCTCATCAGGTGGCGCGGGTTCGATAGTTACCACTCATTTGTAATGTGACTAATACGGTGACGCTAGGTAAAGGTCGAGGTTGAGTGGTAGAGAGGACTTTGTAGTCCTAACTTCGCCTCGTTAAACAAGACAAACTTTACATTTCCTGTTTTAGACGAAAGTATCTGCTATATAAATTGACTTATGTTAGGAGTTCCAGAGGCACGACTCTCCAGTATATGTGGATTGAAATTAGGGTTCGGAACATCTGAACTCCTAACATCAATCAATTCCTACATTACAGAGACGTTCACCTAAAACAGAATAACTCCTACTTAGAAGATTATTTCCTTAAAGGGGGAAGAATGTTAGTAAATTGTCCATACACTGTGTATACTCAGCTGTTTTCAAATACTTTTTAATGTTTACAGAAAAGACAACAAACACATGACAACATCAGCGATTGCTCTTGGCAGGGCTCTGCGGATTAGCAGATTGGGTCGCTGGAGGCAAATTAGGTTGTTTTCTGATTGGCCAACAGAAGTACGCTTGTGTTGTGTACTGCTGTCAGACACCGACACGGGTAGTTTCTTCACAGCGTGGGTGCTCAGTACAGTAGTACAGCAGCTGATTGAGAAACATAGCTCTAGGAGGTTCTGTTGCATTAGAATACGTAATACGCAGAAACCGACATTATTAAACATAGAATTGCAGTATTCAATATTTAAGATTACGCTATTGCTAAGAGTTGTTTCATGAGTGATAAATCATTATGACAGTAACGTGTATACATCTATCATCATACTATGTTTGCTACCACAATACTATCCTACACTATAACTTACCATTATTACTATAGCGTTACAGTTTGTATGATGTCATAAATATTTTTCGTATGATATAAACTTGTAACCTTAACGCTTTATTGACCAACTCTTTTTACATGTTGTGAAATTATCCCTGTAAAGCTACTACGGGCAAGTTTAACGTTCCGCAAACCTTATTCAAACTACGGAAGATTTCGATAATACCGCTCCATAATCGTATATTCAAATGTATAGTAAAAGTCAAATAAAAAGTACTTAGCCACAAATCAATATTATAGATAAACTTATACGATTTGCAAATCTAAATTACAGTTTACATAATTTTAGTTTTACAGTGTTGGATTACCGAAGTGTCTAAATAGAGGAAATATGTTAGGAAAGCCCAAACAACCGTATAGTTCGTGTAATTTACTTACTGCTGATACTGAAAATGCAATGATCCCTTACACAATCTTTCTGTACCGTCTTATCGGAAGCAGAAAACAACCTAAATAATCCCTTATCTTGTCAATTTTAGCGCGATTACTATTAATTACAAATATGAACATTGAACAAGCTAACTCACGGGCGGCGTCAAGGTTCCGGAGTACCGCACGTGCCAGAGTGGCAAACTGTCGGATTACCGATTCCGTAGTTATTTTAGTTAATTTATTGGTACGATGGTACGTCTAAAGCGGCTCAGATAGTCTCAGTGATCATCTGATGATACCCGCATCAACTCCCACCATCGTTTAGACATATCAGACCATCATCTATGTGGTTCGGAAGTCACGTTAAGCCGTTGGTCCTTGTAATTCCATTGGTCATTGGGCTATTAATTAATGACCCATTCTAAGGAAGAGTCGGCCTTAGTTTGTAACAAGACTACACCTCATAACTCATTACTACCACTCATCACACTCATCTTTCACCACATATTTGCCTTAAAATACCCTCATGAGAGTGGTCGGCATCTCAAATAGTGATTTAGTGATGATCTCTATGTGCGGCTCAAAGCAGTAGTTTTCCTAGAGCTTATCTGAAGCTGGTCACTGATAGGTCAGCTGGACGACCTTGAGTACCGTATCTCTCCCACGTGCGACACTCCTCACCATCTACATCTGATCACATGGGTTAGCCAGCATGTAGATGAGAGAGCTTACAATGTGCAGCACGCCCACCTCACATCACCAGCTGATATCATCTACCGCTCCTTGGCCAGTCATGCGTGGTAGATAAATCTCATCTGCAATATAAGTACACAAGTCAAACTAATCAACCGTGACGTCAGCAGTCATCGATGACTATGGCAACGTAAATAGGGTAAAATACGCCTGTGCTGTGTTCGAGACTGTTGGGGCGCCAGCATGGTGTAAGGTCGTAATAGCCAGCTGTAGCTTAGCAGCTTGCACAAGAAGTGCTAACATTTATGGGCTGTAAAATACGAAAATGTTATTCGATGATTATCATTCAACGTGAAAACTTTGCAATTGTGTTAGAAAACATTACCCAATTTTCTTAATATTCTGTAATGAATGCTTTGAAATTATTGTGATGTTTCAAAGCTGATCTGTCTATCTTTTTAAATTTAACTTATATACCCAAAGTTGCTTTTCACTTCAATAACTTTTAACTCGCTTTTTCTTGCAAATGTTTTTAATAGCTGGAACATGATTCATAGTTTTTGTCTGAGTTTCATTATATACCAAGCTCGCAGTTTGTTGGGTGGAACATTTGTCACGTTCGACGACTAACTGTTGTAAACTATAGGTCATCATGGTTTAAGTGAATAACCTTAAATGAAGGCGTCTTTCTGAAATGCATCAGCAACAAATTCAACGAAACTATGCTGTAAACTGTCGTCTGTTCTCATAAACCTTATGAAATGTTAAACTTTGGGGAATTATGTTTATTCCACTCATAATCATCTCTTCCTAAACTCATCGCACACCTGTGACTAAGAGACCTAGATATTGCAGAGCGTTGAACCCACAGAGTAAAGCTTCTGTTTGCGCAGACACGAGTCGTGATTATGCATACCGCACTGGGTTACACTGTACACGGTCTACATTGATAACACTATCTCGTCAACTGTTTCTCAAGGAGATGTTCCCTTAGAACAACACTAGGAAAGGAAAGATGACGTGGGAAACCACAACTCTAGGTCACCAGAGTAGTGTTGGTATGAGAGAACCGTCTGGTATGGCACTTAGCAGTTTGTGTGTGCTTGCGACATCCGTTATACTGACTGCGTGTGTTGTGTGAGGATTGACGAGACACGGATGGACGCTAGAGCATAGAACAGGATGATCTTCGAGAGTCGATACGATTATTGGTATCAACATCATTTAGAGCATTTAAATGATCTTGAAATTATCTTAAAACCCTTAATGCTCTAGCTATTAAAGTGGCACATCATTGTTTGTATATGACTCTATCCTAAACAGGACGAAAGAAACCTTCTACATTTAATCAGTATATACTGTTTTATTATAAACCACCGGCAACTCATTTACATAGAGGTACAACTTGTGAGTATAGCACCTTCTTATACAGGTTTTAGAAAATATGAATACGAATGTTCATTATCTTAACATATAAAATTTTATTTTTATTTTATGTTTGTTTTTACATAGCCGGCCGGTTGAAAATTCATCAGTTATTCTTATTCAAATTGGCGTACACCAAAACATATCTGTCATCTTCGTCTGGATAATGGGAATTGTGTTTGTGATGTAGAGGCTTTCAGTTCACAAGACCAAAATTTTGTATTACAAGCAACACAGTGGTTCATAGTTATTCTTCCCATTCAATAAACTGCTCACGTGCTGTTTACTTATGATCCGACCGTGATGATCTACGCTCGCTATTCTCGAAGATCACCACGAATGTTCCTAGCTCACCTAGATCCGGATCACGGAGTGGTTTCTCTCATCACTGTCGTGTCCTGCAAAGTGTGTCGGCAGTGACAATGGCTGACAGCTGACACGCAGTGGCTACCGGACACCACAC
Source organism: Matsumurasca onukii (assembly GCA_018831715.1). Classification (NCBI taxonomy): domain Eukaryota; kingdom Metazoa; phylum Arthropoda; class Insecta; order Hemiptera; family Cicadellidae; genus Matsumurasca; species Matsumurasca onukii. The sequence continues at coordinate 18,518,395 of CM032060.1, read as the reverse complement.
CGGCCACTATCTTGTACCGCTCACCACTCTCCGCTCTCCGCGCAGCTACCGGAACATCGGCCTGATGTGACTCGTGACTTCTGGCCTCAGATTGGGCATTCAATTTGTAGAGATTGGATGGACAAGAAACTTCTGAACGGTTCTTTCAATGAGCTTTCTTTCGGTTTTTAAATTCCACTTTGAAGTACTGGCAGAATGTCAACCAGCACAGTTCAACTTTATGAGCAAACTATTTTCTTATGACTGCAGTTCAAATAACCTGAAATCCTCCTAAATAGTATCTTAAAGCCTAAAACCAAAATAGTATAATCCTCCAGCAATCACGGTTTTATTAGTGTCAAATTCACTAACCCAACCTTAACAGTGAATATTATCTTCTGATGGAACACTATTGACAACGATGGAGTTAGATATAGACATTTACAGATGGTCTGTTTACTTCATATAACTCGGAAAAGAATTTGGACAAGCTTAAAAATGAAGGCTCGTCTCAGCACTAAAGCCTAAACGACAAACCCATCTTCTTTCAAATGACACGGTCAAACTGTCAACATGAGGGCTGGCAAGGTTTACGTTGGCGTTTTCATTTTCCAAAATAATTTTTAAAGCTAACTAACCTGATTGGTTTTGAGATATTGTAAAGATAATCTTAGTCTTGTTAAGAACACGGTTTTAGATATTCTGTATATTATACGCTTAGAAATACTCATTGTCCATGGATATCTCCAAATCGTAGACTTTTTAAGCACAACTTCAAAACCACGGGTAACAGGTGAATAGATAATCTTCTTAGCTTTAAAACAAGTATAAATAGTATTGATTTAACATTTAAACTGACGACGTCATTTTGCGTTTAGCTTCAGACCCTTGCAAAGTGTGTTGCCTATGCACTGAAGCAAACTCTTTAACGTTGTACTGTTTCCGCAACAAATAATGCTTTGGAGAAGACTCTTCTGTATGTTACAAAAACATCGTTGTTTCACTTCCATGACCTAGACCTCACTTTGAAGTACCGGTATATAGTGTGTGAGCTGGATTGCCAAATAGTGAAGTGTTGACGCAGCTGTTATTGTTGGCAACACTGCACGCAGACTCACCTCGCAGCCAACAGCTGTTCTGCAACAATCACTAGGTACGCTCGGCCCTGTTAAACGCGTCCAATTAATTAGTTGTGGGAAGTCGCTAACCGGTGGGATCCTGTGTTATGAGCTTCTGTGGAATATTTAAATAATTGCTTCCTCCATGATGTTGCGGAATACATGTAGACTTAAACCCATTTAAACCAGCAACTTAAAAAGGGCTAGCAATGTATTAGTTTTACGGGTTTTCTTTACAAAAAGGAGGTTTAAGGATGAGATATCTAGCTCTCTTAATCCTAAACAAAGATGGAGTTTTGGAATAAGATCTTCAACACAAAAGCTAAAGACAAAAGCACATTATTCCAATAGCCGTGTCAAGGACGTATATAAATTTGCCTCTTTACCTATAACATCACCTCCTTTTTATCCTCTTAGCTATGTTCTAACTTTACAAAAAGGTTTACTCCATGAAAAGATGTCTTCTGGTATATTTCTATTAAGACGGATGAGAGATCTATCAAAGACAATATATACACTTATTGTCTTTGGATCTATGCTCCGTAGATGCTTTTAAAGTAGTCTATTATGGAGTGGTACACTCTCATTTGTCTTATGGAATTATATTTTGGGGTAGCTGTGCTGAAACTAAACTGTTAAGAGCATTTATCCTCAAAAATCGGCAATTCGAGTTATTTGCAAATTGACGTCAAGGACATCGTGTAGAGATTATTTTAAAAATTAAACATTCTTACATTAGCGTCACTATTCATTTTGAAACTATATTATTTTGTGTTTCAAAATGTAATTTAGTACAGGGCCAAGATATACATTCTCACGATACACGCTCAAATTCTACTTTTAGACAAGATATCGATAGACTACTTATTTATGAGAGATTGCCGATGCAGGCTGGCGTAAAACTTTTAAACAAGCTCCCCAACGTGATCAAACGTTTACTGCCAGAACTGGCTTTATTCAAAAGGAAACTAAAAGAATATTTGTTGATTAAGGCTCCTTACTCTGTAGCAGAGTTTATTGCAGAACCTGATAACTTCCCATAATATGGAATATTTAACATAGTAAAATATATTGTAATTTCAAAATCAAGTTAGCCACTCAAACTACAATATCTAAATTAAAATATGAAAGACAAAGTTATAAGACGTATATGGACATTATTTCACCGTATTTACCAGTGGCTTAAGCCCATTCTGGCATTTTAAATTGTAATTCACCTCTCATTTCACCAATATTGTATCATCTCCATTTCATCAAAGTCAACACAATTCACATTGTACACTGACTTAATAAATTATTATTAAATTATTAACCATAATATATAGTCAAAACATGTAGCAACCAAGAGGTTAATACCAAATTAATGTGTACGGTTTGACGTATGTATTTACAACAATCTAGTCAGTACTCTATGAATAAAATTTGAATTTTCTGGAGTAGTTAGTTTATGATGAATAATTTCTTGTGTTTTTACTTTCAGGTTCCTAAATGGGGAAGAGTGGATATACATGTGTCAGATTCATCTTTTGCTACCTCAACATCATTCTATGGGTAAGTCTTTTCCTTCAAAATACAGCGGTTGCTGTCCATGAATGTTTATATGAGCAGTTACATTTTGTTTCTCTTTGAAGAAGTTAATGATAACTCCTTCTGAATGCCGTACTCCACAGTTAATTCCTACCATGTATGTTCTAAAAATAAAAGTTTACTATGTAAATTTGGACAATTTTGCACACAAATTTCAATTTGAGGTACAATTGGTTATTTCTGGATCACTAAGAGGCTTTGCATAATTCCTTTCTTACTGACATAGCTTTTTTGAGGCTAAAATATTATTAATGACGTTTTTCGTCGTTTATAATTGAGCAAGAAGAACACAACGTGCTATGTCAGGTTACTTTTCACCTGAAGACGGTATCAGATTCCAGATCCCGAAACGTCGTGTTCTTCTTGTTTACTAAAAGAAACTAAGGAAAACTATCGTAATAGTATTTTAACCTCATATAACTGAAACTTTGTTGAATCAGCTGTCAGCATGTGGCGTGCTCGGAGTGGGATCGTGGCTGTACTACTCACACAACGGCTACACCACGCTGCTGCCTCAGTACGGCTTGGTAGCTGCTGACTCTCTGCTGATCACTCTGGGAGCTGCCATCTTCGTCGTCACTTTCTTCGGCTGCTGCGGCAGCTGGTGTCAGAGCCGATGTCTGCTTGTCACGGTAACGTTCAAATCTACTGGTAGGGAGTTTTGAAGCACCTATTGTGGATTGAAGCCTTCAAAGTTACACTGGAATTTCATAGAACGTTGATCTTGAAAAGTAAATAAATTATTCAAAACTTGAACTCGTATGTATATAGTCTGAAAAATATTTAAAACAAGTGAAAGTTTTGGTGGAAAATTGTTGTGAATATGCTCTAGATATGCTGTTACTGTTCTGTGCGACCAAGACACTAAAAATTTAACCGGAATGCAATGTTCATTATTTACTGAAATTCTACAAGCAAAACTTTTAAAGCAGGTCGTCTTTCGTTTCAAAAGGCAAAGAATTAACCACTGTTAAGGTGTTAAACTTGATAGTAACAACTACTTTAAGAAACGTTGATCAACAATTTCGTAAAATATGTGCTATCAGGTTAAGGTTGGGCTTGTCTTCAAAATTATCCAGGAAATATTATACAGCCCCAGCTTTAAGCTTATAGCCTATATTTTACTAACTGGTTGGAACAACTATTTCTAAAATAATTTTAATCATTCTGTACTTATTCATATACACCCTTTCATTGTCACCCTATACACTACCCAGACAAAAAAATACAGTAAACTGCTTTACAAAGTACTTTATAAACAAGTACAAACAGTTCGATTAACAAACTGTACCACATAAGATCACCTCTTGTATGAAACTATTTGATTTTCCAGTACTTCACGTTGGTGATCTTGCTGTTCATGGTGGAGTTTATGTTGGCAACTCTGGCGTTTGTGTTCCGAGAGAGACTCAGCCTGACGATGAAGGATGAACTTCTCTACGGCATAGAGCAACACTATCTCAACCCGCCAGACAACGGCATGGAGGTCATCTGGGACCACGTGCAAACCCAGGTACACCAACCACGCACCACGCTTGTTGACAATGTGCAAGAAATGTATTGCCATGGAAGTTTAATTTAAAAAGGAAATAAGAATGATTATGAGTGGTAAAGTCATAGACTAGAAGTTAATATTTATGGTATGTTTATTAGTATATGTTTTAAAAATAAAATGAAAGTACAAATTTGACGGAAAATATAGTAATCTCTGACATTTTTCTGCCAACACCAATTCTTATTTTTGTTGTATGAATTTTTACAGGCCCAATGAATAATTGTTTGTATGAGTTTGTTGAATTGTTCTGTATGATGATTTTTAACAGTAAAACCGTTCAGACAAGCATACAAACAGTTTTTGGTGAAAGATTCAGATTTGCAGGACACCCACTATCAAGGCCGCGTACACTGATTGAAACCCCTAATTTATTGTTGTTGTAAGAGATAATCAAAAGGCAATTTCTGTTAAGACAAAAAACACATCGTAAATACCTTTCTGACGCTCTGAGAGCAACAGCTTGTACGAAAACGCAGTCGAATCATAATAAATTAAATTTTACAACCGTCGTAAACCTCCAGCAGTTCATTATTGTACGGTCGAAATCTTAACTTCGTATTGTGTTAAGCATTTTCCCCGAGAGTGAGATGTACGAGTACAACAGTTCATCCGACCAACTCTTTGCACCTCTCTTTGATCGATGTATTTTAGTTTGCAAGTTTTCATGATGAAACGTTAAACCATCACTGTGCCTCTTTAAAAAAATATCAACGAACAATAACTCGGCGTTCGTATTTCTTATCTATTTACTGTCGATTTTAGTGTTGCATTACCCTCTCTTCAATTCCAATCTCATTAGACTTTGAAATGCCGAACACAAAAAAAGTGTAGTATCATGCATATACAATCTTTTTGAAAGCATAACTCTGAGTTTTACGCAATAATAAACACAATACTATTAAATAAACTTGCTTTTTATCTGTGTTTAGTTTCATTGCTGTGGCGTTTCAAGCTACGAGGACTGGTTTGACATAAAGGCGTGGCCTCAGAAGAAATATGTTCCTGATTCTTGCTGTCTACCAAAGTTTGAAAACATTACAGGTACCTTAATAACTTTGTATAACTTTGATCAAACCCACTATAATTCATTTAATTATTGTTATCCAACTGTTATACCTAGCCTGTAACATCGTTAACTTTAATGTTTATTAAATTAAGTTGTCCAATTCGAAACAACCATCCTTCCATGAAATACATTATGAATGTTGTGACGTAGGATGTGGCCAGCCCGGCCCCGAGAGCGAGTACAACCCCGAGGAGACCTGGTACATGAAGGGATGTTCTGAGCAAGTGCAGATGTGGTTTGTACAGAGACTCCACATATCGTCGGCATTGTCGGCCTCGTCATCTCCTTTATACAGGTAATTATGCAGGTGTTATCGTACGTCAAGAGTTTTCAAATCTAGAAACCTTAAAGTTGTTCATCTGAGTCTATATTGTAGAATACGACACATATTTTGAGTTCTTAAACTTAAGAGGTCTTAAAAATCTATTCATCTCGTTGAAGTAGAAATAGTTGGAGCCAACTACTTACATATAAAATGTATATGTTTTGTACGGTTCTTTATATCCAAAACAGTCTTAGAATTTGCATTGATACAGATTTTTATATTCTGCGGAATGTTAACACTTACTGGCAACACCAGTTGTCAATAGTATCTCATGGATGATATTGGATGGATGATCCTACCTTTGAATGACTTTGAGTGGTAGGTTAATATTTAATAACTACATTTCAACAACGGTGACACCCATATGCTGCAATATAATTCAACATACTAACAGTTCTGTTTTGTTGCAACATACCTTGTACTCGTACTTTGCTGAACATTGGGGTGACTTGGACACGGAAGGGGAGGGAACTGAGGATATAGAACTCTTTACTGCCAAACTATCAGGACAAGGGGTTTTAGAGATATGTATTTAAACACTTTTATTAGCCTTTTCGTGGCGACACTGGAACTTTCAAGAAAACAAGTGGACTTTCATCACTGATCCTCATTTATAGAGACATAAAATATCACATATTTACACAGCCTTGGAGTGTCGGTGTTAGATTTTAGACTGTTTATACCCCAAAACTCCTGGGAGTCACCCCAAGCTCTCTGATCCCTAAAAATCCTGTTTTCAGCCACCTACATTCAAACATCTGACAACTTGTAAACTTATTTATCGATTTTCGTTGTTGTTTATTTTGATTTTAAACAACATTTGTTGACATTTACTCTGTGTGACAGCTGTTTGGGCTGATATCGTCGATGCTGCTGTTCTGCACTGTGAGGCACAAACGCACCTCTCACACGTACAAGTCCTACGACACCACGTCCTGACTGCTGGAACGGGACTCTCAAGTCAACGCTTTCTGAGAGTCCTGCTTCTGTCAACACTTCTCTTCTACAACCAACATCACGTGGTTAACATCACTACCTAGTGCATAATAAAAAGACTTGTGTGGTTATTGAAAACTCCTGTTTGAAAAACGCGCTTGAGGGCTGGTAAAATTTGTTTATAAACTAGAATGATGTTTAGATCAAAACCCTTTGCTAAATAAGTACCGATAACAGGATAGAATATTTTTGTGGCAACACATCTTAAAATATAAATAGAATACTGTAAATAAAATAAAAAATATTTATTTATATATTTAAAAACAGTAAGTATTTAAACTCTGTAATATTTCCAGCTTGTTGATTTAAATTCGCTATTGACTGTCACATGTTTTGTATAAACATGCAGATCCAAAATTTGAAGGCATAAGTAGTTGGGCCAGATGGCGTAGTGGTCAGCATAATTGCCCGACAAGCGAGAGACCCGGGTTCAAGTCCCGGTTCGGTCCAAACATTTTTCTTCAAATTTCTTTAGTAATAAATTAGCTTTTTAGCGTTTATACAAGATCTAAAATAAAAACAGGTAGACTTACTTTAGGTATACTTGGTATAGTGTACTTCGGTTTGATCTGTAGAAGCATGAAGATTATTGGAATCTCCACACATAATGAAATCTCGAAGACATTTTACTGAACTGATAGCTATATTACGTTATGCATTATTAGTATGCTAAAAAGACATACGATGTATACAGTTGTATACTCAAAACTCATTTTAAAGAGTCTACTCAAGTCACTTCTATTTTTGAAAATAGTCTGAGTTGGATTGTACACTGAGTATAAATATGTTTAGTTGGATCTGATCAAGGTTACAAGAACACAGTCTCACGTGAACCAGATAGCAAACATTGTACTTTGTTAACTCTTTGTTAAAACTATTAAAACATTTTTTGGACCTCAGGCCAAAGTTCTTTTAAGCAGTCATGCTTTTAACCAGCCATGCATTATTTAATTGACTTTAACAATATAAACCTTAGTTACTTAATATTTAACTGTCCTGTACTCAGCTCAAATTAAACGAGTTGTGCCTTATAATGTTTATTTGTAATACTGCATTTCTACACAATTTCACCCAGTTTTACTTATTTCTGCTGGTCTCTGCAGCATAACAATAATTAGTGTAACACGTATAGCATACTACATGTTTTAGAATACGTCTTACTTGTTAGTATCCCTAGTCACTGTCACTGGTAGTGTATAAAATAACGGTTTTATTCCGAGTCTGAAGTAGAAAATCTCACCCGTCCAATCGTTATTTGTTTTTTTTTAGTTTATTGTACAAATACGAACGTTTATAACATGAAATAACTTTCGGAAGATAGATGGCATATTTATATTGTTTTAAACGATTGCCAATTTGTACCAGCGTAATGTACTAAAAAGGTCATGTTAGTAAACTTAAACATGAACTTGAAATTACTCACTTATGAACTGTTACAAATATTGATAACCCCAAAGATAGTGTTGAATTCAGTAGATATTTGTTACTATAGTACTATTGCTTACTGTTCAATGTGTACTAGTAATTCTCTGTTGAGAACGTAGGAAAAGAGATGTTATCAGTAGGTCTAGTAATGTATATTGTTTTATGTAAAACTAAAAAGGAAGATAGCTGTTGTAAATAAATCAATTATTTATGTATTGACTGATCTTTTATTTTTCACCATAACAAATACCCTCAAATTAGTAGTTGCATTGATCTGTACTGCAAGTTTTGTTTGCAACATGATTGGTTGAAACATATTTATGTAATTTAAGAATAGTGTACGTACGTAGTGTTTTCCAACCAAGCCACTTAACTCTGTAACTTAATCGATCTATACCTAGCAAATAGTTATACTATATACACAATTTACATACGCTTAATATTGTTTTAGAGGGTCATATTTATCTCCAGTTTAGCAAAACCAAAAAAAGGCATATAATTGTCTAAAGCTACCATTTTAAAGCTATCTTATACAAAACGCGCCATTATTCTGGCAAAATTTTGAACATGGCACAACAGGCTAATGGAAACGTCTGATTTCTTCCTTTGTTAATCAATTTCATAGCAATAAAACATGTTAAAGTAAGTAGAAACTAATAATTCAGGTACAAAAATATATTACAGCGAAGGATATACTTGAATTTGATGGTCAAACTGAGTATTTAACAAACCAACCTTTGCTTTTGGGATCTCAATAGAAAACGTAATTCTGTCATCTACGAATTTTAGTAAAAAATCTGGTATAGTTCTGTAGTATTACATATAAAATATCAGAGTAAGGTCTACTTAGTAGTTGGTAAATAAGTCGAAATCCTATACCCGTACAGTCGCGCGTTAAAATGTCGTGCATGACTAAAATATTTCATTTGTGCCAATCATATCAAACCCCAATGTTTGGTCAGGACTTTGAAAGTAACAATGACAGCTGAGTCTTTCTGTGTACAAACTTCACAAAGCTAATCTATTCCAACTTTGGTTCACTGAAGTCCCACCAGTTTTCCTCCGAGGTTGTCCAGAAAATCAGTCAACTTTCTTGATCCTTGCTTGGCAGCGTTTTCTGGCAACTGTAATAAATCATACACCTACATTTCACTTTGAAACCAATTAAGATCTACGTTAAGGTCAAGTTTTAGCTACATGTTCGTAATTATCGTTTCATGTCACTTATAAATTACGAGTTGTTATTTATTTAAAGGACTAATTATACTGTATGATAATTAATCTTGTTCTCTGAGGAGAGCGTTTTATAAACTTCTACCTAACGCGAATAACTTGTGATTGCTTTGTCTCCCATGAATCATAATCAAGTAAGTTTAAAATTTCGAACTTAATACAACGCTATCAAAGTCAGTTTCCTAGTACTTTTAAAGTCAAGGTTTACCTTGTACTTTACACAATATAGTTTATTTTTAGAATATCATATTAAAATGTTTGATAGTGTAGGTAGGCTATAGAGCTTGCCACTTGGTATCAGCTATTTTCAAACTCCTTCAAAAGCAAGCTGCTGCACGCTAACACACCTGCGTATATTTCAAGCTCGCAGTCTACTTTAATTGCAGGCGCGTCACCAGTTCTGTTAAACTTCTCTTTATTATGTCCACAAAACTATTTCATACCAATCATGGATATTACAGCAAAATTTACAAATATGGGTAAAAAATCTGTCAAATTTGTTTATACTTAAAAGACAACGGTTATTTTTTGCGTATCTTTAAAAAATATGGTTCCAATACGGTTAGTTTTACGAATACAAAGGTGGAATTTATTATCACCTCTTTAACTTAATTTAATATCATTACTCAAACTGGAGATTGATGTCCAGAACTACAATTTAGGTGTTACGTGGCACTTACACAATACACAGCCTTTTTCGAGGGAATTATATTTTTCCCTTGAAATTAAAGTGAACGTTTTGAGATAATGTGCGTTTTTGTGCGCCAATAGCAGTAAACAAGTCGTTTGAAAAATACAGCTATTGTTTTTACTGATTGTTTTAACTGCAGACTAAAATATATTGTTTAGTCATTTATGAACATGTTCTATTGCTACAAATGTCTAAGAAAAATTCTGTGTTAATGTGTGCTATAAAATAATGGAATTAAATATCCATCTAAGTTATTTAGGTGTGTCTAAAATTTCAAAATCCTTACATTGCTTTTCTTGATTTAGCAGTTTGAGATGTTCATCGGTTATCGGTATTGACAATTGCCTGAGTGTATTTAAGTTCATACTAGGAACAGCTGCTACTATTTGAAAAGGCTTGAAGAGGCTACTTTTCTAGTGGTATTCGTGAATTTCGGCCTAAGAACATTATTTATACCGTCGTTAAGCATTAATAGATGATCCCTTCTTAGATGTGATATTACAATATTGATGTATAACTACTAATATACTCACACTAAAGGCTGAATTGACCACGTTTGACACTTTCTCTACTGCCTTGACGACAACTTTGCCAATGGGATGGTCCTGAGTGTTGCCGTACTTCTCGTACTCAGAGATGGTGTCAACTATCGGCCTCGGCTACAACATAACAGCAAGTGTTTGAAGGTTATCAAGTTCAATTACGTATTTTACAACCACGAATAAGACAAAACTATACATACCGGTACTTAAAAGAAGTTAACGATGAAGTACCCTGAATTAACATTTTAATCACACGACTTGTTTCAGGGCTGAGCCTATTATCAAGTGTACACAAAGAAACCGTCTAGTATATCGTGTAATTAAAATGTTAATTCAGGGCACTTCATCGTTTACTTCTTTATAAGTATTATCTAAAGTATGTAACCCTTTTGTGAACTATGTTCTTCAAAAACTATACAAATGTTCGAATGGCCGTGGAAGAATGTGAATGAACAAGATATAGGCATATACATAAATATCAATACGAGGTTAAATATACATAAATATCATATCAATCGTATTGGTTAAAATGACAACATGTTTTTTTAGTAATAAAAAATCGGAAACGGTGCTTATTTTATGAATACAACATAGACTTTAATATTCCTCAGTCAAAAGATATGTTCTTAACTAAATTTGTTTGCTCTGAATTGAATATTTTATAATTCTTGATGAGAAAACCGCTCAACCACTGAAAGGAGTTTTCTTAGTAGTATTGTCAAAATGTTTAAATCTTTGCCTATACTTCAGTCGCGTCAAGCGCGGTATAACTAATTTCCCCGTAGTCTAGGGGTTTATGTATTATTCTATGGTTTCAAATAGTAGAATAGAGCACAATATTGGAAAATGTAATGAAATAAATTAATTTGGACATTCAGGAACCATTATTAATATCCTGAAAGTAATTAAATATTGGTTCCTTAATGTCCAAATTAATTTATTTCATTATTCTATGATTTATTTCACAAAATGTTATAATAATCTAGCAAACTATTATAGCCACTCGCTTGTTTTGCAGCAAGCCTCTATAAATGGCATTGATTAGGATATTAGGGTATATCAATAGTCCTAGCTGAGTTTAAACTTCAAACACCAAACTTACATTGAGGGCACTGATGAACTTTCTCTGGATGAAGTCGAACCCAAAGTTGTCTTTAGTCTCCAGAACTGCGTCTACTGGAGACTTGACTGGAGTCTCAGCCACCTCGGCAGGCAGACAGCTGACACAATAGCTCAACAGAAGAGCGTACAAGTACAACCCGACCACGCTGGAGTACATCGTCTACAAACATACAGTATACACGATATTATATCAATACTTACACGAGTAATCTCTCCAATAGAATGACTAGTAGTACGTTCTATTGAATCGCGTATAGCGACGGATGAATTCATTTTAATTCAAAACGTTCACGCCTCAGATTTCGGTGCTGCCTATCCAGGCCTCTACGGGGCTGTTCGTCACGCTCTCATTCTAACTTTGGCTTTCGGCTTTTGATTTACATCTTGTATAGACATAGCAGGTGTTCATAAGGGGAATATGAGGTCTTGCACTATAATAGCTTAGTAATTTTTCAACTATCGTTTACAAAATATGGTGGATGTTACGGTTGTTGTCTGAATAATTCAGGAGTGAAATGCTTCACTATAGGTCCAATGTTTCAACAACCTACACACACCCACACAAAGAAACCCGTTTCATCCCTTTGCTAGAATTTGGATATTGCTCAATCCAATTGCCTAAACTTAACTATTAATTAGGTTTCTATTTAGCTACTTATGACATAACATGGTACTGAGAAAGCTTACACTTTGGTCCAGCACATGGACCTGTCATCTGATGCAATGAACCTACTATAATTATGCAAGTCATCTAACAAGGACCATTTATTAATGAAGGTCATAATTAACTCAGATTCATGACTTGCCTATAGACAAATAGGACCATAATGATCAACTGATATAATTTCTGGGTATACAGGGTCTCTCTGAACTCTCCGATAATGTTTTTGAGTATTGTGTCTGGGCGAATGACATAACTAAATACTGACTTGATCAAGTCCACGGTTACTTTGCTTTTTGTTTAAGGAAAAACGGAGTTTGGCATTTTTGAAACACCTTTTAATACTAGCCATAGTTATAAAATAATAAACAAAACTTTCAACCACTAAAATCAAAATTGTTATTTTTTGTTGTCCGTGGATTTAAGACATGTTGTTAAACAGTGATGTATAAAATTGTACATTACTATATTAGTCTGATGTGTAACATTTTGCAAATGAGTGTTGTTTTGCAAAGAAGTGTACTATGTAAACAAATAAATAAATACAGGTGTACTATAAAATTAATTTGTTCATGATCAACAGTTATGGTAAACTGTATTAAGAAGACCGGCAATTTTCGTCTTAAATAATTTATGTAAAATGTATACCAGTTTCAATAGTAGCCTTTTATTGGAACCCTTATAGTATGTTCAACACGAGAATAGGTTACTTTCTTGTTATTACTTTTGACTGAGCTTAGTTTTGAAAGTGTATACGGTACTTAGATTTTCGTAACGACTAACGAAAGAGCATCTTGGACCAAATGATGTAAAGTGGCACTTTCCCGCGTAGACCATGAAATGTGCACGTACGTACGTTTCTATAGTTTTATTAACGCATTGTTATGAAATTTTAAATAATAAATCCTAATAAAAACATGATTTAATAAGATAAGTTTAATTTTAGTATTTGATTGTGTCAAAATAAAGTTCAAAACAAATTAATCAACTACAACATCAAATGCATTTATTTCTTTAAGTTACTATCCCATCTATACTAAAATTACTTAATTCAACACCCAAACCCTCTTTAATCTGATACAAAACTATCTTTAATCACTGTCTTGAATCTTTACTTACCGAATATTGTGGAAAATATTGAGCTGTCCCACACACAGAACCAAGACTACTGAGTGGAGAGAAAGTTGGAGTTAGTGTAATCCTGACCGGGCAGTTGCTTAACACTGAGAACTGACAGACCGGACTGTGACAGACACTTTCAGACGTGACGTCACGGAGCAGCTGATGTGCAGCACGTCACCGTCATCATCCTGGGGTGGAGAGGTGGTGGGAGCAAGGGTAAGAGGTAGTTGATTCAGGCAGAGGCTTATTGTCAACTCACATTATAATAACATGACAGAGCTTTAAAACCAATACTCAAAAAATGGAAAGTCAAATTTTCAAACTAACATGTACTACTGCAGTATTGAACATTAATAAAATGACTAGAAGCTTATGCGTATATTCAATGTGTTGGAATTGTTAAAGTCCATAAATAAAATGTTGGTGGTGCATTTAGCAGTTGGGTCGAACCTTATCTGAAAATAGGTGGCCATTCCCTAGAGTGAGCCAGTTGTCAGTAACTATCCTGAAGAACAACGGACACAATGCAACATTATCTCGCAGAACAGGTGCTTGAGCCATAGAAAAATCCACCTCGACTTTAGCTACCTTGCGAGAGTCAAAGTTATTTTTGCCGGTACAATTTACAGTATCGCGTAGTGACAGTGAAAAAATAAGTAGGAGCAATATGGACAACTGTTTCTTTTCATGTTGAACCAATAGGTGGACCAGAAACATGTGCACAGAGGTGTTAACAGAATAAAAAAACATGATTGGTAGAAGATGAGCAGCAGCAAATGACTACAGTTGCCTGTTTATGTTCAACCAATAGGACGACAAGAAATATGTGAACATGATTTGTGAGGAAGCAAGAGACTCGCAACAGAGAATGAGACATGATTGGTTAGATGAGAAGCAGCCTATGACTTAGGAACCAGGATTTCTTCATTTCTTTTCAGGTGACTCAAAAAATGATATGTGCATGAATTTTTATTTTCAAAAGTCCATCCAAGTGGTTGTGCGCATTGAATAGAGAACATTCTTTGTGATTAACATGACTTGTTGGTTTGTAACTTGATCATAACAAAGGCATTGTGATCTATGAGTAACTTACGACTTTATGTGTTGAAAACACATAGAGCCAAAAGTTATAGTTTTAAGAACATACATAAGTTAAAAACAATCGTGACACAATTGTTACTACAGAGAGATTTTTCAAGTTTCGTTACCCGTTGCTGACAGATTAAATACACTCCAGTAATCTACAGATTAGATACTTTCTGCCTTCAATATTCTGCTTTATGGGTTATAACATTACATAACATTTATTGTCAATGTACAATAATTAGTTATTGTATATAATAGTTACATAAAGGAGCATACACCAAACAATTCTATATTATACCATTTACACAGCTTTTTAACACAGATTAAGGGCGTAAACGCTAGATACTTATTTTGACATTTACCTGTTCCCAAATTTCATTTAAAAAATTTCATTATTTTTTTCAGCAGTTTAAATGCGATGTGCTACATCTTTATAGATTTAGTCGAAATCTAACCAAGACCAATCAATACCATATGTTTGATATTATAAACATACATTATAAGAGTAAAATAAAATTACATCATCTTAAGGAATGACATTGTCCAAGGAGAAGACTTCTTCAGAACCTCGATTATGAAAAAGGTAGCCAACGAAAGCCTCTTAAAAACTGTGTCGTAAACTTTTAAAAGTTACAGTTGAAAAATATGCAAATAACAAAAACTATAATTACAACCCACCAACCAAACGGGTTTTGTATTTCCACGAGAATGTATCATCATGTTTCCCATGAACCTGAACATTAGCACAGTACAAGCCTTACACTTGCGTGTTTCAGGCTAATGTGGCGAAGGGAAGGAGGTGTCACAAACAAGCTTGGGTTTGAAGGTCAGGAGCCGGACTGAAGCCTTCACTGGCAAGACTCTCCGGGCTGTGGAGTCAGTTCCAGTGTTCCAGTTCCAGTCGTCCAGTCCAGTTGTCCAGTCTGTCCGTAGCTCATATACAGGTATATAGATACATATATATTTTGTAGTTTTATTTGTAACTTCTTACTTCTGCTATGACGAACGCCTAGTGGATCGTTTTACAGCAATGGATTCTGACCGGAGTTTACCAATATAGTCAAACTGCATTTGACACGTAACAGTGAAAACAAATTTTACATAAACACACTCTGTAACACTTATAACTAGCTAAAACAATTTACAAGCGTAATTTAATACAATATTGTAATTATAAAGTACATCGCTCCATAGACAGATTTTAATATTTTTACAGAACTAAACTCAATATCCCAAATGGTTTGATATAAGGAAAATGCATCTCATCTTAACACTCTTTACGCTTTTTATTTAGCATCGTACCGCAAACATAATTTTAAAATTGACTCCTACATGATGGCCATACATACCACTCTTACATGGTGGTTAAATTGAAAAGATTTTATAGTCCTAACTTAGCCACAAAAATAAAGACTTTTATTTTTTTCATACATTATCAGGTGCGATTTCCCCAGAAAAGAGGCTAAGAGGTTTCACTTAGGAGTTTTGGGTGAGATCCAAAAAGGTCAACCAGCCGTAGTAGAAACCGGTCGGTATTAATAAAATTTAAGTTGCCGATACCTTTTAAAGACGTGAATGAAAAGTGAACTGAACGAGTTTGTAGTTTACAAACCATACCTATTTATAGGGGGTATTACTCGTTATACATACCCGACACACATTCAAAACAAAATATGTTTGTGACCGAATAATTACTATCGAAGCAAACACATCGAAATTGGCTTTCGGCTAAAGTAAATTTATCACTTGGCGAATATTTATATATCGTTATATCTACCACTAAATCCTTTACCTACTTTATCAGGCATTCGCTTATACTAGAAGTTATTTTACTTTAACGTCCATTAATTTATTAGGCCTAAATTACTTCTTTATTTTATGGTTCACATTATTATTTCACTTGTGCTTTCGTTAGAGGCTTTCGTTCCATGCTGACCTTGCTGTTAATCTAACCTTGAATTAAAGACTAAGTTAATAAAAATAAACCCTCTAAGGACAATACTTGTCTGTAGTAACACAGACATAAAAGTTATTTGACTTGAATCCTAGAAGAACTACTTTGTTTCGTCACGCTATAGTTGCTCTGGCGTAACACTGGATGATTCAGCAGTAGACTTCTTCACCCAGTAGAATTCCTTTCCACGGAACAACAGAGTAGAGCATTAACAACAGAGTAGAGCAGGAAGGTGTTACATCTAATTACAGGACCTGAGAACTACTCAAGGTCAACACTTCAATGTCGTCAGCTGTACACAGGGTTAACTGCTTGGTGGAACCATGTTATTGTTGTGTAGGGATTATTTACCGGTAGTGTCAAACTTATGTTTACAAACCTTACAATGATGTTTAGTTTCATGTCACTATTTAAAATAAAAATATTAATGTCGAAGTAATGTTTTGAATTTCAAACCCCACTTTGGTCCTTTATCATTACATTTTCAATACTCCCAGTATCTGACTGGTATTTTTACCTGGGCAGGTAACCTGATACTAGGGCACAACAAAGAAAGATTATGTTTAAAGCTGGGTTTTTGACATTTTTATGGGTCAAAAGAGGGACTAACTGGACGTACGCTAAAGAAGGTATAGAGTCAATCGGCAGAAAGAAACTCTAAAGAGAGAGTGAATATTATTGGTTACCTATCTCCGGTTTGGATCTAGAAACCCTCTTCAAAGCAGTTTGGAGATGACTGGGTTAGATGGATGAAAATTTAAAAAAAACCAATTTTTCATCCTGGTCGAAGGTCATATCAGTCGCCCAAGCATGGTGTTGGATGCTAGCACACCCATTCCTTTCCTTACGCTCTTCATACTTCCCACTCCGTTGGCCAGCACAAAAAGCCAGAAAGCTGCGTTTACCCAGCGTTTTCCCCTGTCTGGCGGTCCACGTGGCTAAACCAAATTCCAAAAAATACATTTACAATATTTGTTTGACAATTTTTTAACTTTGTTTCAGGATGAGGGCCTTTGTTATTGCATTGGGATTGGTGTTGTGTTGTCTCGCCGTGGCTAACGCTGTAAGTAGACTTACCTTATAAACGTTTGTTCACATGCAGGATTACAAAAACGTAGATTTCATAGAAGGAGTCTAAAGTAGATATAACTGTGGGAATCCAAGTACTCATCTTCCATGACTAACTTTGACGTAGAAGAAACAACCAGAGGAAAACCATTAAATAATCATTAACCTCTAACAACTTGGGGACTTCTCCAATGTAATAGGCATGTGGCTCAGCCGTCTGATTAGTAAGCCAATTATGTACCAATCATTGGAACGACATATTCATCACATCATCTCTGGTGGCTAAGTGGAATAGACGAGATGAAAAGAGACTTTATAGTCTTAACTTCATTTTGAGATGATTTCGTTTTATTTTAATTTCATTCATCATAAAAGTTCACGTTGCACATAACTTTAAAAAAATGGAAATAAAAGTACCCTATGAAAAAAAATAAAATAATGTAAATAAATACATACCAATGCAAAGATATTTATGGGAAATTTCCTTGGATTAAACATCATATTCGTAAATATACGAAGTTTCTAGTTGAGAAGAATAATAAAAAACTAGATTTGCCCAGACTGTTTATAATTCTTTGTTTTTTTTTAATATTTTCAACAATAATGTAATTTTTAACTTAAAATTAAGAACAGGGCTATTTAACTTTGCAGAAGAATAATGCAAATAATTATAACTTTTGTAGGAACTAGTGTTACTAGAAGGGAAACATAGTTATTTCAGAAGATAATGTTTACTAACATATTGCTAGAACCATAAACAGTTAGGTGAGAGTAAGTTCAAGGTTCCAGGTCTATTTTCAATAAGAGAAACGTAGAGTATTTATAACGTAAAGATTAAGATAACCTGCAATGTTTACTTGTATTGTGTTTCTAAACATACTATTGTCTTACATTTTCAGGTGCCTGTACCTCCAGAACCGAAGCCTGAGACTTTTTGGGACAGGATTTTCAATGTAAGGTTTAAAATATACATTATTGTTGTTCATTTATTGTGCTTATGACTGAAGTAAAAGTAAGCCGTGTCGTATGTAGTAGACTATTTGTGGGAGTTGCATTAAAGTAACTAAGGGCCTTAAATTAAAGACTGGAATTGGAATTCTTGAAAGTTATATTTGCTGGTTCTCTAAAATTTATTGTTAAACTGTGACCAAAACGACCTCAAGCTTAGATAAATTGAAGCGTGATAAAGTACATATTGTTTTTTTTTTACTTTAAGGGTATTTTTTAGTTTATGTTGATTTATACTGTATATTCGTATTAAGCCTTTTTTATTGTATGCGACCACATTATTGCTAACGTTCTACAAATATTAATCAACACCATATCTATAGCGTTCATGCTTGTATTGTTGTGGTTTAGCCTTTGGAAAATTCAAGAAATGTCTCACGTTACAAAATTATTTACACATAAAACGTACAGTTTCATACGATCATGCTAGTTATCTTTTACTGTAGTCGGCTTTTCGTTTTGAAGACAAAATATAACAAAATGAAAAGTAATCAAACAGTTTAGTTATAACTGTTTGTTAACACCCTATAATAATATGCAGTTTTTAACTGTAATGATTTTGTAATTTAACTTTACCTTTTTAATTGAAAGTGTATTGTAGTGTTGATGAAATGTCTAAGCAAGACAAAGCGCATTATGTATAATCTAATCATTGTTACCTGTTTCAGATACCTAGATCAGTTTTCAGTGCAGTCAGCAAAAACCTAAACGAAAGCGGTAAGACTTTGTTTCATAAGCAAAATACTTTCAAAAGTCTAATGACAATTTTAATAATATTTCTAAACTTTATACTTTGTTGTCATTTTGTTCTAAATCTGCTATAGACCCATGTATGGACGAGCTAAAGTTGTACTTTTACTCCCGAGAAATAAAGAGTTTTATGTTCTTTTTCTTCCTAAGGGTTATAAATAAAAATATTGATACGGTCTAAATATTGTTATTTTAACAAAGATGTTCACCGTTTTGTTTATTAATATGGGTTGTGTCGGTCGCAGGAGCTAAATGCAGAGACGGCAGCGCCCCAGTCAACGTGGATGGGAAAGGAACCTGTCATGACAATGCTCTAGGGGTAAGTATTATGGTTGTGTAGCTAAAAGGAAGTTTTAAAAACAAATTAATAATTGATCTTATAACTAAACTCAGTGATCAAATGTATGGTGCTGTTACTTTTGTTCGATAAATACAATAAATTTAAAAAATAAAGCCATTGTATGTGATCTTCAGGTTTAACGCCAAGATATCCGAAAACACTTTCTGTAAACTATAAATGTGTTATAGTATTTGATCATGATATTTACTTTTGTATCTGAGTATTTAGTCCTGACCGATTGTAACAAATTTAATTATTTTCCTCTTAGGGATAGGTATCTATAGCCTGCACAGCTTCAGTATCCAATTTGGGTTCTTTTTAGTTGAACAAATCTAGAGACCACATACTTTAATAGACTTCGAAGTGTGCTAATTTCTGCCTATATTAATACAATACATAAATATGAACAAGCCCTAAACTTGTTATATTTGTTAAAAATTTGAAGGCACAATATTAACACCCGAAGAAGTCAAGTTAAGCCCTTCCATTATGTTCTATTCCATTGGTCGTTGGGTTATTAATTAATCTTAACTCTTAGGCTTTCGCGGCCGGTGTCATCACTAAGATTTAACGCTTCCGGTTTACACCGCGTCACAGTTGAAATATAATTACTGCTAAACGTTTCAACCTCGCTGTGGAGAGTCATCCTCAGTAGCTTAATTAATTAATGACGCAATCTAAGGAACAGTCGGCCCTAGTTTGTAACAAGACTAAACCTCATCATCCATCAAAACCCTCAACACACTCACCCTTCATCACATATTCACCTCTAGGAGTGGTCGGTTTCTCAAATCAAAGTATCATTTGAGAATGGGATTGAAGGAATTGGAGTCAGTGATAGTATGTAGTTGAAGGTTTTTAGATATACTTTTCCCGAACCATTCAGGAATTCCGTATTTTATTAAATCAATGTTGTTGCTCGAAAATGCCAAAAAATATTACAGGAGACATTTTTAGATACACTGATGTTTATATGCACAGAACCACAGAGCTGAATTAATTATGTATCTTAATTTATGTTTCCAGATATCAAAAAGTGCCGTTGACTCCGTGAACGATCTTCTGAACGGCTAAACAGCTGAGAGTCATCGAGTGTTGAAAGCTAGTTTCTTCTCGTAAATATTATCAAAGACTGAATAGGCTTTACTGTATGTAACACTGAAGCTATTTCTCTACTTGTACATACGCTTTGAAGATTAACATAAGAGCATTGATGATTTCTGTATTTCATGTATTAAAGTACCAACAAAACATACTTAGTTTATGTATTTCTAACCCAATGTTGTTTACTCTATGACTATGTTCGGAAAAATAACTTTATGTAAGAAATAGAGCTAAGTAAGTTAAAACCAAGAACCGTTATGTAAACTTGTTAGTACAGTGTTTACGTTTGTCTAGCAAAACCTTTAAAGCAATGTAATTAAGTCATCAACAACGTTAATAAAATAGCTACCTATAATATTATTAAAGGGTAGACTTACTTGATTTTAAATTAAAATATTATTATAGCATAAAAATACAATTTGTGTGATTTCTCAAAATTTGCATTAATTTGCATTCAGACCCCTAAACATTCTTTTATGTTCGTATTCTATTATTTTGTAATGATATTTCAACATCATTGAAGGCTTTGTTATGAGCTAAAATAAAAACTGTTTGTTTTAGTATTGTATAAATTAGTTCTAATGCCAATATTACCTCAGGATGCAGAAGTGCTCTAGACTAAGGTCTTCTTTCACTGTATGTCAGCAAAGTTCACACTATCGACGCTAGAATGCAGGCATGTACGGTACAGCAACTGTAGGTACTGTAGATTTTGTTGTCTGTAGAGTGTAGATTATTAGACGGCTCTGTAGGCCTATCTTTGCTTAGTTGGCTGCCTACCAGTCGGCCACTTTCTCTATATCAGAACAATTTTTAAAACATTTGATTTCTTGAGGTGTATAGAATATTCGTCGACCTTTTTTGAATACGAGTAGATTGTATTCGCTAAATAATTATTTAGAATTATTTATACATTGAATTGACCTCGTATACTACTTTTTTGTATACTTTTTAAGTTTCTATTAGGGTTTTTACTAACTAAACAAAAGATCGAAAACGTTGTGATTCAAATGATGTTCTTGATTAAATTTTATGGTCCCAACTTAATAGAAAAAATGGAAATTCGTCTCATCGTAGAGCGTTTAGTTAACTTCAAACGTGTATTTTATGAACATCCCATCTGAAGTCCTCTACGTCGTTCTTATTTATCCTGGAATGAAATTCAAGGTCACAGGCTGTACTTGTACTCTTAAGCCATAAAAGGTTTGATCGACAGACATCCTAAAACGCGAGGGCTTTGGAGCTTGCAGGTTAATATTTTCATCCTTACCTGTGATAACTCTTTTTCCAAATTTTGAAGCGCCCAACAGTAATAATTACATTATTTGTGTAAAAGGGTGCAATGTTTGTTGAAATTTGAACGTGTTACTGTTTCGTTATGAAATAATATTTTGGAAGCATGGTCCCAGTACTGATTAATTGGAACTCCACTAATTCATGGAATTTAACAGTCATTTGACACTAATTTAACAGTCGAATATCATGAGACAAATGTCAAATTTGATTAGCATGCACGGATAACGTAAATAAATAATATTCGAAATATAGATGTATATACGAGCTGGTAGTTTATACCTGCTGGTATTAATTATTATTAATAGATTTTCTATCAACAGAAGAGTCTCGTATATATGTCTACGTTCTACAATCTAGACTTAGTTAAAATTTCTCTTACAAACAGTTTCGTTGTTAAACAACCCACGGTTTTCAACCTATTTATTTATTTATTACAAACGGCAATCGCCAATACATGGTACAATAGATGGTTGTGATTAGAAATATGAAAATATTGTTTTTGTCATTCTGTTCTGAAAACAGCTGCTTTAGACACATGTATTGACAGTGCTAAAGTGTCACTTTTTCACCCAGGTAAATAAAGTATTGTTTTGATGACATTTTACTCCCTAGGGAGAAAAGATAATTTTAATGATCTTTTAGTGGCATGGGCATCAGCTGGTTCAATGAGTTTGTTTTGAATTCTAACACTAACTTATAGTAACTCAGTGTAGCAGCTTTTTCTTCAAAACAATAGAATTCAGACTTTTGTTCAAAACAATGTTTACTTAATTAATTCTTTATAATATTGAAACATTTATTGACATTTATTTCTCATTGTTATTTCCATCATGACAAAAGGGCCTGAAAGTATCTTTTTGACATTTAACGTTGTCAAAAGTGCTATTTTAACCTGTTTGAAATACCAGAAATTGTTTAGTATCACAAAGAAAATGAGAAATTATCAACACTATAAGCAAAAATGTACAACTTTTGACGTACTCGTACTTTGTTTCCGTTGTGTCAACGTTTTTCTTAATACGTGTGAGCGGCCGGAGGCACAGGCCGCGTTCACGCTCATGCCGGTAAAACGCTCCCGGTGGCCAGCATCCCGTCGGAATTGTTAAGAATACATGGCGTTTATAATGTTAGTTTTATCACGCAGTATGATACCGGAAGCCTAAAACGTTTTCTGTTTGAGATGTCCCTTGTTCAATTCCCTGGTAGTGGTACGATCTACAATAATCAAACAACAGATTTCAATCATAGCATAGGAAAATCAAATTACTTGTTGTAATGTCCCAAATTTTACCCCAAATCATCAAATGCCCGATAATATGAAGGTCATTTCAACATTTGAGGTATTTGCGCCATTGAGTTCACCATACTGTGATTAGTAGACCCTTTTGATTAGATGTAGAACTCAACGTATATCCTTACAAACATTTTTATTTTGGCGTTTACTTTGATATGTTTTATAACCTTAACGTTGAAAGCTTCTTCTTTTTTATGAACCTAAGTCACAAAACAACATCAGAGAGTAGTAGTTACTGTAATATTCTATTAGGGGCGTAAATCATTGGGAGTTTTACTTAATCGTATTAAAGTTTTCGAGGCGTTCCGGTATAATGCGGAACACACTGTTCTGTTCAAACACACTGAATACTGTAAGGAGGTAGTGAAAGGAAAATAAACTTATAAGTCTTAGTAGCAAGAATATTCGGGCAAGAATTTAACACGTTTCGTTGCAGTTTTAATGGTTGGTATAACAGTTTTCATCGTGACTTTCGTTATACTGTATTGATGAACACTTCAAACCGATACATAGTATAGTGAACTTTCAGCAAAGTATTCTAACTGTGTGTGGGCACTTCCACTGGCTGTTTGGGCCACTACACGCGTTTCAAAACCTAACCTAAAAGATTTGTTGTGGCACTTATAACTTTCTTGACAATGAAAATTTGTAAATTTACTTCGTCTAAAATGGAAAGGCATTTCGTCTTGTCGTAGACAGCACACTCGTGGATCTTTTATTTGCCAGCAGACGTCTCGCATATTTATGCGTAATGATGCATTTCTTTTTAAATCCAATGGATTTTTCATACAAAGAATTTAAAGGTTCTCTGCAGTGTTACCTACTCTTACTATTTCACTATTTGTGAGGTCCATGTATGTAGTAGCGTAACTTGTATATTAATATGTGTGTCGTCCGTGTTCGCAGTTGGTTGCACTGCTTCCTGTGCAGCCGGAAGTACCGGAAGTAGCGTGATAACCAGCTGATTTCACCTCATTCTCTATCTGCTATGATCTGTGTTCGTGCTGCACCGATGAAATGTTTCGTCAAGCGTATTAACGTGATGCGTGGTCATGTGATGACTTGTGTTATTTAAAGGCCAAATACGTATTTAGGTAACAATCCATTAAAATCAAGAATCGTAGCAATAAATCTTATCAAAGCTAATGACACCAAGTATAGACTACGGTCGTCCAGACAAGGCGCCATCTTACTTGGGTACTTACTTAAGGTACTCGGTAAAGGAAAGAATCAAAATTCGGATATTTATGCAATAATTATTTTTATCGAGCAATTTTCAATTATTTTTAATCATTCAACATTCAATTCTTCCATCATCATAATTTATATCTATGAAATCATATTGAACTACAAGCTTAAAACTGGACTGCATATCGTCTAGACATATCAGACTATCACCTGCGTGGTTCGGAAGTCACTTTAAGCCGTTGGTCCTTGTATTTCCATTGGTCATTGGGCTATTAATTAATGACCCATTCTAAGGAAGAGTCGGCCTTAGTTTGTAACAAGACTACACCTCATAACTCATTACTACCACTCATCACACTCATCCTTCACCACATATTTGCTTTAAAATACCCTCATGAGAGTTGTCAGCATCTCAAATAGATTTAGTGCAATTGAAAAACAGCCCAGATATTAATTCCGGGTCTGATAAAGATAGGAAGCCCGGTACAAATTGTAAAGCTAATATCGGCGTATTCAATTTTCTATAATCTGCACAATGTTTTAATTTGATTCTCGAATAGTCAGTCTCAGATGTTCACCGAGAGCAGCACAGAAACCCACCATAGATCACAAGTTACTGCCGCTTTACCTTCAAATTTAAGTCCAAAATGACCGACAATCAAACTACTGAAATAAATACTACTCCCAATAAATTTTAAATCTGTACCAAAGAGCATCTTTTGAAAAAATACCTGTTATTTTGTTGACAGGGTTTTGTGTATTTATTCAGTAATTATTTTTAAGTATACATAAATGAAATCAATTACAATTGTAATACAATGGTGTAATGTCAATTTTCAAAATATATTGTTTGACGTAGGCTGCGCACGACTTATAAGGGTTTGAGACTATTTAGTGAATCAGTTGGCTCCCTATCAATACAAACACGCGGCTTTGAATAAATTCACCATACAGGTCAGTCAGAATAAGTTATAGGTCACTAAATACTAGAGTAAAAATTGAAAAGAATCAGATAACGCAAATTAAACACTTCCTGGATAAAATCACGAGGACGGGGACAATATGCAGCGGAAGTGCGCTCCAATTTTCCACCAGAGTGCGCCGGAGCGCCCCACCTTTCCCCTCACCCCTCACCCCTCACTGCCGCCATCCCCATCCACGATGTATCAGCCAGCCAGCCTCCAGTATACCCGGCTGATAACATCTTCCATTTATCCTGTAATCGACAACCTCCACAAGATATGTGTAGCGCAGCTGTACTATGACTAACATTCTTCGTTAAAGCGAAAATGTCTAAACACATTTTTCAGTCGTGGAAGCTAAGAGGTTAAAGAAAAACTATGTATTATAAAATCTAACAAATTACTTAATTAGACTGTTACGATGTTAAACTAACTGTTGCTAGGAAAACTTTCAGCTTAAGAAAAATATTCCTGAGAAATTCTATTGGGGACAATACGGCTGTCTTATAAAAAAGCAAACTAATCAAAACACAAAAGAGAACAGCGACTAGAATAATTTGTGACCCTACAAACATGAAAATAAAAGAACACTACCTGTAAACGGATTTCGTTTTTTAGTTTAAAATACGGTTTTAAGGGTACAATGAACATTGACAAAATTCTCACGATGATTAGAATAATTGAGTGAAAAGGATACTTTTCATTTAAAACTGAAGCTTGCCTAGCCGTTTGGCAAGCTCAAAAATAGAGTTAGCTATTTTTGCTATAGTGTATTTAAAAAATAACTCCTTGTTTTTCACTTTTCATACTACTACCAATCTCTCAAGGTACAAAAGTCCTTCAAAAGATCGTAATTTACAAAAGGAAATATAGATTTATTCAAAGAAAAAATAATGAATAGCAAGTAATAATTAATTTTTTACTTAGGCCTCGAAGAGAAAGCCCTGTTACTTAACAGCCAAGGTATCGCGCAAAATTAAATAAAAGAGGTTTGTTATCACGGTAGAGTTGCAAGATCATTAGGGTAATGGAGAGACGCCCTGCTGGGTTCATCTGTCCCCGTGGGGTGGCGGGGAGAGGGGACAAAATATTCCGTCTCGGAGCAGCAGTAAGAATCAACACGTGATTTTCAATATCTGCAATATCTGTCGTAGATGTTGCAGCTATGTAGATATAAATAGAGACTATTGAGGATTGGTATTTCATTATTTTAGCAGCAAGACGCAAGCATTGGTTCGGCGTGTATTTGACACCCTTTTGCTAGTTGAGGTTAAGGGTGATTATTGACTGGCCTGAAACAGAGTGTCTCAAAACATTTATGCATATTTCATTTCATTTTCAATTAACTACATTCAAATTAAGTGTGTATATATATTTTTGAGGCACTCTGTATAGGTAACGACTGAATAAATCTTGAGGAAGACATAAATAATTAAGCAATAATTTTTTTGTAGAGTAATTATTACTCTACTAGTTATTCTTGTTGAGTGAAAGCAAGAATAATTGTAGGTAGCAGTGAAAAATTAGTCAAATTAATAAAGTGTGGCCAAATCGTGCATACCGGTACCAAATTAATGTAACACAGGTTGTTTGTACAGAATTAATTACTATCATCCAGAGAATAGAGGATAAAAGAGAGAACTTCACAAAACCAAGATGGAGCTAGAGTAGTCTGACGAAGGCAAAAATGAAAACCTATGATAACTGAACTGTTTTTCGTCTTTTTTATTGATGTAATACAAGTAACATTAAACTGTAAAAACGAAAGGTGAGCAAATATAGTCTATCGGGTCTTTTATTTATATCAGTAATGAAAACGTGTTGGGAGACAAAATATCATTTGTATACTATATTTTAAAGTTGACTTAGATTGAAACCCCCCTAGTGATTGAGTCAATACACTAAAAAATGTCCTTTTCAGCGTTGACAGGAGACTATGACAAGAGCTTTGATGGCTATGACAGAATACAAACACCCTCGCTATGCAGCTGGCTTCACTTTGACACAAAAGGCAGTAAGAGCTAAAAAAGATAAAAAGTAAAGTTCTTAAGTCGTTTAGCGCAGAGTTAATACAACTTTTTGAAGATCTTTAAAAACGAATATAGTGTATAGTTTCCCCAAAACCTAATTGCATATTTTGGCGTCATTATTCCCGAAATACGAGTTGTGTAAACTGTTGAAATTAAACTGAAGCTTCCCTAATACAATGCAACAAGCTACCATATCTGCTTATATTAAAGTTAAATTTGAATACCTCCAAAAAATATGTTTTGTAATCTATAAAGTTATTTTAAATTGTATTATTTTGCATTGATTAAACCGATACAATTTAACTATCTATCAAAACTATTGTGAAGCTCTGACCGCTAGCGCTGCGGTGGACCACAGTACCGCACGACGCAACACCTCGGTAATGTGGCCTTTATGGCGTTTTTGGGTTTCGTGCCAAGGGGAGAGAGATCTGGCCTTCACAACACTAGTGTACGAGAATTTGCCACCAAAAATGAATCAATACACAATATTGTATATACAATACTTAACACTGATCCTCAAACCGGAAATCGAATTTGAATCTGTTAAACTTAAAACTTCATCTGTTAAACTTAAATTGGTCAACTCACATTGAAATCTTTTGCAAAAAATATCAAGAGTCAACTATCTGCTTTGGAAAATTGACAACTCTTGTTAGTACAGACTATTTAGGACTGACTTAGTTTGCTTTATTCCAGTCATCTATTTCGTATGGTCTGCTTGTGTGGGGTCACTCTTCGTCAGTGTCGAGTATACTTCTCTTGCAAAAGAATGTTGCACGTAACTTGGCAGGTGTAGGGCCACTGGCTCACTGCAGACCCATTTATATTGAGCTGAAAATTCCTCCTGTAGTAAATCATTATATTTTTCACGTACTGTTGTAATACTAAAACAAATCTAAATATTTTTACTTTGAGGCAAGAAATTCATCATATGACACCCATGGAAGAAGTCGAATGGATTTAATTTCTCATAAATTAACCTTAACAAGAAGTTCGTTTAAGTAAAATGTTATTATTTTTTTAATAAGCTACCTGATGATGCAAGAAATATTAATTTTAAATATTTTAAAATCAAAGTGTATGATTGCCATTACGCCATCCTTTTACCAACTTAAAGAATATGTAGAATCTGAAGTTAATATAAAGTTTAACAATTTATAATTTATTTTTATTATTACTGTAATAATTTTGAATATTATTTATTACCTTTAAGGCGTTTATATTTTTAGTATTTTGACGTATCCTATTCTATAACAGATCAAGGAAATAAACTATTCTCATTCTCACAGATCGAGGTTTAAGGGGAATGGTTGAATACTCCCTACTTCCCCTCCCTCAATTCGAGGCCTAGATGATCGAGTTTAGAATTGTATTGATTTAATCTGTTCAATGGCTAATCAAAACTAGGTTCTAGGTTAAGTTGCGTCTACCCCTTGTGCCAACGTCTGATCTATAAAACATCGTTTATATTTAAATTATGTTATCTTGAATGCATATAACAAACCCACAGTTTACTGGAGGTAAGGGAGGAACTTCCCCCTCCCCAATGTTTCCTCCCCGCTCGGCGGTAACTACTTTATTAATTGCGGGCGTACCTCATCGTAACCTGATTTCCGATGCTTAGTGCTGCTCTCAATATTCTACAAACCAATGTCAACATTTGCTTTTCTTGTACACTTTTCTTCACTCAGAAACCCATTTGATATCGATAAAGAAGAACTCTTATAACGTACATAAGTCATAGTAGACCATGGCCTAATTTCTGTTGAAATATTAAAAGAAATTATATCGTTAGAATTAAACGTTTAGGATTTTGTAAATTTACTATACTACTCTAAAAGACTTATTTCTTTCGACTCCTGGATTCACAGTTTAATATTGCTTTGAAAAGTATTGCTTGCAAATTTAATATTGCTGAATACAGAATCGACGTACAATCAGCAAATTAATGGAGTTTGCTTCATCAATACTCTAGAACTTTACACAAATCAGTAGGTGGTCCTCTATCAATTCATTCAGTGCGAAGTTGTCTTGAAGGTCATTCTGTAAATCAAAATAAAGACATACATCATGTAAGGGTCACAATTTTCAAAAATATTTGTATATTTTTATCAAACGAAGTTCTTTTTTTTTTTAACAAACCACATTCTGACTCTCTTGCGTGATTTTTATCTCTCTTTGAGTTGTCGCCATTAATTTGTCTAAACTGAGCGCGCTTAGACAATTTCTTTGAGATTGATTACTAACTAAACTTTTCTTCCTACTCTTGGTACAGAAATGTGAACATTACTTTGTAAAAATTCTGTTTACAGTAATAACTACTATGTTTAATTTATTTCTCAATTGCTCAGACAATATTCAAGCAATCCAGTGTTTTATGTTACAATCTTGCACTAAATATAAACTTGTAATGTCTAACAGGTATTTCTTTAGCCAAGTAATTTGTTGTATTTAAAACAATTACAATTTAATATTAGCTTTTTGTCTGTATGAAATAATAAAGTTGTCAAAAAGTGTATTATATAAACAAGTTTAAACAATTTAACAAAAGTGTAACCATTTTTCTATTTTACAGTTAGAATCGTATTTCCATGTAGTTTACAACGACGTATCTTAAAACTATTGCTTAAAATTATATCGTTTGGGAGTATTTCTACATGCATGATCATTACGAGGGGTACGCATTTCATTACATCAAATCATTGATGCTTCCCTCGACCTTCGGCCTCGGGGTTACGTAAAATAAATATAACATGAACCACGCCGACACGCAGCTAAGCGCTAAAGCGCCACTGGCAGAACCGAATTTTCTTTGCAATTTATAATTCGGTCTGAAAGATTTAAGATTTTCTAAAATTTTAGCATGAAATAGTAATTTATATGGAAAATATAAGAAAACAAAGCAGCCACCATTTTAAAATTAATGACTCAATATGCGTCGATTCCGAACTTTTCTTTATATTACATACAAAATTCTACAAACGCAATCTGTTCAGTTATTCGAACGCTACTGTCTACACAGACAAACAAACCAACCTATAACTTTTCTTACCCTAATCGAGAATAAGGATCCACTCGTTTGACATTCACCCATACAACATGAGAAGTCATTACACATGTTCTGGATTTTCAAGCAATTAAAACCATCACACCCCTTCCATTCTATTTATTTGCAAAATGTCGTAAGCGCTCTGTTGAGTACATTTTCTCTCCGCCGGTACAAAGTATCATGATTATGGTTCTAAGACGCTTTCTATCAGCCTTTACTTTGCCTGCCTTTGCGGCGTTAACGTGATTATATCCACGTTTAGCTATCGATATTGCTTTACACACTTTGCTTTCCTGCTTGCTCTTCTAACCTCATCATGTGAGAGCTGAGAAGACTAATACACTCAGGCGTGCACTCACATACCACAAGCATGTACCACAATCAGTGCACTTGCTGGCTTGTAACTGAATACCTGTTTTTCTAAAGTCAATGACTAAGATAAGAGTCCTTTTGTTAAACAACAGTTTTAGCCAACACAGCACTCCACAACATAAATAGCACTTTAACATTTGTAAGAATGTCAAATCAGTTTTAACGACATTTCATTTTTTTAACGTGTGGAGTACTATAGTAATATTCTATGGTATAGTAAAGTGGTATAGTATTGGTGTGACAGTGGAAACATAGTTCTCGGCATAATTATACAAAATAATAACTCAATGAAGGTAACTACACCTTCAGAAAATATTGTCTTTGGGATACTTTTAATATAATTAAATAGAAAAGAAAATATAAAGAATTCTTTTATTGTTGAATTATGGATGGCTTCAACCTAAGATATCCTTTTCGCATATAAGTACATTGTCAGAGTGTAAGTG
The DNA here is from genome assembly GCA_018831715.1 of Matsumurasca onukii. Lineage (NCBI taxonomy): Eukaryota > Metazoa > Arthropoda > Insecta > Hemiptera > Cicadellidae > Matsumurasca > Matsumurasca onukii. The sequence goes on along the minus strand of CM032060.1, from coordinate 18,487,023 downwards.
GCAATATTACATGGAGGAAGATGAAGGTAAAGGTTGTACTGTTTAAAAGGGCACTGAGTATTTTATTTTTTATTTAAATATTTCAACTCAAACTAAACACAAATATTGATGATAAAATTTCTCCTGTTATTTATTGCATGGATTTTCATCTAAAACTTGTTGGTTACAAAAGAAAATTAGTTGCTTCCACGCCAACAAAATTGAGGCACTGCATTTCCATCTATGCTTGGTCAGCGTCGATAACTCAAGAGTATTCAAGAAATAGCCTACCATTTAACTCCGTGTCTCATCGTCGCGTCAACCGCGTTGAATGTTCACCTATGGCTCGGCCAATGACGTATTACTATTCCTTGGTATGGACTTATGACCACTTTTCATTAATTTTGAATCTTTATATTATTGTGATAGTTTATATTTATGTGAAGAAATGCAAAGTAGATTCTGTGAGTTTCATCCCCCCTACTTGCCGCTGGTTGTGTATAACGAGTTGTTAGGCGATGCATGCTGGAGTTAGCGCTACTCGTTAGTCTAACGTCACCTCGTGACGTCACAACTTCTCTCACCCTTTTATATACTTTGTGGTGATAAGTAGTTAGATATCTTTAGCCGTAACCGAATATACAAATGTACATGTATTTTGTATCGGGTGAGGTTAGTTATTTAAAGAACCGCAACTATATGATTATAAATGTTATACAATATTTGCAAAATTATTAATAGAGAATGAATTTACGTTTGTTACTAGATTAAACATGAACAAAGGTCAGTTTAAGATTAAGGCTTAAAAAGTTGTCTTTATTGCCTTGAAATAAAAATATGTTTTTATTCTTTGCGGGTTGAAATAAAAATATTCAAGATAAACTTATTTTATGTCTACTTATTTTCGAGCACTATACAAAATAATGAAACACAATTATACGAGGAAACCTTTTGACTTTTAAATTGTACATAATATAGCACAAAGGAAGAAATAAAACCAACAATCTTTTAAGTTCTTTTAATCCCCAAAGAAGAAAATATGGAGGATTGTATTTTTTTACCTATAGATGGGCCTATTTTTCAATTACTTATATACTGTCTTTACATTATTGTTATTGTTTATATGTGTCTCTTTTAAATATTTTTGTAACATACGTGGTATTTCAAAAAGTTGAAATATACAATACAGTGTGTTGATAAGTGTTGTATACAATTGTAAAGGTAGACCGTGTCCCATTTCAACAGGTCCTCAACACACAAAAAACAAACATATACATACAATTTACAATAGACATATACATATAAAACTTCTTGAAAATCAAATTTTAACCACGGACAATTTTGAGCTAAGTTGTTTTTATTATTCAGAAGGTTATTTTCCGTTTCTAAATTTTTTTAGTGTGTTTTCCAGAAATTTAAATGTTTAAGATTTACGGTTTCTTTTAGTGCTTTTAAATTTGGGTTCAATATAATTACACATAGGTAAAAGTATTATATTTCTAAATACAAGTGCATTAAACACGGATGGTATAAGCGGCTAGTTGACCTTCCTAACCACAAAACTCTGAACGATCAATCGTCTTAAAAAATAGGACTTGCAGCGTTTAATTATAGTTCCATAATGTAGCACCATTATATAATATTTACACTATTTTTTACATATCCTCTGCTTTGCCCGATAACACTGGAATCCAACATAGTTGTTATTGCAATGATGGCGGGAGGGAGGGAGGGAGGTTATGAGGGTGCATTACTGGCAGAGGGGGCGTCAGACAACTCATTTACCCGCTGTGCTTTGTGACGTGCCCTTACTCTGTGTGTGTTTATGCTGATCAGCTGATCGCACCTTTTTCCCGCGCAAAACACACTGACACTTCCATCCACATGTTGTACACGAGTAATTAGTTCCTGTTTTATACAAGCCCGACCACAACGTGGCTACAGTTCGCTTTATTAAAGTAATAAAGGTAGTTGTTGTTTCGGGAACACTATATTGACTGAATACAACGTGTACTGCAATACAGCATTCTGCTGCCACCCATAAACTAAATGGGCAATATATTTAGTGTTTTCTACTGCGAGAACTTGTTTGCTCATTGGCATTTTGTTGAATAAATTTAAAATTCTATTAACAAAGCTGTTTGAACTATGAACTGAAGCTCAATGAAGTAGGTCAGTACTGTTGTTTTTTTTTCTAAAAAGGCCCCGTTATTTACTAAATTTACTGTGAACTGAATCAGCGTTATCGTAGTCCATCTTGGTCATAATTCTACCTGAAGAGCCAATTACAACGAGCCGTAAAAGTTGGTATATTGGGTTTAATTTTACGCTTAATCTTCGGATTAGTCAAAAGTTATAATACAATATTTTTGTATTGGATTATTATATGTTGGGTTGTCTAAAATAGACTTGTGCCTAACAGAAATGAAAAGTCATTAAGTAGCAAAAGGCTTCAGATGAAACTATAAACTTACATAATACTTATAGTAGTACTTTTTACAAAACCTTATATAGGTTACTAATTTAAAACTAGCCATAAGGGTGTACATGTCTAATTACAACCATGGTTGAAAGAAGTGCTCAGTACTGGTATTGAAAGTTTAAGCTTGGTAAAACCTTCTTACCCTGTGTTACATAAATTTCGATATTCTACATTTTTCTACAAATCATTCAAAAATTATAACGCATAATTGTAGTGCAATATGGTTAATTCTTAGTTTATATATGAAGCCGAAATTGTCATATATTTAAATAGAAAACTAAAGACTAATTTTAATGGCTCAGTGTTCAATCAAACCTTTCGCTTCAGTATTAGTTTTGTCTAATAAAAGCTTGATTTATCAAACCATGCCTGCAATTCTACGGAATAGCTTTAATGACAAGATTAAAACCTACATTAACCCGGTAGCCAGTGAATATATAAAACAACCTTAAATAGAAAATGCAAATAATTTCATTCCACACAATTTTTCTTCAAATTGAAGGTGCGATAAAACGGTTGGGCTCGAAATTGTCAAAGAATTATCGTTCAAAACTATCACTCAACTTGTTCTTGGACATCGATTTGTAATGGCCCCTTTGAGGAGTTGTGATGAAAAGACACTGCAAAAATGTATTCTACATTAGGATAAGAAGATCTACTGACTCCCAATGGGGAGACATTATGAGGTCAAGAGTAAGAAAGGGTCATGAGGCTGTGTTTTCGCCTGTGTGTAAACTTTGTAACATTTAGTTAAAAAAATATATTTGTAGGCTGGGTTTTACCTCTTCTTTCTCTTTTAGCGGCAACTAGCAGTCTTAAGAACATGTTTAACTTATAAAATATTAATGTTTATAACACAACTGTTTTGTTTATTATTAAGTATTATTAATTAAGTAAAGAAAAGGTAAAATCATATTGTTTGATTTAACTAGCATATAAAAAAGTGTTTTAATACTTAAACCGGTTTAATAAGCCTAAATAAGCAAGGAATTTCCAATTTATCAGTAAATCAAAACTTTACTTTACTATTTAATTTCTCTATTGATATTTTAACTTTTGCAGGCATTAAAGAGAAAACTATGCATTTCAAACTATAATTGACATTTATCTAAAGTTATGCCCAAGGGAGGCTTCCGTAATCGTTATTGACATATAATGCCGTGGCGGGTGGTGGTGGTGGTGGGGGTGTATCACCTGGAGTGTGGAGGGGGGGGGTTGTGTTGTGATTTCCCCTCTGTGACCACGAGTCCACCAGCCAGTGCCTATGTCATCACCGTGCCACCAACAGGTGAGTTCACACCATACCTCCACTTCTACCTCTCTGCGGTTTCAATATCATATTAACCCCTGCTAGGAAATATATATTAAAAATAATATTCTACAATTTCATGATGAATATTATTTTTATTAAGTTAACAAAGTTGGTTATTTTTGTAAAAGCCATTTCGACTTGTTTTACTTATGAAAAGTTCTATTCCGCTTTGAAGCGCAGTGACTTTAAGGCAGAAGATAAAGGGTAGTTTATCCCTGCGGTTCCAATAATTTTAGAGTATAATCCTTTTAAGTACTCTTCTGAAGTATAATTACTTTTAAACATTTTTAAGTACTTGTATACTTAATTAGGGTTTTTGTCTTTTAAAACGGCCTTTTGGATCATTTTTTAAATTTTTAAATGTCTTACCGCCGAATATTTAATATCTTACTTGGGTCGTTTCTTTAAATAAATACAAATTTTATTGCTAACACATCATTTACATAAAGGCTAAACATTTTAACAGCGGAAATGTTTCTTTTGCTCTCACTTAGAGGCCACATTTACACATACATTATCTTTCATTCGCTCTCTCTAATTCATTCGAGTTGTAGCTCTAGTCAGCCAACTGAGTTCAAGTCAGCCAACAAGGTCTCACAATTGAATTTCAAAAACACGTATGTACTGTAAAATGCTTGAGCAGTCAAAGCTGCTTTCAGGCGAGTTTTGAATGCCTTCTACTTGATATTTTCTAATGAATTTGGCAATCTGTTGAAGCAATGAACTTCTGTCTGATAATATTATGAATTTGAATGAAAACGTGTTCTTTCTCCCAATCCGGTAGTTGTTCTTGTCTCTAATTTCTTAGAGGTTTTAGGTAATATACTGTACGATTTTTACACAGCTATTAAAAAGTTAAACCTGGCATTTATTTTTATTTTTAAACGCTTAAATATGGCGTATTAACTAATAAATAAAATTGTACTTTATTTTGATACTTGTTTCGCACGTAAAAGTAGTTATAATTGTATATTTGCCAAACAAATCCAGAACGTCGAGTTTATTATAATATAGCACTTTATGATATAAAACACTGAATAGTGTATTCATTTTATTATAAGGTAATTACAAGCGGATTCATATGTACGATAATTACGCTTTACACCCACTTTTGTGAAATCCCCTTTGAAAAACATTGCAATTTCGGTGGCGGGTCCCAAAGAACTAGATGGTTTCTTACCCGAATATTTTTGGGTAATTTTCTAAAGTGTACTGTTTTAAATATCATTTACTTCAATTAAGGATTAAAAACATTTAATATGTAATTTTAAATTAAATTAAATATGTTAATTGTTTTAAGTAACTTAAGTAAATAAATAGCAACTGTATATAAAATTATATACTTAACAAATTAATTAAAAATTGTAATGTCAACACAAAATCGCATTAAATGATATTAAAAAGGTCTTTCACAGAGGCTACATATTATAAATTGATATAATAATTTATTTTACTCTAGTTGAATAAAAGAACATATCAACAATCATTTGCAATAAAAAGTATAATACTCAATTAAATGACAGAATCATCAATAACCGGTTACCTTTGATGTGTTTTGAAGCATTTGAGTTTTTAATGAGCACGGCACAAATAGAAACTGTAACACAATCGTTTTTATACAATGAGCAAACCTTTTTCCTTTATTTTTTCCAAGAAACCCCGAGAAATGAATCAGTGTTTGACTACCTTTAACAGTCTCTGTACATATAGCATTGGATAAACTCATTTCTTACATACTTATTCATACTTCTTTGCCTACAAACCTTAAACATATTGCAAACATTAGGTTTTAGTTAACGTTGAAACTTTTTCAATTAAAGCCACATAGTACCTCTACAAACCCTTGTTTACTTAGAATTAAAAACTGTAATTTGAAGTGAATCAAATTTCCACAGGCTATATCATTGTGTTAGACGAGTATTATATGATGAATATATACAATATAATTTCATATATGATACATATATACAATATAATAATTATATATATGATAAATATATAATTGTATTGAATGGGGATACTTTATGGTTAAAATTAGAAAACTATGATTTATTGTGAACATCTGTTTAATATACATCTGTTAACAGATCTATTTCCATCCGAATTCGATAATTATTGGTCAAAACCCGTATTTCGTAGAAGCTACTTTTAAGCAATACCATGTATCATTACAATGTTTATGGTTTTACATAAAACTGGTTCAAATAATCCAATTGGAACAAACTCTGATATATAGCCGAAATTCCAAATTCTGAACTAGTGATTAATAGTTGTCATTATAATATGCGTTATGAGTGCCATTATTTGGCACTCATAAAACAAAAGCAACAACTTTAAATTAGATAATAAAAGTAAAACCACAAATTGAGACTGTTCTCTTTCTGCAGAGCCCCACATTGTACAATTTTCCAACTTTCAAACTTTGAGGATATCCTTTAGAAGCCGCTCAACAAAAGATTCCTCCCTCAAGTCGTCTCTAAGCCAATCTCCCTCGATCCCGGATTTCAAAAGTGCTCATATTATGTAAGGAAAGCATCTGGCCGCCAGTGCTAGACCTCTTACATTATCATATGCGATTCAATATTTCAAATACGTTTCAACGTTTGAGCGTATTTTGAAATATAGTTGATAAAGTACAAATACTTTACACGCTTTAGCATGGTTGAAGGGTATTGACTACCCAGCAATATTATTTTAATTGACTAGTTATTTTTTATGACATATGAAGTCTTTCAAGTTTTTTTGCGACTATTGTATATTAAAAAACATTTACTATTAAACTGGAATATGAACACATAAGACGGAACACAAGGTTAGTATACAGTATAGGTTCCTAAATACTAACCTTGGACGGAACATGTTCTCATGTCAATCAGTTGAGCGTTTTAAGTATATGACTTCAAATGTAAATAAATAGCACAACTCGAGTAACAGATCATTCAGGTACTCTCCCATTTGTCACCAAACACTCATATTGAAAATTTAGATACAATTTTTTCTTACTATTTTGCCCGAATTGTTACATAGATATGCTCCCAGTCCACCTTCAAAATATAACTTAGAATAGGGTTTAAAGCAAACAATGTTTCTTAACCAAAATCTTTACTAGATGAAGAAAGTTAGGATTTTGAAATTGAGAGTTGAGAATTGATGTTAAGAAATCAAATTAAAAACTAAAACTTACCGCTTCACTAACAACCTGATGATTTAATAAAACAACTAATCTGGTACCCACGCGGTCGTCGCTCAAACCAATGACAATTTAGGGAATATTGTCAATGTACTCGTATTTACCCTAATTGTTTAAGGTGTTTAACAGGATTGCATTTTATTAGCAAATTTGCATAGGAAATGGAGCTATTCTTTTCTATTGTTATAAAAAACTAAACGTCATTAAAACAAAATGCTTTTCGATGAACTAATTCAGAGCGATGGTTAGTTACTTAGATATATGAAATCCAAAGGGGTTATAATTTTTCCAATATAATCTTTGGGACAAGTGTTACAGATAAGTTAGTAAACCACATTTGCCTTATTACTATTAACTTTACCTCGGATAAGATACTTTAATTTAGTTCAACTGCTAAATAATAGTTTAGCTCGTTGTAGAATGTTGCCAGTTTCACATTTAGGGGTGTTGCATGGTTTGCACTCAGATGAAATGGCAGTGATTATGTTGAATTTATTTATATCTATTTAGGATGATATATTTTTAAGATTTGGTCGTTTGCTGAAGACAGTTTTGGACGTTACACATACAGGTCTAAGAAGTTAATAAACTATTGGGGTAACGCCCAAGTAAAGTTTAATTAATAAAATTAAATCGAACTGTTAAGAAAGGTAGATAGGGATTCTGTACCATGCTGCCACAAACAAAATGTCATCAATCTTATCCATTTAAAGGTCTCAGATTTTGAAATGGCCAAAGAATTCCTCTTGAAGGCCCATAAACAATTTTAAAAAATTCTACTCAGGTTCCCATAATGATTCCTTTTATTCATAGGTAATTCTAATCTTGAAATTTAAAAATATCAGGGTTAAGATGAAAGAAAACAAATTAGGTGATCTTTGGGAATCAGATGGACGAAGGTTTAAGGAATGTTTGCAGGCGTCTAAGCCAGCGACAGGATGAATACTAATCAACATCAATAGATACTAGAACCAAATTCGGATGAAAGACTTGTTAATTCAGTTATAGATAGGAAGTTATTAGTATCTTTGACGTGGAAATCAAGACAAGAGGTTAGATGTAAACCATTGACATACAAAATAATTCGCTCTGTAGGAGAGCCGTTACAACTAGATTTTATTTGACGTTGGTTTTGTTAGCTTGTGGATTTTCGGTAGAATGTAAAGGAGTTCTGGGACACTTAGGACTGATAAATCTGACAGTTTTTGAAGACAGGTTTGTTTTAGGTCCATGAAGTTCTACGAGTAATCTTTTCTTTATTCTTTGAAGTGAAATCTCCACTCAACGTCCTGTAGTTGGACGAACCATCACGACTGTTCCACATATTTAAGTAACTAGAAAAGCTAGGCTCAGATGTACAGCATATATTCAAATAAGAGTGTAACAAAGATGATTTTGTGGCAACGGAGGCAACTATCAAGTCAAACTTCCCTTGAACTTCATTAAAGAGGCTGAAAGTGTTTCATCCGTGTGAAGTGTATTTCTCTTTTGTGCTCACAATAATGTTTTAGTAAGCTTTTGAAAGGAAATGCCAATAGGCTTTTGTATTACACTAAAAAGAGAGTCAAGAAAAAGGGTAAAGGAACAAAAATCTCTGTGTTTATTTTTTTACTAAAACTTTCCGAGATACGAAGAGGGAGATATAAACTTATTTACAAAACCAAACAATAAACATAACAAAACGTATGTCTAACGCAATATAACAAATTGTGTAGCCTAACAAGTTAAAAACATTTAAAATAATAATAATAATTTTTGATACTTACTATAATTTAAAAAGAAATTTGAAAATAAAAATAAAAAATTGAAAGGTAAGCTATTTAAATTGTGGTTAATGCCATCATGCAATTTTGTTCTTAAAACCTTTTGATGGGAAACTTCCATGTGGGTGAAAGTCGATTCAAATTTTGAAATTAATAGACACTTTTTAAAGGAAAACATTAATTGAACCTTTGGTTATGGTCCATTGCATGGGCCAAAATTGGATTGATAGCAATTTTGAGATTTGTGTCACTACGATTAGTTTTACTTATTAGAAATCAAATTATTAAATTAGTAGATGGATACAAAGGTAAAACCCTTTTCAAAAACGGACTTTTCATAAATGTGAGGCCCATAGTTTGAGAGGTTTCCAACAAACACGGTTGAGATGCTTGGTTTTAACTCGGGTTTGCATTTATTGATAACTGAATTATCAGATGTAAGGAGTAAACAGAAGTAGAAGAGGTAGGAAAAATGGGAGAAGAAGGAGTAGAAGAAAGAAAAAAGTAGTTTGAAGAAAAATTTGAACTATGTGAACTAGACAATAAAGGCATTAAGAAATATACGAGTAGTAAGAGATGGTAATATAATAAGAGACATAGAAAATATGGCGAAGTCATTTGCAAATAGACTCGCAGAAAAGTAATTTATTAAAGGGTTTTAAAATGTGTCTAAGAGGAGAAGAGATAAGTGCAAGAATAGGATGGTGTTGATCAGGAAAGAAAAAAGAAGATAGATGGAAAAATTACGCATGAATGTTGTATAGAACTCTGTTATTGGTCAGAGTTTTAGATATCTTGGTAGGTTTAAATAAATAAATAAATTCTTTATTGAATGCTTTTGTACATCAGATTTGCCAGTTATACGGAGCATTAAAATACGTAATAAATTAACATCATGCTTGAAGGCAGCAGCAGACATAGAATAACTGAGCGTTATATCAATAAATTACTTAACTACAATAAATATGGACGACATAATAAATATATACAATGCAATAAATGTCAGTAGACGATAAATGTGCATGCAAATGAATAATTGAGTTGCAACTGAATTGAGCTCACATCCCCCGACCAAGGCACTCAAGCATTCCTGGGCTGGACGCCAACACAGAAGCTGTCTTCCAATAGTCAATAAAACTTGGAATAAGTTTTAGACTTTAAAATATTTATACTGTACATTAAACTTTCGACGGGGTTTAAATAGCTTAGAAATAAGCGAGACCTTGGAAGGAAGGGGGACGCAAATTCAAACGTTCTTTTAACTTATAAGAATCGCTGTCATACAAACATCAACTTACAACCAATGCAGATATAAGTTTTTGTTTGATTAAAACTGTAAAACAAAGCAAAATCTTTGAATATGTTTGGAAATAAACGTGTAAATTACAACACGGACAGTGCAGAGCAGACTGCAGACCTTGCAGAGCAGATTTTTGATGTGACATGAAAAGTAATATAACTTAGCATTGTGTATACTTCTACATACTCCTACACAATGAGTTTGACATGGAATGTTTGTCTGTATGTACTTGAATCACTCTTTGTTCTAAACATATTGACGCGAATGTGTATTGATCAGATTCGTAAAACTTAGTGAAATATTTGTAATTAAGAGGCAGCAGGATAGAGTCCGAGCGGCGTTTTGACGGGATAGGGATTTTAACATGGGGGAGGTTTGCAAACGATGTTTTGAATAGGTTAATGTACTAAAATGGAAAACTTTTTTTTCTGGAAACCTATAGAGTCATTAATCCTGCAAATAATTAACACTTCCTCGTCAAATTAAATACAAATTATGAAATTTCAAAGTCCATGTTCTTATGGAAAAATCGTGTTTTAAATTTCGAAATTGTTAATTCATTCTTTGACGAAAGCTTTAGAGTTTGTATGCATCAGCCTCAATAGATCTATGCTTCCAGAGACAAAGTGTCTACATTTAAGTACAATAACCAGATTAAAACATCCATTTTAGTTTTACTTCATGTTATAAGCAGTGTCCAGAGTTGGTCCGCGGCCTTTGTACCCTTAAGTATTCAAGATAACTATACCACAAAGTCATTTTCTCAATGCTGGCAAAGCCGAGAATTTTGACAGTGAATGCATTTAAAGGCACCTTTTTACTTTTGGAACGTATCCTGCAAGGAAAACCTATATACTGGTCATGGTCAGCTATATTTAACTCGAGTATATTAAAATCAAAGCTAATCGTTTAAGCGTGCAATAAATCAAATAACTATTTTTGAAAAGTTCCCTCGTTATTTAACCGGAACATCCTCTAGTATTTTTTCTTCATAGGGAATATTCTTTTCTGTACTAACGAGTTCTTAGTTATGAGTTCCATCCTCTTGCAAATAATTTATTTTAAAGATTATAAAACACTTTTAATGCAGAGTTTTGAATGTTAAGATTAACATATTTCAATTAGTCTCCTCCTCCAGTATCCCTCCCCTTATAGGTTCTCTTTAAAATTGGAAGAGAAACTTTACTCGTGTTGATTCTATGGGTTCATCATCACAATGTGTTTGGAACACCCTCAGATTTCTAATAAGAGCTTTCAGCTTTGTACTTTGTATAATGGGCTTATAGAACACTGCATAGTGCAGATAACAGGCAAATGTCGAGACACAGTGAACTCGTATACACGGTGTATTTACTCGTATTTAGGCTAATGCTTAATGCATTTAGGTTCTTGTGCGGAACAAATAATACATTATACTATGTGCGGGTAATGGGCATGAACTCATACAACTAATGGGGCTTTGGCCGTAGAAGACTAATCCTGAATTATTATTTTTGCTAATTTGTGTCAGTACCTTAATAATAAGTGTGACTCTTACAAACCTTTGGCCTTACTCTGTTTATGAATGACTGTATATGAGTGCAAATAAAATACCTATATGATCAACATCCGTGTTTAACTGAATGTACAATGAACTACCTCCAAATACTACTGTCGGTAGTTTAAAATTATTTCAAAATACTAAAACAGTATTTTTAATATTTGTACAGCGTAGAGTTTACATTTTGAAAATGAGACCATGTTCACAAGTCGTACAGGAACTAGGAAGACAAAATTAAATACGAGGTAATTTTAAAATATTGGAAGTGATAGGGCTTTACTACTGATAGGGTTAAAATACTTGTTTGGCATCTTCAAAATTAATACTGTAGTTTTTGTTAAAAATGATTTTGTCCAATAATTTGTTTCTGAGAAATTAACTTGTATAGATAGATATTTTTTACATCATGCACTACAAAACTGAGCAAATAGTATTAATACAGTAAAAACAACGTATCGTCAACTACTAAACAAAACAATCAAACTTGATTGAAAATCTTCAATACATTATTGCTGCTTTATATCATAGAGTTGCCGGGCAACTATAAACAAACAAATCAAGAAAATATCCAGAAACCACACACTTCAAAAACACTTCAAAGAAATTCAGGGGAAGTTTCTGTTCCAAATCCCAGTGAAGTAAGTAGACGGCAGTGAGTAGAGATGGCGCTAGTGAACCCTCACGACGTGGACAGTGTGAGTGACGTGTTCAAACTGATGTGCTTAGCGTTCACCCTGGCGTTCGGAGGAGTAGTGGGCTTCAGCCTGGCCATGTTCATCTCAGAGAAACTCTTCTGATCCGCTCATGGAAACCAAGTTGTTGTGTTCATCAGGCATGTTGTTTCAATAAACTAGTTTCATGTGAGAATAATTTGTGTTTGGTATTAGCTTTGAGTAAATCAGGTGTTTATTTTGTTTTTTATAAGCTCTTCTCGGGCTTAAATAGTATACATTTTATTATTAGGTTATAAAGTGAACCTTTTAGATGATTAGGTGCAGACGAGGACGTTAAATGAGCGAGGATCAAAGAGCCTTTCCCTAGGACTTTGAGAAATAAATTTAAATTTTGTTTCCAATATTTAAAAAAAGCTTTAGGGAGTAAAAGGTTATTAAAACAAATCTGTATTTTCATAGTCAAACGAAATTTTATAGCAAAATTAGAAAATTTTCTTGTGTTTGTATCATATCTGGAATCAAAGAAATATCTTTTAATAACAACCTATTGTCTTTACACTGTGCATTGTGTGACTAATAAAAAAGTATACAGTAGTAAAATACAAACAAAACGAAACGTCTACAGTTAAGTCAATTTAAAAGCTCAACTAAATAATTTTAAATAATTGTTATTTCAATAGTGTTGACTTAAAGAGAAACTAACTTTTACAAAAAGGCCAATACGTGTTTTAAATTTAATTAGCCTTTTTGTAAGTTTCTCTTCACTCATATCCACGTAAAACTTTTAGGACTTAGGGGTTTTACAATAATGTATAAACATTATATTGAATCACAACACCTCAAATTTTTTGTAAAAGTATCATTTCAAATAAAACTTATATAATTCTAAAGTTTGTTTTGACGTACTTCGCCTTTTTTTTAAATACCAATTTTAATACAAATTCAACGATGCATTTATCACTTTAATAAGATTAACAGGTTTAAGCCCCATAACAAAGCATTTCACATACAACAAACCCAAAACTTTATTTTGAATGACAAAATACTCTTCAAAATACTCTGAGGGAAACATTACAACCGTATAACATAATCCCATAGAGTATTTTGTCATTCAAAATAAATTGAATGTGATATGGGCATTTTAAACTGATTTTCTATAATCTTTAAATAGGTGTTACAAAAAACTAGTCAAGATAAAAGCTTTTTCATTGCGTCGTTGAATTTGTATTAAAACTCCCTTTCTTTTGAGGTGCCACAAAAGGGGGGTTTGTATTTAAACAATTGTGGACCCCGGTTTTTGGGTGGGGGTGGGTGACGCAAAGTACGCCAAAACAAACCTTAGGATTAACAAAAAGATTCCCTAAAGGCTTTTAAAAAATATTTCCGTTTTCAAAAGTTAAGGGGGGCATTTAAAACTCAGCCTGTATGTTCAGCCTGACGATGTTCAACTGACACATGTCTACCAGTGGTCTAGAGCGAGGAGGAAGTGTTGCTTGGTAGTTGGTTGAGATCCGTGCGGAGTCGGAGAGTATAAATATTTAAAGGTAGTTTTCTAGAGCCGTTGATGCGGCACAAGTCCCTCGCTGTATCTCTCATCACTGTTTACTATGAATTTCAAATCCGCCGTCTGAACACGTGATGGCGGCGTGTTATATTTCAACATATTTTCCACAAGTAATGTCAAAAGTATTTTGGTTACTACGACCGTTCACTATTTTATATGTGCAAACCATTAAAAGTATATCAGCTCAGAAAAAACTTTGAAACTACAATTTTTTTTTTTCTTGGGGTTGGATGATAAAAGTTTACAAGTTGTACAGAACACAGAAAATGTATTTAAAACTTTAAAATGCATGGGTGCATTAAAATACCTACTCAAAAGGTTATAAACAGGTAGTGTTTTCTTTAAATGTTCGTTAGTTTTGAATGCATACGATCGAAAGCTGTGAAACTGATTATCAAGCAGTGTGTTAAATCTGATTTATTGTCGACCAGTAGAAATTCCCCACGATGTTCAAACGATTCAAAATCCCCACGAGGTGAATGTTAGGATTTTCTAGATTTAAAACTATGTGTAATCCCAAGTGAACGGTAGGTCTAAAACCACTCAGTATACATAGTTTTAACAAATAACAATTTATTATTCCGTTAAGCACCAAGGCCGCAGTCAGTGAGCAGGAGGTGATGAGGCGTTTTCGCTTAAGGAGGACTAATCGAGAAACATGACAAATACTGTTGACGATTGCATGACTAGTGTACTTTGTTTATAAAACAAAACATTTATTTATTTTATTGTGGCTTAGTTATTTTACTTTCTATTCATATTGTTCGTAGTTTGTTTTCTGTATTTATCATATATTTTTAATTGTCCAGAAAGTCAAAAATATTACTCGTCCGTTTGAAATACTCGTATTTATGACTCGAGTGCTAAACTTTGAGTGCTAAACTCAAAAAGGAGGGCTCAAGCCAGATCTCCTTGGGGCTCAGGATTCCTGGGTATGGCTCTTTCAAGCATTAGAAAGCTTAATTTTTAGAAAATATACCGCAGCCAAAACTTACAAAAGGTTTAAACATAAGTTGAAAAACGCATCCGGTTCAGAGTCAAAAGCAATTGCAAACTACGTATTCCTCAAACAAAAAGGAGTTCTTTAATTGAGTACTAGGTTGATAATCAAATCCTACATTATGGCGTATATATTTGTTTAACCTATAGGTCTAAACTCTTAATAATGATGGGAATGAAAAGAGCCTTAACTTCTATACGACGATGTCGTATTGTAATGTAGTTGGTTCAAAATATAACTCAGAAATATCCCACGTACAAACCTAGGGCGAAGTCAAACAACACTTTACTGGGAATAATGCAAAGTTTGAAACCGATAAAAGGTGGGAAGTTTATCCTTAGGGTTTTATTTTAATTCCCCTTCTCCTCCATCCCTCGGTTCACAGTATGAAGGTAGCTATCGCAAACCGTCATCCAATTATAATTGACTTGGCTTCTTTAATTATAAGTTGGAAACATTTCTACACTTTGCCAATAATAAAGACGAGCCGAGCTTGTTTGATGACTTCGACATTACTTTCCTTGCTTATCTCTTTCTGGCGACGAAACGCTAGTTACAAAATATATCTCCCAAAATACTTTAACTTTATAAATATTTACTTTTGAATTCTCACTTAACATTGATTTAATAGGGCGATTAAGTACAAACCAGTCACGTTTGCGAACTACATTTTCTACTTCATTATTATTACCCGTGATTCAAAATAACTCAATTTGCTTAGACTAAAACTATGACATCATTATTTTTTGTATGGGAATGATTGTTCTACGAATTGGCTGGTGTTTGAGAATTGATCAAGAAATGTATCGTAGGAAAATAAACAAATTACTCCAAAATAACTATTTATTTTTTACATACGCATTTTTGTTTGATAATTTGACGGTTATTATGTGATATTTATTTCATAATGATGAAAACGATGTTTTTGGCTATTGTGTTAAAATAAGCGGCAGAAAGTTCATTGATTTTATGTTAATATATTAACACTGGCAACGTGAACTGTGAACAACTCATTTTATTAGACGAAATAATTAATTAAAATCTTAAAAATATAGGATACAGAAAAATAAATTTAACATACTCCAAGAGCATTAAGTTTCATTGAAAATTATCACTTTTAGGTTAAAACCTTTTGCTATTATGACTTTTTCTTTCATCCGAACTACGATAATAACTGATACGCTGATAGTTCATATTATCTTTAAAAAGGTTTGTTTTGATTTAAAAAGCTAGAAAGAGTAAAAGATATGATGCGCACACCTGGGTGATGCGGGGGTTGCTCGGGGACCAACAGCCAAGCGCGGGGGTGGCAGATTGTCGCTCAACGAGATTACGCAGCAATTTGGATAAGTAATCAACGTTTAACTTCCGGTACATTCAATGCGGTCATGTTTTCATGGTCAAGCATCGTTGTCTGGTTCTAAAACAGTGAAAACGGCTTGTGTTGTTTCTAACAAAAGTTGTTATTGAAAAAAACTGATTTGTTTATGTTCATTCACGTTTACTGGTGAGCAACAGGTACAGTAGGTTATTTCGTTAGCTTGTGTGTTCCGATCTTCTAAGTTAGTTTTGATTGTGGTTAATATATTTACTATCAACGTTATGAATTGATAATAAACCATTCTTATTTTCTTTAAATATGTGATATATTACTTGTATTGCAATTGGTTTGGGGTCTTGCAACTAATCTAAAGAAACGGTCAAATACATCATACTATATTGTGAAAGGCTAAGGACCAGGAGAATGACTTATTTGGCAGTCACAGCTATATGATGAGACAGCAGTTAGAATTTGAAGAAGACTTTTAGACCTCATTGAAGATCCTGGCATAGATCTTCACTCTCAGAGGTGCACAATAAGCTTCGGTTGTCGTGCCAGGACTTTTAAGTCCTCGTGCTCCACACACTTGATATAATCTAATCTAGTTCAGCATCCTTGGTGCTAATAAGATTAATACAAAGCAAATCAACTTAGATTCATCAAAAAGTTGATTTACATTGTATCAGCACGATTTTTTTAAATGTTTAAGGGTAGTTCTGTGTCTTTCCACTTATATCGGAAAATGAGTAAGTCATTGGGGAAAGTATCGATTGAACATTATCACTGGTCGACTTCCAACGTCTTCAAATGCGTCAAGGAACTTGCATCAAAGCAACTTCGATTTGTTTCTGATTTATAAAATTGACTTTGAAACTTGTATTGGCTAAATCAAATCCGAGCTAGATATCGTGTTTCTGACTTAACTGCGCTACAGTGAGATATGATGGTTTATGAATCCTGAACCCTGGGGAGGGATTTATGTGTCTCTTGACTCACTACTTGTACTTGTACGGTACGTCTCAGCAATGTTGAGATAACGTTATTGACTCTCGACAATCAGAGACACGCGCCAGCTCGATCACATCTACAGTTTTATTACTCGATCACTTCTCTTCAACATTTCCCCTTCGGTTTCATATAAATATTTTCTGGAAGAGTAAAACCAGAATTCCAACAAAAAATATTACAATAATTTTTGTTTTCTTATCTTACGTTCGTTATAGAGCTAAAAGATGAGTGCGAGGGTTTTAAAATATGACATTAGTATAAAAGTTGTAATGTAGCCTTTTTAACAAGAATTTTGTTGGTGACTCAGTAAAAAAGTTGAAATAGCCCAACAAAATTGATTAGTTATCTGCTAGAACAAGTTCAGAATAGTTAGGCTGGTAGAAACCACTAAAATAGAACGGTGATTTATGTTTTGATAAGTTCAGTTATTATTCATTTAGTTGTATTGAAGTTTGTTAGTAAAGTCTTCAATAGAGTTATTTAAGAAATTGAAATCCGTCCCTTTTTGGAATCGTGTAGTGTTTTTGCCGTAATACGAGTATAGTTGGCGTCTTATTCAAAGTTGCGAATTGTAATTTTCAGTGTAATGCTTTTCAAAAGGTGTTGTACAGATTTTCTTTTCCATATTTGTTTGTACTATCCCAAATATAATTTGTTACCTAGAAAATCTAACGTCAAAAAATAATAAGACCTATGTAAAAGTGGATTGCTTGTTAAGATGCTTGCAAGGTGAACTTTGAACTCGGCCAACTCAAGTACTGTAATATCCTGACATAGTGTGAGAGAGAGGGGAGTAACATATGTAGGGTGCGACGCTGCCGCAAGTAGCGCTAGTGTCGCGGCGCGGCGCGGACAGCTGATAGGGCGTCTATTGTTGCGCCCTGTGACGTGTTTCCGGTTCCGCAGGTGACGCAACAACGGCGCCGGAAGTGGGAATTCTGCTCTACAATGTTCGTTCACCTGACAACGCCCGATTTACACTCCGACACATGCAAATCCACCTATAATAGACAGGTAGTGATACTAAACCTAGTTTAATCCTAAAACAATTATTGGATAAGCGTATTGGTCTTAAAGAGCAAATACATTTTTGTAGCCCATTTTAGTCACTATTCTTCAGCTGAATCATATTATTAGATACCTGACCTTATGGAAAAAGTAAATACTAACTCGAGTAAATTTGCTATCAATTTGATTTAACGCCTTTGTCACCGGTGATGACTAGGCTTGAACTTATAGTTCTCAACTTCTCTCCTCACAGTTCTTTGAGAGTAGTTCGAATTTGTAAATCTTACACATAATCTAATGTTAGTTGTCAGACTACTTAGTTAATTAAGGTTACGTTGCGTCACCCGTTTATAACTTGTGTGGAAACAACCGATAACGTCATGCTCCGATCCAATATCAATAAAAATGTGCATACGAGTACTTTTCTGAGGAGTAGCCAACGTTTGCTTTTTTCATAGAACAATATTGAAAAGTCCTAAATTTTATGTATGGATGATTGAATATGTTCTCAAGCTCAAATTTGAAATCATAACTTGTCATAGAACATATAGTTGTTAAAATATAAAGTCTACATATAGTTACAAAATACGAGTATGTTCATTAAACTGTATCGACACTACTGTAGTTACATCAGTAGTATTAAGTGACCTGTGGTCTGTAATATCTATGTACTGTATTTATATTGTCTTGAGTGTGTTTATGTTGAGGGTTACTTTTCTGACGTACCGATTATGATTTTGAGAAGATGTTTGTTTGATGTTTCTCATGTTTATTTTGTTGTATGTATTTGTTTTAGAGCAAAAGATGTTCTTTTATATCTTTTAAGACTGCTACCAATTCATCCTCCACGCACTACTAAAGCACATCTTATGCAAAGACAACCTGAGATGTTCGTTCACCATGGGTAGATACCAAGGGTGGCTTTGAGAGGTTTTAATTAGCGTAGACTACAAACACCGTCAACATTGGAAGAAAAGCTACTCTTTCATCTAGCCGTCAATGCGAAACGGATTATGATAATGATGGAAATACTGGCTATGATAGTAAATATGATGGTTATTATTATGCTAATAATGATGACGATGATGATGATAAAGATACTTCTAACTTCTCTATCAGAAGTCTCACATGCTCTAGACTATGAGGGGCGGCTTTGTGCTTCGTTGATGGTGATGACGATGATGATGATGATGACGACGACAATGAAGATGATGACGATGATGATGATTATAATGAAGATACTACTAACTTCTCTACCAGAGGTCTCACATGCTCCGGGTTTCTCGACAATGAGACCGTGGCTTTGTGGTTCGTTGTCGACGAAACCTGCAAAGTGTGAGACGACTCGGATATATACACCACAATCAACACAGCTTTGCTCAGCTGCAACAACATGTCTCTTCTTCGACACTCATCTTCTCTGGTTTGATTTCTTATCAATATTGGTTTGCATAGTTTTACAGTAAAACACCCTTTCTCAATTTAACTAAAGTCAATAAAATCTGTTAACCGTCGTTCGTAATGTGTACATCATTTATGTAATAAGACATAGTAAACTAATTTTATTGTTAAGCTATGGTTTCCTTGAAAGCGGTGGACGCTACATTATGGCCGTAATATGACGGTGAATTTTGTTTTCAATGCTATAATAATATGAGAGTGTTTTCCTAGAGAACGGTGGTTTTTAAAATAGTGGTGAAAACTAGTTGAAGTTTTTTCACTAGATGACACATTTTGTTTTGTAAATAAATGTCTAGCTCGTCCAATTTCTACAATCATTAATAAGGTTTGGCAAAATAATAAACAACCTGTCAAAAGCTGTTTTTATCAACATCTGTTTAAATATCGTGTTGACGGTTTTATTTCTATAGCGGTCCACGCTTTTTCTAGGAAACGATAGCTTTGGGCATACCTTACATTTCCGAAAAGTATACACAGTTTGCCTTTTGAGAAAAGTACAGCACAGTTTATTAATTCATTAGTTTGAAACTGGAACCTACTTTCTAATGAATAATTAAATCATTGTTTGAATTGGTGTATGTTTATTTTATAGGTGTATATAAAATTGCTGGTAACGTTAATTTTTAACGACAATATCTTGAACTAAAATATATTGAACACACCTCGAAGGGAAGAAACTAAATTTATGATTGTTTGCTACACAATGTATTTTTTATCTAAACATGGCATGCAGATGTCAGAAAGTGTGTTTAGTGTGTTAAAATTGTCACTCATCATTCATCTACGTATCGACAAAACATACTCGTATAACATGTCCTTCACTATATAACTCGATTCGTATAGTATACGATTTAAACTGTAATATACATTTAACTGTTATACTACGTTCTCTGATGTATTCAAGAATATGTTAAACGTTCTGTCTTTTTAGAAATGAATTATTATGCACAACAACGGTTAATTTACATTAATTACCTAAAAAATTAAAACAACAATAGTGTTCTTTTTTACTTTTGTATTACTGTTGTGTGCTTTTAATATATTACTAAAGTGTATTGTTAACTTTTATTATGTTCTATGTTAATGTTGTATATAACCTTTGATAATTTCCTGTCCAGAATCGCTTAAATAATTAGCAATACTGAGTCGTTGAAATAAATAATCTTTGACATCAAATGGAACTAGGTAAACAGACTTGAAATTGGATATTGGCTAATCTTATTGCCTGGTTTCTAGAACTGGCTTTGTGATCTGAAATTAACTCCCAGTTGAATCGAAATCTTCGACAGTATATTTTTGGTTTTCATCTTAATTGTCAAACTACTAAACTATTACTATTTACATAATTAATGTTCTTAAAATTCTATAAGAATAGGCATAGTTATAAATGGTATTTTGTAAATGGTCTTTTTGTTGTTGTTTTATTTCTACACTAAAAGGACTTTTCAAATAAAAAAAAACTAGGCCAATAGTTTAAGGCCCTGCCATTTACCTGCCATTTAAGTGAGTAGTATATATTCTACTCAGCTAGCATAATATTATATTCTACTAGCATAATATAATATATTCATGTTAATATATTGCCAAGTTATTGATGAAACTGTACAAATGATCACAACTAACAGTTCTGTATGTCTTCTGTAAAATGCTTACATGTTGACCGTACCAACATACATCACCTGACTTATAACATTTGTTTGTACCCAGTTTTCAACCCCCGTTAGTTGGAGTCTGTCACCTAAACTAACATCCTCTCTTCGGATTTCGTTCGACAACTGCTATAGTCGATAGTGTGCGTAATCATTGTTCTAGGCTTTAGCAACATCAGTTTCTTAATCAGTCACTTTTATTGGCTTTGATTGTAAAACGTTGCACCTGCAATTATGTTCAGTAAAAGTGCAAATGAGTACGACTATCGAGAATACATTTACCGGTGGTAGGACGCCTGCATCTTGAAGGTAGGCAACTCCCGCAGTGCGTGTCTGTAGTCAGATCATCTCCCAGCGCCTTGAGCTGCTTCTCCAAGAATACGCGCGGTACAGCGTACACCAGGTGCAATTCCTTGGAGAACCACGTTCAATGACGGAAGACAGAGTATACGTCTTTCTTCTTTGCAAACTGTTTTATGTACAGTTTACATAACCTATTAAATTGTTGTAGTTTTTCCTGTTAAAGCTAAGATGTTTCATATTGGAAAATGTCCAATATGTCTCTATTTCTAGGAAGTTTGTATGGGCGTGGTTGATTAGGCGTAATATTTGCCTAACAAATTTTTGAACTCCATCTAAATCCGTCTTCTATTGAACATTACACTTAGTTCAGATATGATATAGTCAAACCTTCCTCTAACGACACAGGTAACTCTCGTGTAATAATTACACCTCTATCAGATATCAATCCTACTGACAGTCACACAAGCGTGCTACTACTGACGAGTCGTGGAATTGGGCGTGGTGGAGGTTAGCTGGATGAGTGGCTGGAGCTAAGCGCTGTAACGCGATTAGCGCGCGAGTGAAAGAACCCACTCGTGTGAACGCACCTTAGCCCTTACATGCCGCGTCCCAGGCACACATCACAGGCCCATCCACGTCACAGCTGGCTGCTCAATCAGCAACCCTTTGTATCACATAGATAACACACAGTTTTAAATGTCAAACGGTGAAATCTGGTCGTTCTTATGATATTCGTGTGTGTTTGTTAAACATAATAGTGGTAAAGGGAGGGCATTTCTTTCTTTGTTGTGAGGAGGAAAGGAATTATTTTAGTGTTTTTATTTCTAGTGGGATAACTAATGAATAATCTGAACTAATACAGCTGAGTGTATATATGGCGATGGTTGAACCGATATTGGTTTCAATACAAATCATGTTCAAGCGTAATAGAATTATGTTTTTATACATTTTGTTTACCTTCTACAAAATCAATGAATAGTTGTAATAATGAAAATTTTATTAATTAGGTTACAACATCGAATTTGATGCTCAATATTTTTACTTTTCGTATTCCTTTTGCTCTTGGAAGTATTTTCCTTGCACGAGAAACATATTTGACAACTGTATTAAGCTGTCACAGTATTAAGGGCTCGCCACAGTGCTGCGACGACGCCCGGTGCAATAATCTACAAGAGGCCGAAATACGCCGACACTTTCAATTTAACTAACAAACGAAACATCACTTCTATGAAACATGTGTTAGTAAAAGAGTTATAATGTAAGAACACTTAATGTATTGCCAACTTTTATAGACTGAACAAGGTTGAAACAGACCTAACATCGCTCAGGAGGTAATTTGGATAAGAGGACTTGCAAGTTAACTTGAGCCAATCAGAGCCCACTTTATTATGTTCTGATAGTAAAAATGCAATCAGTCTGGTGACAAATGCTTCTCACCATTCCAAAAGAAACACGTAGATGTTAAATACCACTTCATCAAGGAGAAAATTGGTGAGAAGCTTATAAAACTTCAATACTTCAACACAAGAGAAATTACTAGAGTGATAAAGTGTAGGACTTCAATACTAGGATCTACACACAAGGTAATTAATACAAGAGAAATGTCTGCAGACTTTATGACAAAACAATTAAGTCCGACCAAACATAAACTGTGCTGTGATTGGAATTTCGTTCTAGAAGTAAATGAATTCTAAGGAAAGTGTTGTTCCTGAGTTAATTTAAAGAAAATTACAGCTGCTTATTATTGGTTTATTTACAGTTGTATCATTGTGTATGTTTTGAATAATCAATCTTGTGTGAGAAGTTTCGTTTTATGTTAAAGAGAGATTTTACCAAAACATGTTTATTAATTACACTTACACCGGTCAATGTGCATGAAAAGAGTGCACATCGCATTTACTCGGACAATGAAGCAAACACCAACTGTGAAAACGCTTCAAAAGAACAATCAGAATACTACAAGGCGCATGACAATGTCTGTTGTTGTAATGTAAAAGGCTTAAGACGGTAAAGTTATTGATTCTTGTTTTTACAAGGTGGTAATAACCATTGCCCACTCAGGTTTAGTTTCTGTCACGTAAAAATATATCTCAAATTACTACAAAATCACCCTGCAATTACCCTTTCAGGCGCGGAAAGGTCTTATCACATAATTACTGGTGTTTTATCTTTTGAACATTTTATTTAAGATATTGGAAAGATGTGCATAAAACAATTGCAGACATTTAACAGTTTAATGTCTGACAAGCAATATAGCTTCAAGGTGGATACCAACGTACGTTTTGAACGAACACTCAATTTAAATCGAACTTAGTAGGAATCATTCATATGTAATTGATTTATTGTATTGTATATATTTAAAGTGGTTAAGTAGTAGAGAGGACTATAAAATCCTAACTTCACCTCGTAAATAAAGACGTTTTTCATTTCATTTCATATTATTTCATTGGAATGAGACAATCCTGGTAGATTTGATCCTAGTACGCTTTTAATTCTCTCAACAAAGTTAATAATTAGAAAGATAACGCATCTAGGAGGGTAACCGTGAAAATCAGTGAACTAGCTTATTAGGTGTTATTTTGATACGCGAGTTGCGTCATAGATATGGAGTAGTTCATCAGTTTCCCATAAATAGTCATACATCGGTTGCGTGTATCTATTATTTTTACCAATATACTTTGATGAAAGGTAAATCAACATAATTGAACAAAGTTCATTGTGGCTGAAGTGTTTAAATTTATTATGACACCACATTACAGTCCCCCAGCATACGCTGCTCGTGCCATGTTTTAATACAGTTGACCTTTTAACATGTGAAGTCTCTGTTTGTCTTTCCGCTTTGAGGTTACGGATGAAAAGGTCAAGTTCATTAGGTGTAAACTACGAAAATATATCTATGATTTTTACCAACTTGCATACTTTTAAAATGAAAAGTAAATCAACATAAATAATCGGAATAAAACAGTGTTTTTTACTGTGGTTGATCCAAAGGTTTTATTTAAATTTATTATAACATACCACATAAGTTTAAAATCCAAATGAAATCATCATAGTTTACAGTGCACACATATAGTTCATCTGCAATATGGAATAATACCTTCAGAATTATTATTAATACAATTACAATTATTATTGATATTTTAGCAGTAGTTCTAAAGTATATCATAAAAGCCGACCTGCGCAAGAACAGACAATTTCTGGACTGTTAATGCAGTAAATTTAGCATATTAACATTGTATTGTCCTACATTGCGTTGACATGTTGATGAATATCGAAATGATAAATTATTTACAAAATGAATGGGATGAATAACGAAAAATAAGAGCAATGGTCATTTTAACCACTGATAAGAAAAATCGTGATATTATTAAAATATATACGTTTAGTTTATAACAGGTTTGAATATTGTTAACTGAAATTGATAAATTCTGCAACAGAGTAACGCACAAGTTTGCCCCGATTGCATATTTCCATGAGGGTTCCTTCTTGAACAGATGAATTTATAATGTGTGTCAATGGTTCAACAATAAAGGTATAACATTGTTTTAATAGCCATGGTGATGATCCATTGACATCTGTTGAACCTTTTAGGCGGTAGATTTTTGAAAACCTCATTTCCTGTTGGGTAGCTGGCTGTATAAACATAGAGCATAAAACACTGATATATAGTTCTCCAGAATATATTTCTTTATAAATTATATTTGTCAATTTGAAAAATAAGCAATGTGTTAAATTCATTAGCAACAACATCAGGATTCCTGATCAAGACATCTCCTATTTGAATTTCTGGTATGTTTTCTTAACATTATTAGTTTTATTAACTAACTAAGTTCCATGCAGCTATCATTACACTGTCCGCATTTTTGAACTAAATTCTACCGAACAAAATTAAACCTTAAACTAATTGAATTTGTGTTTGCCAAACTCAAAATTACAAGGACTACAACAGAAGAAATCGTTAGAACAGTCTGTAAATATTCAGTAAATATTCTTAGAAACCACTTATACAACACAAATCAAATCTAAAATTATAGTTTTTTATATTGTTATTGTTTTTAATATTACTTTGTTTATGTCAAGCCCTAGTTGGATAAGTTGTTATTCCTTTGAATAAAGTTATATATTCTACTTAATACCCCTTACAATTCCTTTATCCCTTAGCATCCCTTACAATTTGAAACTCTTTATATTATACTAAACTATATTTTCTTAGTTAGGATTAGATGGGACAAATTGGATACATCAGAAACATTTTAGGTGAGTAATTACGAAGAAAAGAAGAACAAAAGCAACGAGAGGTAGATTCATAAAAGACTTTTCCACTAACAATACTGATTACACTGCTGCACCTACAGTAATACTTTACAATCTTGTCATTAATACTGTAAATCCAGCAAGTTGTGGCAAGAGAGAGTGTATAGAACCATTTGAAAATCTGAGATTATTTTGTATAAGTATTTGATACCAAAGTACCATAGGTAGTTTACTACTTGTATTTTAATTGTAGAAAAAAATATTTTTTGTCATTCTGCTCTGAAAACAGCTGCTTTAGACACATGTATTGACAGTGCTAAAGTGTCGGTTTCACACCCAGGTAAATAAAGTACTGTTTTGATTATCTTTTTCTCCCTAGGGATCATTTTAATAATCTTTTTGTGGCATGGACATCAGCTGGTCCAACGAGTTTGTTTGTTTTGATTGTTTTGAAATTTAACACTGACGTAGTAAATCAGTGCAACATGTTTCTTTAAAACATTGTAATTCAAACTGTAGAGCTTTTCTCATGACTATTGCAATTTTTTCATTTTATACTACGTAAAACATCACATTTCATTATTCTTTCTGATATCAAAAAAAACTCTTTGCAACCCTTTTAACATCCAATAGTGTGAAATCAAGAAGAAATACATCTTACATTCTCAAGGTTATGAAGTCATGTTCTTATGTACCATTTCTCACTCTGTTATTTTACACCGTCAGTTGACTACATTGCGAAAAAAATGCAGTACCTTAAATCAATATTATGAGTCTTTCATTTTGATATTTAAACCAAGACTCATGGACTTGACAAGGTTCTAAATTATTTTTTGATTGCTTTTACTCCCTCCTTGTTCATATTTCTATAGAAGATTTGATTACACTTTTATGTCGTTTAAGAATTGGCCATAATCTTTCTTTTCCAACCAACATTTGCATAGAATCAAAGAGTTTTTACCAAGTCCAAATTGTGAACGTATTGAAGAAGAATCTGTATTCCCCGATCATTTGAAAAGAAAATTCCATGTTCTCACAACGCACTAACAAATCTCCATATTCAACTCAACCCACACCATGCAAGAATTTTGTCATTACTATTGGAATCAAAACATGTGACATAAAGTTTGGAAGGAAGTTGCAGAATGATGTCAGAGAAAATATAAAATTATAAGTGATATAAGAATAATTATTGTTTGATGTATGTATCTAAATTGTGTAAGCATGTTTGTTCTATCTAAAGCCATAATAAAGATTTTTTAAAAACTGTAGAGCAAAACAATGTTTACTTAATTAATTGTTTATAATATTTAAACATTTCTTGATATTTATTTCTTATTATTATTTGCATCATGACAAAAATATCGTTCATCACTCGGCCCAAAAGTGTCTTTTTGACAAAAAGTGTCACTTTAGGACCTAGTGATGAAATATACTATTGCTAAACATTTTGTGCTGGCTATGTTCTGTTCAAAACCTATGAATTTATTGGCATAAATTTAAACACATTTAAGTCAAACCGTTAAGATTATTCACCTGTTTACATAACTTCACTATACTACTCCATCGAACCAATTGCTTCAAACATTGTAGTTTCAGTAACATTGCAATGGGTTGTGCGTAATTTGCCTTGGTTCAAACTATTTTCTACTCATCAATTACTCAAACCCTTAGAACACTTGCCTGAATTAGTTTATTAGTTTATTTGCCGGCATCTCAAATAGTGATTTATACTAATTTGTTCTAGTCGAATAATTAGATTTTAGTTGGATATTTCAAAACAAACAACAGCTGTTATATAAGATAGTTGTTTACTTTTGGTATCCTAGGAAACTTGGATTGCCTAATTTCTTTCAGATGGACGATTAGATCGAATACTCACCATTAGTCGACCGACAATTGTTGCAACGACTATCGATGTAAACTACGATAATTCTTAACTGTTCATCGTTCTGCCAACATTTTTAGCGACATAAAATTAAATTCTGGGCAATGCTGAGCATATTGGACGTTAAATCACCCTCAGTTCATAAAATTGCATTTCTGAACTGAGCCAGTATGATTGTAAGCGCAATTATCATTTGCAATTAGGGTACCAGCCCGCTACCCTGCATGATAAAATTACGTACTTATAAAGAAAACTTCATTCCAACATCTTCCTACCATCGTAGGTTGCTAGAAAACAAGAATACTATTACAAATTTAGTTTACACTGTTGTATAAATGATGCGTATAATCATTAACTTTAACACATAGCTCAATGGTAGTAACCTTAAATAGTTGTAATATACCGGGTGTCCACAAAGTCCTTGACGGACTATAAAATGTTATAAAATGAAAACTAATTATGTCAGATATTTGCACTTTTATTTACATGATTAAGTGATTAATGAACTTTTATTTACATATAAAAAATTATCAGCAGACCTCCACGTGCGCCGTTGGTGGCCCGAAGAAGATCAAGGCGATATTCTAAGTCTCTCCAAGTGTTCGATAACATGTCTCTTGTTCCTGTCGACATTGCTTCAGTGATTAATGTCCTTAAAGTGAGCATGGCTGGAATAGAAGAAGCATACATAATATCTTTTATGTAGCCCCAAAAGAAAAAGTCCAAGGGTGTGATGTCAGGTGAGCGGGGAGGCCAGGATGTTGGTCCACCACGGCCAATCCAGCGGTTTGGAAAGGTTTCGTCTAGATAGTCTCTAACTTGTGTCGACCAATGAGATGGCGCCCCGCCTTGTTGAAAAATTACCCAAAACTACTTTTGATGGTATTAATGGCTGGCGGATATCTTCTAAATCGTCTTCTTAAAAGTCTTTGAACTGTTATTGGAGAGTTGGATTCATGAAACCAAAGAACACGTTAAACCTTTTCTTAAGTTTTGTTGTCATTTTGAAGATTTGACGATGAATCAGTAATTGTTGTTTAATTAACAAATGGATTAGAATACAAATGCTACCAATCTATGCAAGTAAAACTTTAAGAAATCAGCTGTTTAATGATGTATAAAACATCTACTACTACCAGCGGAAACCCGTAGTAATTTACTTTTTTATCCGTCAAGGACTTTGTGGACACCCAGTACAATAGGATAAATACTTCGCGCTCTGTAACGGCATTTTTATAGTCGATTACCTATAGACTCGGCATGAATAAATAATACTCGGTAATTTAAATAAATAAACTATATACCGGGCAATGAAGTGTGTTGGATTCCTGTTAGTTTATTTCTAAACTGTATGGCAAATAATAAAATGGACAGCTTATTAAGTAAGCTGCAGGCACCGACTTACCATCTTTGTAGCCTAAATATTTGAATATTATTTTTATGGTATTTCAATTTGTTACAACACAAGCCGCCTGACTTGTTTCTGTATTGACTTTCTGTACACACTGTGATCTCCCTTAAATTTGTATCTTCATGATTTTTTAGTAAACAGTGGACTTGAATGGCATGGCTAGTCAAAACCTTCTCAAGATATAGCTTCAGGCATTTATGTACTGAGGGAACTATCCAAACACTGCCCTACTCAAGTACTGATGACGGCGTATTTCGGAGTAATATACCCACACCTCTCCTACGGAGTCGCTTTGTGGGGTGGTTGCGTTAAATGACACCTTTCCAGACTCTTCATTCTTCAAAAAGTAGTGCGAACCATTGCAAATTAAATGGGGAGAGTCGTGCTGATCAGCGTTCAAAAGCCTCAATCTGTTGACAATTATTTGTCTGTCTCTATATTCTTGAGACATGCGTTTTCTTCAAAACCAGATGCGATCCCATAAGAGGTGTAGACATACACTCTTATGAAACTAGAGGCAGGGAAAACTACCGGACTGGGAGAAACAGAACGGTGGTTTACGAGCGTTTGCCTTCTCAGGCAGGAGCCCGTTTTGTCAACATACTCGTATTACCAAATTCGATAAAATGTGATCCAACGCCACAGGCGTTTAAATCTCGTCTGAAAGCAGTTTTGTCCGCGAACACTTTATCCAGTTCAGACGAGTTCTTGGCACACCATTGGGAGACCTAGTGAGAAATGGCTACCAGCCTACGGATGCTTTAGTGGAAGAATTCGAATGAATGAGCCAGTATGATTGTAAACATTATATGTATGAAGGAGTTCTCAATGTTAGTACGAGTGACAAAATTTTAGCTTTCAAAATAATTGACGATGTTAATATAATTGTATGTTGTTTATGGAATAAAACATTTACTGTATTTAATTTATTTATTTTGTTTATTTTATTAATTTGATTTATTTTTCATATTTTATTTATTTTATTTTTTTAAGTGTTGTATTTATTTATTATGCAAAACGTTGCACTGCTAGAGATACGTACCTTAAAAGCATAATTTACATACATACATTTTAATGAAACTCAAACTGTCCTGTAATAGAAACTATAATAATTTGTCTGTTCCCGTTTGATAGCAAAGTAGAATTTAGAACCAATAGTAGTTCGGAAATTGAATCGATAGTTTAATTGAAGATTTTGTGGTCGAGTATAGGACAATGTTCGTTACTTACTAATCGTCCTCCACGAAGATTGGGTGTGAAAGTTAGGCCATCCAGGAAACTTAGGCTACTAAGCTATTTAGCAGCTGATTTAAATTAATTGTTTTCTATTAAATACACACTGATTAATGTCTACCCAGCGCTCTGAATATCAAAATTAAAAATTATTATTGACTTAATAATAAAACTAAAATAGCTTTTAAACAGTAGGTTCATAAGTGACTGAAGTTGTTTAGATCGATTAAGGAGATAAAAATCTATTATACAGGATACCATTTTGAAACGGACCATCCGATTTCTGGTTAACGGACTTAACCTAGAGATTTATATATAAAGTTTAGCCATTTGACTCAGGAGGTGTTGGGAAGCAAAGTGACTCAAACCTTTCTACGACGTGTCCTTCTCTTTGGCGAGAAATAAATAGCTCTATTTCCTATGGAAATTCTCTAATAAGAGCTGTACTCGTATTAAATAGTAGCAAGCTGATTTCACATACTGTACAAGACCTTTTTGACGTTAAAATCTACTTAACACTCAACAAACCTCGGCGCTGTATCTCTTTTCTCCTCAGAGGATCACACACCACAACCGATCCAGCACCATATAGTTCCAAAAACACATGCCTTCGGACGGCATGTGCGTTGCTACCTTCCTATTTATTTAGGTTTCCTGGTACACTTTTCACTGTCAGTTATTTGTGATTGTATTTTCAAAATTTCAATGACGTTAAATAGTTAAATAAATGTACTAAAGAAAAGTACATACGGTATCATTTTGCAACGTGACCCATTTTATCCTATGAACATTTTATCCAATTCTAGTCTTATAACGTTTATCGACTAAATACGTAGTGTTTGAAAGGAAATGTTCACATTAGATCTGGCATCGTGATTATTATCTTAACAATTCCAAATCAAAACTATGTCATTACTAAAGACACCTTTATTATACGTTCAAATACTTGTTGCTCAAAGTTCTCTCATCAAGTTCTGCATACTGGTGCTCTTGCCTTCTCGACGTCCATCACGGCCTCAGATTGCGCCCTGGTTTACTGATATTTGCACCGGAAACGCAACATTGGCGGGATGGGGGAGCAAAGTGACAAGTTGCGCCCCAGAAATTCAATTTACCCCTTCCCCCTCCCCTTGCAACACACCTCCCCATCACTACCCTTGTCAATATAATTGCTCTCACATCTTTAGAAACAACTTTCACCGTTGTAAACCAGCAGGGGTTACACCATTGATATATGTATCTCTTGATTACAAGTTGTTTATGGTATAGCCTGCTTAGTCTCTTGAAGTTCACCGATGAGACGTCTTTTGAACTGTGAGAGGTCTGCTGTTGAGTTTGTATTTAAAGAATCAATCATAATCATTGGCAGTGTTTATAACTTTTATGTGTGTTTTTAGTGTTTATAACTTTTATTTTTATAACTTTGTAGTACTAATTTTATGTCGTAAATATATTTAAAACACAAATTTATTTATCTTGACGTTTACTTAAGTTTGGGTCTGAATTTAAGAATAAAATAATTGCGTGATTATTGTAAATTGTATTTATACAACGTTAAATTATTAATGCTTAAACTTTTTATTTGTAGTGCTAAATAAATTGTTATACCTTTTACTTTCTCTTTTAAGGTATGAGTTTAAGACTAGTGCTATTACTGGTCGCATACTAGTGGTTTATTTCCACCATCAATGGTGACGTAATAAAAAGGAAAATGCATTAACATTCATTAGAAAACTAATGAAAAGGATAATCCATTTCGTTAATTAAATTCTGAAATAAAAAACACCAATCAAGTCCTATGTTGACATCTATGTATCAAGATCTAAACAGATACACCAATATAAAATGATCTAGACCTACGTGATGTCTCAACCACCTTCAATCAAAAAGCTATGTGTTGAAAGTGCCTCACACCCAGCATGTACCTGTGTTGCTACAAGTCGGGTGTCAAATGTACAGTCTACTCCGTTAGCAAGATGGAACGTCACTAGAACTAATTGAGAGCCATATTCTAAATAAATTGACAATAACATCAGATGGACAGTTTCTTAGGAATGGTAAACAACTGTGGCAAAACATACACTTCGTGGCTTTAGATCAAGCTACTTATCAGGTTAGAACGAAGATGTATCGGACTTTTTGTTCCGGAATAACGGCCATTAACTTTCTCAGATCTTCCGAACGCTTGTTCTAACTTATACAAAATGTAAGGGACTTGAATACGCAAAATAAAAATATGTTTCAATAGTTTAAGCTCAGACATTTTGAAATAACAGCAATCCTCTGGGGACATCTTATACTGTATATGCCATATGTCTCTAAACTATTGTTTTGGCAAGAGGCCTAATCAGCCTCTTCTAACACACGTTCTAATGGAGGCCTTAAATCTGAGGCCTAATGCCGAAACAAGACTGTGAGCGGATCGAGCAGCCTCGTATAGCCGTGGTTATAGAACACATACATATAAGGCCGAAAGCCGAAACAAAGCTTGAGCTTATCGTTTGACAACAACGGCGTTTTGAACACTTAAAATCAAAGATAATGTTATGAAGTAGATTGTTCATAGATGCCGAATGGATGAGGCAGGAAAATCAACATAGTTGGTCAGCCCAAGCACAGATAGCGCTGCGATGGAATTCTTTTGAGTCTCAAGTAGAGCCGCTGACACACGCACAAGTTCGTTCGTTCACGAAAAACTCACATTTGAGTCATCGACATCGGACAAACTGAGCATGTGGAGAAGAGGGGGTAGACAGACTGCAAGACTGCCGAACTATGTTGATTTTGCTGCTTTGACCATTTCGCATCTATGCTCAATCTACTTCATAATATTATCTTTGCTTCAAATATTTCAACAGGTACTACAAAAGGCGCTTGCTCAAAATTTACGAGAAGTTTCATATCTTCTAACCACTTGAAAACATGCCATTTTTACTCCCGCGGACTACATTGATTGGTCAAGTAACTTTTTACCGCTCGTACTGCGCACCCGCATTGTCTAAAATTAACGAGAATACTAAACAAAGGCTCGTCCGTTCTTCATATATTTTCCAATCAATCAACACATTAATACAAACCTGCCTGCTTTCATTAAACCCAAGAACGGTCAAAATCCTCATTGTTTGATCAAATTAAATTGACGATCGTTGAAAAAACTGATTTATCCACAACGTAACTCTGGGAAATGGTGGTCAACGGTTGGACGGTTGTGGGAATTGTTTTGCTATCAACTGAAACCAGCTGAATATTGTTTATTGTGTGCACACCAGGTGTTATATGAATGAGCAGGTATTATATTGAGTGTGTGCGACACCGGTGACCAAGCTATTAACCCTGCCAGCGTCCGCTCCTATTGTTTGTGTCAGTTCTTATCTCACACTGACCACTGCCATGCTCTGCCTCTGCGTGTGCCTATTTATGAATTTAATTGTATGATAGGTTTCAACCCGCAATATGAGTATGATACACTTCGTAGAGTGTGGGTTTCATTGTCAGAGTGTGGTACAATGCAGCTTTGTTGTTCGCGTTTATCACTATAGTAATTTCAAAGTACTTTTGAACTGGGGTGAATACATTTTAATACGATTTTTTGTAAATTCAGTTTACTACTTTGTATTATTGTATTACAGTTACCTGACTTAGCAACACAATTAACAACCTAAGTGTAGAAATTCATAGAATTTTCCGTTTTGTGCTTGGAGTACAACCATATTTTCTGGGCTTGAAAACAAAGTAGACATTAATAATTATAATATTTTCTAATTTTCTACAGTTTCTAGATTACTCCTCTTTAAATGGCTGCAAATAAGCAATAAATCAAAGTTCATCAAGGACTTCCCTTTAACTAAAAGGTTGAAGTACAAGTATCTGTTTACTTGCATATTCACGTATAGTATCTTTGTAACTTGCAATACCTTGTATTTCGTGACGATATGTCAACAATTAAAACGCGGTGTAATTGTTTAACTTATACATGGTGTTTTTTTTAACGCAACCCAATGTTCAAATATAGTAAGTAATTTTTACGAACGCTATATAAATAAATATTTTATCACGGAAACATAATAACATGTTATGCAATCGTCATATGGTCATACATTGTATCATTGGTTTGTTCAGTTCAATATCTATCAGATGGTATGTATTGTTGCAGTAATAAACGTGGTTTTGATTTCCTAATTTAACGTTATTGTAAAATAAACGCAATCATGATTTTAGCAAAGATCAAAGAGTGTTTATTGTTAAAGAATACTTAGGAGCAAAATAATTTCTTTTGTGTCAAGAGGCGTTTGAGACCAAGTTTGCAGGCATGTGTAGACTATTTTTGTTGTTGTTTTAAAATTGTTAAAGGTTTTTTAGGAGAATTTTCTTAACTAACCCTAACATCCTCCATCACTTCTTCATTCAGTACAGTCCGCCCTCTGTTATGCTTCGTGTCCCTACACAATCTGTTTCGTTAAGCTTTTTAACAAATCTGTGAATTTTATATTTGTTTGAAAAACTAACACCTGTAAACTTGACTACAAACGCCTCTTCATAAAAAAGAATTATCCTGTGGTTAAGTATTCTTCAACAACAAACATTCTTTGATCTTTGCTAAAAACCATGATTGCGTTTATTTTACAATAACATCAAATTATGAAACCAAAACCACTATATTACTGTGATACAATTTATGACCATATAGCATTCGTAGAAAATAACTTACTATAGTTTGAACATTGGGTTGCGTTTAAAAAAAACACCCTGTATATTACTGCTATTTCCGTAAATAATACTACCGTGGTTAATATAACGAAATTCACTATGTAAACAGTAACAAAGTATAGAACCGTGATGTTTGCCAATGTAGTGATAAAATAAAAGATGACAAGCACTCTTGGATTGTAAACACACAACGTTCGTATTATGTTTTATTCTTGTTCCACGATCTTCAGTAAAAGAGCTAAAGAAGAGACATCAGAGATGCAATATTGCGAGGTCGGGCTTCCGCTTCGAGATTCAAACCAGTCGACAAATCAAATTACTACAACCGAATAATATTTACTTATTTTACAGTTTCCTTAGGCTTTCGAGAGGTTGTGAACATCTCAAAAACGTCAATACGACATTGACTGGTAGCGCACTTTCATTGACATACAAGTCGGTTGAAATATTGTGATGGAATTCTTTTTTCAAGTCGCTAGCACTTCAGAAACCTATCAAAAAAGATTACAAAGATATTTGAGATTGAAAATTGAGAATGATTCATACGTGCACAGATCGAAATGTTTGCATGGTGGACAGCTAACTCCATGCATTAGACAAACAGGCACTGGGACAACTACATTGTGACGTCTAACTTCTCACTCTCCATTAGTTGCCATTAACCACCTAAACACTCAAACTCGTCTGCGGTTTGCTTCATTTGCGACGAAGCTTGCTTGCGTGAATCTAAGCATCGTGGCAAAACAAAATTCTACAAACAAAAAATTGTCTTTAAGTAGGGATACTTGATGTAAGGTCCATCGTCAATGAATTTTCAATAAAGTCACCCATGAAAAAATACATAACTGTAACTCAAGTATGCAAAAACACGTAAAAATAGAAATATAAATCGTCTTGTACCATTTTATGCCACGGCATTTTAAAACGTGCAATGATAAAATTATCAGCTTGGTTATTTCGTGCTGCCTTAAAGATGAAATTACGACTTGTGAAATTATAAAACTTTACCGGAGAAACTTTGCTAAGCGTACAAAGAAATCTTGCTCGTGCTTCCCATTATGTTCTGATCTTTACGCAGCCCGTCCCAATCTCGTTCACTGTATATCAGAACAGCTGTTACGTTAATATCAAACTTGGAGTTGTGCATAGGGAATTTTTTACGTGTTTATGTCCAGTAAATTCATTATGATAGCTATGAATTATTTTGTTATGGCTACAAACTGGTGAACCATAACATGTTTAAATACAGTCTAAATTATGCTTGTTACTGAGTTGAGGATAAAATAATAAACGAAAAGTATATACAGTACAAATAAAATGTATACCATTTCAGTACTGGTATAGTTGCGTACATTATAATTGCCAATAGGTTTTAATTTGAAATCCAACTTCAGTACTTTGCGATGTTGGTCAAACTTGTATTTGTTGATGTGTGCCATGAACTGGTATGCTGTGAAGTTATTCTATGACCAACATTTTCCATATAATTAAATATTATCGATTGGCCTCTTAGTGAATTAGTTAAACTTCTATCTGTAAAGAATAAGAACTCACAACATATCGTTCTGAGTCTTACAATTCGGTAGTTCCTCCAATAATATGTTGTGCTCAATTCTCTATGATCAGTACTCAACTGTTATCAAATAGTCTCCTCTTAACCCTTAAAAGGTCTAACGCTCCTCAAAAGATTTATTTATCAAATAACAATATGCTTACTAATCTGGATTAGGCTTGTAAAACTTTTAAACCAAAGTACAGATAGACAATGTTACAAAGAGTAAGTACAAAGACACATGTTACTTTCTTAACACAACCTTTTCCCGCGTAATGAAGTTCAAGCCAAGTCTACTAAACTTCCTCCAGTTCCCAGATCGAAAACACAGCAAACAAGATACGAGATAGACTGTTTGTACAATTTGGCTTTTCTTGAAGGTTTGCGCGGCCATGAGTGGAGACAAGAGAGAAAAAAAGACTGGGACTCGTGGCGTGGTCCTGTAATCCAGCTTCATGGAGGTCAGGTTTTTAGGATGATATAGGTCTAAAGCGGCTCAGATAGTCTCAGTGATCATCTGATGATACCCGCATCAACTCCCACCATCGTTTGGACATATCAGACCATCACCTGGGTGGTTCGGAAGTCACGTTAAGCCGTTGGTTCTTGTATTTCCGTTGGTCATTGAGCTATTAATTAATGACCCATTCTAAGGAAGAGTCGGCCTTAGTTTGTAACAAGACTACACCTCATGACTCATCACACTCATCCTTCACCACATATTGGCCTTAAAATACCCTCAGGACAGTGGTCGGCATCTCAAATAGTGATATAGTGAAGAATCGTTCTGTCTGGTGGAAACCTGCAGGCTGCGTATCGTGGATGTAGAAGAATTTAAATGGTGTTAAGAGGGGAATACCTGCAGAGCAGAGCAGGGGCAATCGCTAGTTCATTTCCCAGCCGTGATGAGGCGCTGCGGAGGCTCCCGGAAACGCGCTTCCTGCTTCACCTGGAACCGGGATTGCACACTTCCGGCTGGAAATGGCCCTGCAGGCCTACCAATGTCACGAGGCAAACGACATCATCAACTTATCGACGTACTGTAGCAACAGCCTTATGATTGTCAAATGCAAATACATTTGGATACAGTAACCTTTGTAAACAAATGGCCCTACGGATAGAAAAGTCCAAACTCTATCCAGTACTAAGAGGTTGTAGAAACCTGTCTGTACTTTATTTATGAAATATAATCTCTTACTCTGTGGCATTTCTTCTACAGTATTTGGCTGAAGGTTTGGCCATTTTATTTAAAATACAACTATGCTGATCATAGTTCAAGATTACCTGTCAAAGAGACAACGTGTTGTTGAAATTACCGAGGCACGGAACAGAATGTTTGATAGAATAGAGTATTTCATTCTGCTTGAATGTTGAGCAATAGAGCATGTCTTGAATGTTGCATTAGTATTGATACCAATACAAGTGTGAATTCTACATTTTTCCGGCATTGAAAGCTGATTTGTCGGGCAATATTTTGTATTTATCCAGAACCTATCGATTTGTACATTTTTAACGCTCCTGGCCCCTAAACCTGTTTGGGTTTTCTATATCTTACAAAATAAACTGTTATCATTTATCTGTATGAAACATCATACCCGTAACAGTCACGTAAAAAAGTACTTTAGTATGTCCACAACATTTGCTAAAGCGCGATTTAAAGTTTTCGGCTGTTTAAAAGTTAAGACAGAGGAATTTAAGACCCTCCGTTTAAATATTCCAAACCTTTCAGAATTCAGTATAGCAATGCTGCGAGCGTAATCATGGGTCAATAGGAAATTCAGGAAACGTGCTATAGAACTTTTAAATGAACTTTATTAATATACAGACAACCTCATTCAAGTTATCAAAACTCTTCTAAAGCTTTGACATGCCCAGCGTATAGTATAAACCTTGCTACAATAGAAAGGAAAAAATTAGATCATCCCACAAATCACAATAGCTATATGTATGTATTTACTGCTCATTTTACGGACAAACGCAGTTGTCATAAGTTTCTCAACGGGTAACCAAGGTAGGCTAAATATTGTAATGATTTACATGGAAGGGGAAGAGCCGGGCGGTCGCTAGGAGACTGATCACTGATCACTGATCAGACAAAGAACAGCTGGTAATCGTTCAATCAGCTGTTCATCCGCACCTTGCACACTCTCCCGGAAAATGGAAATACACATTTACAACACTCTTTTGATAACATTTCCCAATCAATCTTTGTGCATCAATTTCTGCGCATAATTGAGTTGAATTCACACAGTTTTTTTTATTTTAATTGATGTGTAAACTGCTATACGAATACACTCTAACCTTTTATGGTTACTCTCTACCCAATAAAAGCGTAAAGAATTTCAAAAAATTGTATATTTATTGAATCGGAGTCTTGAAATCGAAGTGCTGAAATTTTGTTTTGAAACTCACTCAAAGTGTACTATTTTATGAATCAAGCTATAAACAGTTTATTTATTTGGTTATCTTCAATTAAAACTCTTAGAACTTTGCCATTAAGGCTCAAGCTTTGGAAACTGTATGTAGATTTAATTAGAAACCCAGGTTTTTCCGGCCACTTCAGAAA
Organism: Matsumurasca onukii; assembly: GCA_018831715.1. Taxonomy (NCBI): domain Eukaryota; kingdom Metazoa; phylum Arthropoda; class Insecta; order Hemiptera; family Cicadellidae; genus Matsumurasca; species Matsumurasca onukii. The sequence continues at coordinate 18,447,858 of CM032060.1, read as the reverse complement.
GAAAACTACTCCCTACGTTTCGGGTATTTGGAAAACTCCACCCGTTCTCCTTTTCCTCCTGCCAATATTTATTTTACAATGTAGTTGCTAACATTTCATTGTATATTGTCCTCTTAGGTTAAGGTTAGGCTAAGTAGGTGATATGTAGCATATAATTAAAGCTAATTATTTACATTAATTTGAAAATACTTTTAATATCTATTATTTAGTGTGTCAGTGTATTGGCTTTTGTTTGCCTTTTTCTTCTTTATTATCTATAATGTAGCGTAAGTTTAGGTTGGGCCCTTGAGAACGAGTGGAGTTTTCCAACTGCCCGAAACGTAGGGAGTATTTTCTTCCTGAAATGGCCGGAAAAATCAGGTTTCTAATTAAATTTATTTCCGCCACTATTATGAATTTTAAATCTTGTATGTAATTATCCAGTTCATGACACGTAAAACTAGTCATATAATACACATTCTTGTTGGTTACCTAGAGAATCAGAACTGCACAGACTGGGTAGCGGTATGAGAGAGGAGAGAGGTAGGTAGGCCAGTCACAGTGTTGACATGTTACTCACGTACTACAGCCTCAGTCTCTGCCATTACACACCTGTCCTGTCCAGTGTCCACTTTACCTGAATGGCTCTTATTAACCCAACTGCAGCCTCTCTTAACCCCCTCTCTTTTCCACTGAACCCAATAATAAAATCCCACCACTCCACACTAATAATAATCCGTGGTTGGGCCCGGTAGGACAGTAAAAGGTAAAGGTAACGTTTGTCTTGTTTAACGAGGCGAAGTTAAGACTACAAAGTCCTCTCTACCACTCAACAAATTTACCTAGCGTCAAAGTATAGTCACAGTACGCCCGCGCCATCAGAGTGATGAGCTCCGGAGTCGCGCGCGATACCAATCCGCCACAGTCTTTGAACTGAACGAGTGGTTCGCTATGAACCGTATACCGTTTTGATTCGGGATCGTTGCCAGGATGCGCTACTAGATGTAACTACTCACTTGCCTCACGAAGCAACTGTGAAAGTAAACTTGAGGTGAAAACCCCACTAATATTATTAAACAAGACTCACTTGAAACAATCAAAAATAATATAAATAAATAAAATGAAAAATTAAAAACAACAACAAAGCGTCGTGTAGCAGGACGGTATCACATAAATGAACATTTATGATAGAAACATCTTTAGGCAAAAGGTATTTCGTTGAAAAGTTGGTTAGAGGGAGGCTACCAAATAGAGAGGAGTAGCTTCGAAGAACGAAAGAAAATGAGCTAATTCCAAATGAATGAAGCGAGTCTAGACAGAAAGAAAAGGCAACTTTTCAAATCAGCGTTAACGTACTTTGCATGGCTCTATTCGCAAATAATAATAATATCCCATTTTCGGCCAAAATGTACTACTTCCTATAAATGACTGTAACTAAGCTCATAACTTGTATCCGCCCTACTCAATTATTTTTCATTGTATTAATGACTTCAATGATAAAGTATCAACCCAGGATTTGTGGTAGTGCATATGGTTTTATCGATTATTATAACCCCGTGGCTTGAAAAGCCCCATGATTAGGACGTTATCCTTGTCGTACAGCTACACAATAGACGTAGACAACGCTTTGTACGATGTTAAAGCAATTTATCCGCATATTGAAAGATCAAACCGTGCAGTGTGATGAGGTGGAGGAGAGTCTGGCGTGATTTCCTCTGATGAAAAGCAGGATCAAGCGTAATCCGGAGTATGGGGCCATAATATGACACCCTACACACACTGACACACACACACACACACACGCTAGTAGTACCTACTCGTATACCTCAGCAGTGCAACTGTTGTAGGCTTAGCTCGTGCATTTCAGTAGTGGCTGTTTATACTCACAGCAACATTCATAAAGCATGATTCCTGTATTTTAGCAACATAAAAGGTTTTTAATAAAAAAACTATCGATTCAAAAAGGTTTATATTAAAATCTATTAAAAGGGAAAAATAATTTTAATTACAAAGTATGACGTGTTCTGGTCTACCACACATGTACCTGCTATGTACGATCAAACTTCAATCACAAATGATACTTCAAATTCCTTGTTCAGAATGCATTAAGATTCCATCAATAATATTAGGTCTTAAACAAGCAGTAAAAGGTTTTTAATACTCGTAGTGTATCTTGAATTTTTAATTTTCCTGGTTGAAATATTAGACGGCTTAAAGGGTTTAAACACACAAAAGTTCCCACTAGTCTAGGCATCGTTGATCGAATCATTTTGGGAAATGTCCTTTCAATTTGAAATCGCTGCTGCAAATTTTTGAAGGACAATTTCTATGACTGCGCCGAATTTAAATTGACAGAACATTTTCTCCGAAATGGTTCGATCAAAGATGCCTAGACTAGTGGTAACTAATGGGTTTAAACTTATCAATTTAACGAGGCATTGTAGGCTACCTCGAGAACCATTAAACTGCTTGTTTAAGACCTAATATTATTGGTGGAAATATAATGCATTCCTTGATCGTATGCGTTATTTTATCATGTTTCATATCAATCCAATAGTTTAGGATGGGCCCCCTTTAGAGTCTATAACATGGAAACCATAGGTGACTTTGAACTAGCTAACTACAATCAGCTAGTTAGCTAAATACAATACTCTTCCGTGTTTTCCTTTACTGAATCTGTGTTACCCAGGTATAGAGAATAATTCTAGTTTTGGATTTCAGGAATAAAACTACTAGATATAACTTCCTATGTGCAATCTAACATTTAATCGAGTTTCTGTATTGCTTGAGCACTTTTCAGTTGAATTGGCAATTTCATTGGTTCCATCCCTAGGGCCTATATGTTTTATGTATGATGATGTTGATTCATCGGGCTGCCTGAAAACAATAATCAATGTTAGTATTTACCATAAACTTAAGCACGTGTTATGTATAGTTTTGTTAATATACATATTTTGATGCGTCATCGGTATTACTGAACTAGAGTAAACGTAAAATTAAATTTGTAAAATATCGATTGACGCAATATGCATTTTAGTCTTGAACATTTTCGTAAAATACATAATAATAGGCTTGTTAGTTAAAATATTATTGAATCATGCCAGTGTTTTACGGATTAGTTTTAAAAATAATTGTATCTTTAATTTTAACCGTGGGCAAGGTTCATAAGTTATAAATTGGTTCTTAAAACCAATTCAATATAATTATTACTAATATTCTTTTTAAATATTAGAACAATAATTGTAACACAGTATCCTTTAAGCATTTTATTGCACGACTAGTTTCGGCGGCCAAGCAATTTTCTTAGAAAATGTTTACAATTATTATTCTAATATTAAATCAAGTAAACATAAAATAGATATAAATAGGTTTTAGACCCCGTATTAAATATTTTTCTTTACTTTTTGGATGAAAATGATATTGTGTTTATTAATTATTTGAATCTCTTTCTAAAAAATGAATTCTTGTTAAAATCAAATAATGTATCACACCTGATAATAATGTATGAACTTATGATCGTGTCTGTAACAACAGAATAACGTTCAAAATGAAAACCGCTATTATGTGAAAAATAGAAAACGTAGAAAACCCCAGTTTTACGATATTTTGTATAGTTACTAGGTTAACGATGAAAATCTAAATGCGTTATTGTTTGTAAATATTTACAATACAAATTACATAAACACAAATTACAAGTAACTTAAATGTTAAACGATGCAAAATTTTAAAACTGTACGGAACTCTTATTTAATGTCATTTAAAATTTAAATTGAAAGTAAAAACTACTACCGTTTTGAATAATAAAATGTAACGAAATACTTTTATTTTTTTCTACATTAGATCTTATGCAAACTATTATAATCAGTAAATAGTAATCAATTGCATAATTTGGTGATTCCGTCTTACAATTAATTTAATAATAAAAAAGACCTTATCATTGCATTTATATTATATAATAATTTATATAATAATAATTTAATAATAATAAATTTAGTTTGTAATAAATAAAAGACTTTTTAATATACTGTATAATAATTTTTTATATAATGCACATACCATGATGTCCCCAGCAAGTTGGCCTGCTTGGAATGGAAAAATATATATCTTCCCGGGGGTTATGTGAGTAATATTCTCAGAAACATCAACATTGTCCTCCTGAAACCTATTAAGTTATTCAATTGATTAAGTTGCACCGTACTTAGATGTTTAAGCAAGCAAAGCTACTCGCCACTGTCATTTCTGGGAAATAAGGAGGTTATAATATTTGGCGATACCTTAAGCCGTTTCTTTCTGCTGGAACTTTACTAACTACTTAATGTACACATCGTCAGTAATCAAACTCTTTATCTATTGTGACACATATACACGTGTCAGTATGTACCTGAAGTTGAAACCTAAAATAGTTAGTTGAAACACGTGTGTCAAGTAAGCCCTCAAGAGAGATTGCATAACAGATCTAACCTCAGACAGTGTAACCAACTTGATACTGTATATTAACTAGGACACACAGGACAGTTGCAACTGGTCAACAGGGTACCAACATTCAATTAAAAGTGCCCCAGTGTTCAAAAGTCTGAGTTATAACAATTTTGATCACTTAAGCACAACATAGACGATTTTAGTAAGGGAGTGGGAGGGACGGGGAGGGTGACCGAATGGCCAAGGATAGTGAGGCTAGATTGAGAAGAATCAACTAAATAGGACTTGAATTACCAAAGACGTGTGCATTTCTGAATTAAATCTAAATTTGAATTTTATAAAATGGACTACTAAATTAAAACTCTTTAAATTAATCAATTTTTAGTAAAAGCAACAAATATATTCGAACTAGGTATTTATTCGTTTTTGCTTTAAACATTCGTTTGTTGGTCTCCAACAGCAAGATTTGTATAACGATACTCAATATCCACATATACTCCCGTTAGTTTCAACACGTTTCATCACATAAGAACCTTACTAATCATTAACACCTGGTGGCTACTAATTTGAAAGAGCACACATCAGTCACTGCTGTGTTGTAGATAGAATGGTTTCTTTGCTGATTATTATGAAATGCATGTTTGAGTTTAGACTGATCCTGTAAACTCACCTGACGACGAACCACTTCTTGTACAGATGAGTCCTGACACACTCCATCATATACATGATGGTGTAGTCCGTAGCTCTGCAAACTGTCCTACTCTGTGGATCTCGTCGCCACAGCTGTCTCATAGCAGCTGTTTCTACGAGCAGAATTTTAATCTCTGGGTTGTCCAACACATTCTGTGTCCACTGGATGGACGTGAGAATGTTCTCCTCTTCTTCGTACATGTCTATGACCTGTAATTTTGAATTATTATCCAACTTCCTTTGGAAAATTATATATTCATGCCGTCAGCATGGTATGACCCCCGGGGCCATGAAATTAGCACATTTTTTCAACATTTTCTGCGTATACATGTGTATCATCTCTACAGGTCGCATTTTTGACCGATTTTGTAAATACCTTGGTCGAGTTCGTTAATCAGCAAAATCGGATTACCGTAACCCACCTTTCGGGAGGGGACTCGTCACCAAAAAGTGGTTTTAATGATCTAAACAATAAGATTATAATGGTAAATAAACATTCTTGTTATTGTTAAACGTCAATTAACCCAAAATTATAAAAAGCCATCGTGTCGTTTCAAAATGGCGTCCAAAAAGGTTATTTTTGCTATGTCAATGAAATGAGTAGTCCGATTTTATTGAAATTTAAAATGCGTTCTCCTTTTATGATATGTAGTACAACGTCCAGTAAAAGCCCTGTACGTTTGAGGCCGAAGAGAGGCTGTGAGCCACTCATGGCCACTCTATTCACTCATGCCAGCGGCGCATAAGCACTTTGCTGCATGTCAGCCTGGTTAAAAGATAAGTTCGACAGGAACGTGAAGCTTTTATCTGTTAATAACTTTGCCACGTTCATAGTTGTTAAGAGAGACTTTTAGTTGAGCAAAACAACCACTTCAAATACAATTGCGAAAATTATTAATAAAGTAGGCCTAGTTTCCAGGATGTATTTACTAATGTGATTTTTAAAGTTGGCTTAAAGTCAACCTTCTACTGATATAAGATATGTAATATTATAGTATATTTATCGCAAGTTCATGTTTTTAAAAATTGTTTGTAAAACATAAGTGTTCTTTTCTTTCTCTTTCATAATTGTATTTGTAAAGTACAACTTAATAATATTAACACCAAAATCAATAAAATCTTAATTTAAATCTGATTTAATAAACATTATTAGACACTCTAATAGCTCTTATTTATTGGAATAACTTAAAAGTTCATATTGTAATACATCTAAAATATAAATGGTTAGATTGAAAAAAGCTTAAAAGTCCTCACATTCAAACCTCTTTCTCTCAGTGATGACTGAAGTGCATTTATCGTATCCGAAAACGTCTGTGATTCCTCTTTAATATATAAGCAAACAACCGTCGTCTGTGTAGTGCTTCTGCTGGCTTCAACCTTATTGTGTCTGCAGTTACTCAGAGGAACATTTTCAAAACTTCCTGATATTTTAGGTCTTCCTGACGTACGAGCTGAAATCATTCAAATGTTCAAGACTTTTACATAATTAAAGTATTTTTCCATTAATAGCTGAAGGAACTTCAACACATACCCAATGTGTGTAAACTTTCAATGTTGAGATACAATTTCAAGTGTGCACAGATTTTCAAACAAACAACGAGCTCTCAGTGAACTACCAAATTCCTTCCTGAAGTACAAGGTTAGTAAAAAGATAAACATTTTGAATTGCTTGTGCAGGTGTATTAACGGTTGATAGAAAACAATCAGTTATTTTAAACACTCGGATAAATATAACTTAGGTTAAGTGTAAGAATCCTAACTTCGTCTGAATGAAGACCTGTTTCATTTCGTCGGAGACATCATAGAGGGTATACAAAGGAGGATTCACCCTGGAGGACTCACCATGGAGGATTCAGGATGCACTATGCATGATACACCATGGAAGATACGCTATGGATATTGCCACCAAGGAGGACTAACACGAGATTTTACAACAAAAGTCTCTGAATTGACCATTTAAAAAGTCCATATTTCCGCATTTTCCTCTTTTATCTACCAAATTTGAGTCCCCGTTTTGTTGCCATACTAGCCTTGTGAGCCCTAGACCCATTTTCAAGGACCTGCAGAGCATAACCCTACTCACCTTTGATGGGGAATTCCTATTGTTATTGTATATTTATCAATTATTATAACTATATAATATTTTGTCTGTATTTAATAAAATAAACCTGTTGATTTTTGTTCGATTGATAACAAAACATCATTCCCATCGTCGTCATGTTTATTAAAGAATAATCGACTTCACAATTTTACCTGCTAGTAGAGTCTTGATTTTGTTCCTAGTCTTGTGTAATATACACGAATAACAATAACGTATTTGAGGGAAAGACAATATCTTGCACATAATTTGCATTCATATTGATATCGATAAAGTAAACAGAGACCTCTATATATTCTTCTACAAAAGTTCTAATTTAATTACCTAAGCTCATAAAATACTATTTATATCCTATTCATATACTACTCATAAAATTTTGGAGTACTAGCAAAATTTATCCATCTAGGGGTATCCACACATCTGTATTTAATAAAACCTGGGCTTATTTTACGAGTAAAGTCTGATTTTGTTCATAGAGGAAAGACTTCTTGCACTTGTAGTGCAGTACTCTGTAGGCTGTAGTGTAAACTAAAGTCACTTTGGTTACACTACGTGCAAACTTCACTGTGTTATTTTTTTACATCCCTTCTCGATGTAAGTAGAAAATGCTAATTTGTTGTTTATATTATTTAAACAATCTTACCTTTTCTGTGTACGCGTGTCAATAAGATTCCAACTCCAAGTAATAAGATAAATATGGACACAAGGATCACAACATTCCAATGAGAACCATCGAACACTGAAGATATATGAGGTTTGTTCACATCTGAAAATTGTATGTTTAAATCGGAATTACAACCTTATACTTAGAGCCTACCAAATATAGAAAATATTTTAAATGACATTTAGGTTGTATGTACAACATAATTATCAAATTTTCTTGACCCTTCCTAAATTGCATTGTCTACCTTCAACAGCCATTGAATTTACTTATGAAATGTCCAATACAAATGGGACTCTTGTTTGCTGAGTTTGGCCCTCCCTCTGTCGGCAACAACTTCAGAAGTTGTTGAAGATGTTATACATAAAGAACACAGTTTATTAAATTAATCAGCTGTCAGAAGTAAACAATATGCGCACTTACAAGCGACCCGTGACCCTGAACTACGCGTTAACTGACAATTGGCTGTGCGAACAAGTATAAAGCATTCAGTTCAACTTCTAAAAGTTAATTCATCAAACCAATTTTCATCATGACCGCACATTTTAAAATCCAAAATCGTTATTTTATTATTAAAGCTAAACTATTGTTGTTAATTTTAAGTCGTACTATAATATTTTCTATTATATGTTAGCTTGTTCAATATCTATATTTTGTAGTAATTAATTGGTTAGTAAGTTTTTCAAAGTTAGATTTGTCTGTATGAAGTAAACGAATTAATTGCAAAAGTTAAATTACGCTCGTGGTTATCACAAGACCGTATGACCTTACTAAATAATAAGGCAGGAAATGGATGCTTGTTAGTTTTATAATGTTTAATTTGGTTCCTACCTTCCATAAAACTTGTGTCAGTACAAACAGGACAACAATCATTCCCCGAGATCTGCAATACAAAGTCGTAAATAGTCGATTTTCATACAAGATATATTTCAAGGTGACTTAAGTTGTTTTATAAAGTTTAATGTGTTAAATTGAATCGCATCAAATATCACTATTTAATGCATCACACATCCGTATTCGTCAAATAAATTCATCGATATTATAAGAGTTTTTTCAACGTCAAGTTTAAATAAAAGGTAATCTGCGCTGTTAACTTGTCATACGAGAATAAAAGAACATTTTACTAACCACAACACTTAAGACCATCAAAGTTATTACGAGTATTATTTGCGTTTAGGCCCGGTTGGGCTTCGTGAAATACCCATTACGTTCGTAAACGCCATTTTGAAAGGTTGGTATTTCTTTCGCCCAGACTTGCTTCACCCTCTCACAATGTGCTCTTCAAATTCCGTGTCTCTCTATTTGTCTTAAATATACAAAGTGTTTAGTATTACGAGTATTGTACCACTACCTTTTAAAGACTGGAGGCGTATATTTTTATACTGAAAAGGTTTTGAAAAACACAATGTACCTTAGCTGTTATACAGTAGAAGAGATGAGGTTTTATAAATGTGTGATTCTCAAGCACGAATGGGGAACTGACCTGCAACAAAATAACATGTTTTAAAAACTTGACCAAATGTAAAGATATCTTCAGTCTCAGGTTATTTATTATGTTATTTCAGGTGAAATTAAAAGTTCCAAGTTCTGAAATTATTATAACTAATTATAAACGAATAGGTGACATGGGTGTCCCATAACTATTCCTCCCCCAATCTTAATTGTTGAACGGTGGAAATATTTCACGCGCTATGACTCTTGTAATAAAGGTAATCTTAAGTATTTTTTGCATGTATTTGGTTTGCTGCCCACCCTTAAATAGAGCATGTTGGAGGTAATTTTCAAATGTTTAATGCAAGCCGTATCGTTTAGCATGCCATTTTTTATATGTTCTTTTATTTTAAAGAACATATAAAATACCAATGATGTCCTTGATTTTTCCGATACCTCTTACGGAAATGGTTGCCCACTATGGCACACCCGGTATAATTCAGCTAATACAAATCACTATTAAATGTTTATTCATATTATTATAACATAATAGTACATTAATACAAACATTATTTATTAACAGTCAGTAAATCGTGAAGAACAAAGCTAAAAATAACAACAACTAAATTGCAAAAAAGTTCATAGGGTGGTACTGAGAACTCAAAACAGGCCACAGAAAACTTAACTAGTGTAAAACCTACACTTGTATGGATTGCTCAAAATTCATAAACCTAACAATCCGTTAGGTGTACAGACCGCGCCAATTAGGATGAATCTCGGAGAGGGGAGTATAAACAGCTGTGACGTGACACAGCTCCCCACCACTTTTCCCCTCACGCGGCTTTGTATAGTTCGTTCCGGTTCGTTCCAACAGAATCCAAGATGGCGGTTTGTTTACAAACAACAACGATTTAAATTATCTTGTTTCTTTAACATAAATACTCGTAGTTATTTATTTTGATCGTTTGAATTCAGTTTGGGTGATTCTGTTGTTTACGCCAACGGCATTTTTAATAGAGACTTAACTTAGGGTTTGTGGGTATCACATTTTAGGAAAGCGGTTTGTGCCTGTTTTTTTGCAATGACTCTACCCACTGAGTCTGTCTTTATTCAGTTTTATTGTTTTTAACAGTTGTTTTGCAATAAGTGTTAAGCTATGGTTTCCTAGAAAAAAGTTCACCGCTATATTACGGCCGTAATTTACCGGTGAACGTAACCGTGACGGTGGACGTAACACAATATTTAAACAGATGTTGACAAAAACAACTTTTGACATGTTGTTTATATTAGTTGTCAAAACTGATTTACGCATACTGTATAGTAGATAAGCTAGATTTTTGTTTACAAAACAATATGTGTCACCTGGCGAGAAAACCCTTAACTAGTTTTCACCGCTACTTTACGTCCACCGTTTTCTAGGAAACCACTCCCATCTGATGACATTGAAAACAAAACTCACCGTCATATTACGGCCGCAATGTAGTGGTCACCGCTTTCTAGGAAACCATAGCTTAAAAGCTAAATCCAAACTTTTTAAAAGCAGACGAACAACAACATGAGGTTATGTTATTTGTATTTGTTATGACAGCTACAGCGAGGTTACTGTACACTCTGTTATCTTGATTCACAGAACTGTCTGAAGTCTTGTTAGTCACTTCAATTCCTTTCTTGGAAAAAGCTGACTCATTCATCGAAACTCAAAAAATGTGTTCTCCTACATTTTCCGTGCATCAATAAGTATTTTTTTTCTATTTTATTGTTGGTCAGTCTGGCACACGTCTGTAACTGGTCGACCACTGCTCATAGCCGGTCAGCTAGTGAGTCAGTGATGGGCAGTTTAACTGGCCATGGACGTGCTTGGTTTATCTAATTGTTTTAATTGCTTAAAGTTGTGCATTTTAAATTGTTTTATAGGCTAAGCGTTTTAAAACTAAACAAGTTTTACAAAAATTAAAAATAATAAAAACAAAACAAAAGATAAAAAGTTATGCTATTTGGTGGTGGTGGTCTACATTCTTAATTTTTAAGTTACTTTTCACCTGAAGACGGGATTATACTCCAGATCCCAAAACTTCGTGTTCTTCTTGTTTACTAAAAGAATATTGAAAATATCCGTAATAATATTATAACCTTGCACAAAGCTACTTACATTTAGCCAGGTAAAGTGCTCCTTATCTGTGTAGCAAGCCTGTAGAGAACCTCCCTCACAGCTGTGGTTGCAAGCACCCCGGTGTACAGTCACAGACAGCGGTGAGCTCAGTCTGGCTGATGTGGCCAACCGTAGACTTCTACAACAATACGGAATAATACACACTTCCTTGATAAGACTAAAGAACTTAAGGAAAGTGTGCGACCATTTTACTGTATAAGAGAATGAGTTAAGATGATTTTTATAAAGTACAGTTGTTGTCATTGTGTACTGAGTGCATTGAAAATTAAATTTGTCGCTTCTTTTTTTTATTTCAACAGTTAAAGACATTTTTAAATAGGTTGACTAGGACTAGTTTTGTATCAAACAATGATTGATATGATTAAAAGGTAAAGTTTGTCTTGTTTAACGAGGCGACGTTAGGACTACAAAGTCCTTTCTACCACTCAACTTCGACTTTTACCTAGCGTTACCGTATAGTCACATTACAAATGTAAGTGGTGGCTGCGGGGATCGAACCCGCGCCAGCGGAGTTATCAGCTCCGGAGTCGCGCACGATTCCAACCCGCCACAGGTCCGCTCATATGTGCTAAATAATTACAGAGCTCTTGTATTACTCACGTTTCAAAATTTGAATCACGAAACCCTCTACAGTATTATATTCTGCAAAGGACATACGGTATAAGCATTATTGTGCTCAAAGCTAAGGCTAGTATTGCCATAGCTGGAAACCAGATAAGTACTTGCTTATGAAAAATAATTATTATAACTGTTATTTTTAGAGGTATTCTCCTTTTTTCTGTGTTAGTTAGGCCCTGCTTGTGAGCAGTAGGCCTAGCTCATCAGTAAACAAGAACATATTTTAAACATTGTGAGTGTATACCCAGTTTTACACAAGTGTTTAGTACAAACACGAAGTTTACAGATTACATAACTATTGAACCCTGGACCACATTAGGCCTACTATTCGTACAGCCGCTATTTTGTTTATTTACTGTTTTATTTTTGAATTCAAAGATAACTTGACCTATGAGTTTTAAATTTGCGGTTATCTTTGTTCTAGCATGACGTAATTGTAAAATTAATACAACTAAAAAAGCGAGCGCACGCTTTTCAGGCAATAGTTTAACAAATACATTAATATTACGTTTTTTAATATCTAAGGCTTCCGGTTTACACCGCGTCACAGTTGAAATACAAACTAGCAGTATTTGTACAACTGTGAAAATGATAACCGGCCGCGAAAGCGTTAAGAATATTACGTTTGTTAAAATCTATTCATAAACGTAGATATTCGCTCGTTTTGAGGGAGAGACATTTTAGAGAAAAGCTTAGTTTACGGATATAAGATGTATTAATGCGGTTACAATATTTTCGCTTCTCGTTTTCCCTTATTTGTCCGTTATTGTTTTGAAGCGAATTTCAACAAACGTGGTTTCACTAAGGTTATATTGAAATATCTACAAAACATGTACTTGCGTAGTACTGTACGAGTATATATATAAAATATGCCAACTTTGAGCCACAGTAGGCTACTATTATTAACTCAAAAGTTCAAACTGTCGCTATTTTGTTTTGGTTGTTGAAAACTGTTGATTACTTTTCATCATTGTGTCATATTAGCACAAGTTTTCTTTTAATCATATTATAATTAAAAACAAATTTGTGGCTGTGCAAGTAGCAAAAAAGCTTCAAAACAAAATAAAATCTTACTTTTTTTCTAAAATATTTACTCTTTGAAATCTTAAAATATTCTACCGGTGTTTTAAAACACCCCGTCTAATGAAATTGTTCACATCGTGAAATTGTACCAACGTTTTGTACGTTGCCTCAAAATCACACAAGTGAATGACACTTATTCATTTGACTGCTCTGGGAAAACGGATCTGTACGAACTAAATCGATTAACTCCAATTATTAAGACCAATTTCGAAAGTCCGTTAGCAGTTATACCTTTATCACTCAAAGAAGATGTTAAGTTTGTTTGTGTTCGTGTTACAAACAAAGTGTACGAGAATAGACTGAACTGATGACCGCAGAATCAATGCTGGCGCTGTGGTCTGCGCAACGTCTGACTGTTGTGCTGACTACACTGCTGTGATTTGCCATTGATTGCTCTATCAAACTTTGCCTATATGTTATGCAAATCATACACAGTACAGTGCAGTCGATATATCGTGTTGCGTCGACACACAACTGCACTTCTACTCAATGTATTCAGGTGAAATATTAGAGTATTAACCAAATACATACAAGTTCATAAAAGAATGTTGCAGTTTCGACGATCTGTAAAATTGTAATACGTTAAGCTTTAAACCCCTGGATGGTACCATTCCATCCGTAAACTCAAAGAGTTTTGGCTACATATTTACAAAATAGCTTTCCTCATTGTTAACCTCATTATTTTGCAAAAACTTGAATGTTGAGTTTTCAATCCAACATGTTTTCAGATTAAGAAAAACAAAGTGTGTGGTGGGATGGTGTCATACAGTAAATTGAAGTCAGTGACTTTAGTGCAGCGAAGAGTTAGGACAACTTTGAACAAAGCTGTACTAATAGAAAAAAACATTATTAGTAGGTATGGGCAGTTTTTCGACACTAAATCAGCAAGCAATTAAGCGTCTTATTACGGATTTGGCACCAGTCTCAGATGAAACCGTTGACTACGTCAGGCAATCTTGCCTTAGACGCCCTAAAAGTCTAACATGTCTATACCAACTAATAATGTTTTCTATTAGCGTTGTTCAAAGTCATCCTAAATTTACACAGCACTCAAGTAAGTGACTTTAATTCACTGTACCACACCATACACCTTTGCTTGTTCTGAAAACATATTAACATTGAATACACTCCATTCATGAGGTTTAAATACAATAAGCACAGCCCTTTTGTATTTCTCTTTTATATTAGAGTTGTAAACCAAACTCTTTGAGTTTCTGGATGCAATAGTACCATTTTTGGGGTTTTAGGTTTGACGCATTACAATTTTACAGGTAACGAAAGTGCACCACTCTTTTATAAAACCCCTGTATACACATATTTAAAACATGGTAACAATGTTTTTAAGGTGGATCTAATAGTTCTTAAGTACTGACGAAATACGTCATTTGGTATTCCAACAAATTGAATTTTTAACAGGTTCACGAAGTTTCCAATCCTAAGCTGAGTTAAAATTATGGTATAAAATAGTACTGAAGAACATGTAAGTAACAGAGCTTACTCAAAAGATGTCATCAAGATATCAGATATAGCTTTTCACTCCAATAATGGTATTAACAAAGAAAAAATATAATACAACTTAATTTAAATAGTGATTTTCTTGGTCTTGGCATCACTGAAATCGTTTGCTTTATGGAGCGCCGCAAATAGGTTCCAGCCAAGCAAATTTCGTCTGGAGACGTCTTTTAGTATTTTCTATACGTGGCGAGTTAGTTAAAGCTTTTTGAGTGAAACTACTCAACATATTTGGCCAAACACAGAATACCATATTTTTGTTTTCAACTAAAAAAACTCTTCTTTTCATCGTCAACACCAACTTTAACTCGCCTGTGAATTAAATAAAGTATTAAAAGTATCGGCCAAGGCCTAAAGATTGGGGTTCGCTGAAAGCATAGTTTGAGTGCACCCTTTGATGATAGATTCCGATTGTACTGGTGAGCCAATTCGAAGAATAAATCCGACCAAAGTTGGTTTGAGTTACATTATTCTACCAAAACACTTTTATATACTTAGTCACTTCTTATTCTAGTACAGTTGCATTGTCCTAAAATAGTTGTATCTCACGACTTTCTGAACTTACTGAAAAGTATACAGCTTGAAGTCGGTGACAGAATTCACTAACTGTTGACACTCTTCTTGAAATCTATTACCTTGGCAATCTAAAACAAATATCATTATTAAAAAATAAGTTTATTATTTGTATATTGAGCTAAGACTGCAGAGATTAATATCACCTCTCTGCAGACTGACCGAGCAAGGTTGATGAGTGAAAACCAGATTCTGATTGTGTGGCAGAGTCTGCAATATGACGGCCTTGTTTCTCCGGGTGATATAATATATCAGTACTATATTATAGTACTTGAGGCTTGTAGTTCTATATCTGTACAAATACTACGTTGCTTTAGTGTTGATCTCTGACATACTTTGTAACATGTTACAATAATCTTTACTGCATAAATTATTAAATTGCCTTCCTCCCGTCCGTATGTCTGTTGGATGTGTTTTACTAAAATAATATGACAATTTGAAACGTAATACCGATTTTAAGAATTTTAAGTAGAAAATTATAACGCTTTACAAAACTACTTAAGGTAAAAAAGATTATTTAATTTAACTTTCAAATTTCAACAATGGCAGTCGTTTAACTCTTTGGACATACTTTGTAGACATCAATACTGGGTAACTCAAAACAATAATATTTTACCAAACTATAAGAACAGGGATCTATTGTCCGTCTAGTGTAGCTACAATTTCACAAAACAAATTGTTTTATGACAAATTATTAAACCTTGAAAATACGTATGGGACTATGTTATAATTGAAATTTCCATTCAATTTTCAAGAAAAATTAGCCATTAATAACAAAGTTTTATGTAAAATGCCCGCCATGTGGCATTCCTCCAAAACGCAACAACAATGGAATTGACTACTAATTTTGATTCAGGATTTGTTAAATTCGTTTGGAAATATCTCTACAATCGAGATAAGTTTCTAATTACCGCGTCGAAGGTCGTGAACAGCTCTTGCAATCAGTAACAGATAAACTACATTTCATGTCCATTGTTTTGAAAATGTTTTGAATGAATTGTTTTAACGTATTCAAAACGAATCTTAGACTTCACATAATAATACAGTAGTAATAACTATCTTTAAAATAAATACGCCTCCATCCTATGTATAAGTTAGTTCCACACCACAAGACGTGTTGCGATTCTGTGTTATTACTGCCGGTACATGAACTACGTCCATAGGTTCGTTTTGAAATATTACGTTTCAACTACGGGATTGGAGCCGTAACTACTAATTAGACCTTAATAGTTAATTTAATGATGATACCAAAATTATACCAAATGACACCATACAGTTAAGGTGAGGTATTTCCAAAACCATAAAATGTTCTTGCAAGAGCTCTTCAAAATAAAATAACTGAAAGGAAAATAAATACACTTAATTCTTCCTAATAACTTTGTTGTAAAAGAACTTTTTGAGTTATTTAATGATGAAACTTTAAACAACCGCCATTTTGAAATTTGATAGTTGAATTAAATAATAATTTTTCCTGTTTATAAAATGGTATTTTAAATTTTTGCTCTTTGGTGTCCTCCTCGCCTAAAATGTCCGCTGCCTTAGTTATATTGTCATCCGCTATTTTAGTCCCCGCCCAAAAACCCTCTCCATTCCAACACCTCAGTCACACGACTCACTCCCTTTCAATAAAATTTATTGTTACCCAAGAACATCGTCCACAAAGTATGCCAGATTCACTGTGACACCCTGTATTGTTGAATGCAAAATAAATATGTTTTGACTTTTTACCTTAAGTAGTTTTGTAAAGCGTTATAATTTTCTACTTAAAGTTCTTAAAATGTAACATTCAAAATATTACCCCATCAACAGTCAGAGTTTAATAATTTGTGCAGTACCAATTTGTAAATCAATTAATCAAACTAAAGCACGTAGTATTTACTAACTACAAGCCTCAAGTACTATTATTATGATTAACTACAATGCAATAGGGTGTACATAGTTTTACTATCTAAAATTACCTATCTAACTGCCTAAGCTATAAATAATCCACAAATATTGATAAGTTAAACTGGAAAAGCCTACGGCCAACTAGATGTTATATTACTCAGAGACCTTGGTTTCTCGAAGATAAAAAGTATTGCATCAACGTTAGTTCAAAACGTATAAATCTACCCCAAACCTCCATTGGTTCTAATGTTACGGGAGGAATCGAATCCAGATTCTGTATTTATTGCATAATCTCAAAATTTCACTTTTCCTTCTGTCAGAAATAGTAGTTTTTTATGGCATACGTCAATGAGTGCATTTAGTACACTATTAGTTTAATTATGCCTTGCAAACCTAATAATATATGCAACTCTTTGATTTACAGTTTGTAGTTCTTCTATTAAGATCGTTCGTTCAGAGGATCAAGCCTACATTGAGGAGCGAGCTCGCTTTGGGGCGGAGGTCAGGACTTGGCTCTTACGGGAGTCTCAGGGGCGGTGATGGCAGGTGTGGTGGCGCGCGTGGTTGGGGCGAAGTCGGACCTGGGCTGAATGACCGTGTGGAATGAGAGTGTACAAGATTTTCCAGTCAAATCATTTAATTTTTAAGTTTAATGTTTCTATTACTAATTTTCTTGTCGTGATAATTGTTATTTAGAAGTGATGTTCCTTTTAAACCATCTAAGTTATTCCTGTAGCATTTTAATTTGTAGTATAGTATATTGTTTATCTTTCTATTGTATGTATATATTTAAACTGTATGTTAATACGAGTACCTATATCAATTGTAATGTCTATGCATTGTGGTTAATTGGAAGAGAGGACTTTATACTTCGCCCAAATAAAAACGTTTTTCATTTCATTTCATACAATTTCGTAGCACAGTGTGCCTGCAGAGATATAGACTGCTATAAACTGCTTTTGTACTGTGCAGTGATGCCCCACTGTTTGAAGGAGTTTAGCGAGAATATTTTTATGGGCATAGGCCTACTTATATTTTATTTACACACAGTTGAAGCACTGTTGTTTTTGTATTGATGGGGGGGGAGTCCCATTAATCTCAACCCCAACCCCCATGCTACCCATGGTACCACGTACATATGACTTGATTATAAAACATAGCATGAACTGTTTACTCCGATACGATAGCACAAGAAAACAACCAAATATCTGTGATTAGAAACATTCGATGTTTACAAAGTAAAAATAGCCTATAAGATAATCAAAGCCTATTTAAAATAGGGGAATTCTTAAAGAGTATGTACCACGTACCGAGTTGCTTGTTTAAATTTCTATTTAGCTGTTGGTTTTTAATTAAATTATTTGGTTAACTAGTTATCCAAATCAAAACATTAACTATCTTATCGATCCCTATCGTGATTTTATCCGGAGCAACATCAATCTGTTGTCTCTTAAAATGGACCCTGAAGGTCAGCATAGCCTAAAAATCTGTTCCTTGCGGAGTAATGTAGCTTAAAAGTACAGGGTGCTTAAAAAAGGCTTGGTTGCAGTTTTAATATTGTCCCTCTAATTTATTAATTAAGAGTCCGCCTCGGTGGTCCCCTCAGAAAAAGGCTGAATTCGTCCGCTCAAGGAAAACACGACACCGCGCACGTAACAACTGGCTAAACAACGGGCCTTCTTTCAACCGATGCGGCCTTACAGTCAAACCAAATTTTAAAACTGTCCAAGTTTTAGTGTTTTCAACGTCATTTCGTACACTTAATAAGCATTATTTCAACAGAAAAACGCTATATAGCGCGTCAGAAAACTCCTCTAGTTTCCAAATATATTATGGTTGTTAGTGCAAAAGTTATAGGGAAAAAGGGAAAACGGGTCGCCATAAACCCTTGCATTAAAGCATCGCCGCGCAGCTGAGGCGCATCCTTACAATAGAAGTTGTGTTTGGAAAACTGACAAAATGTTTTGTTCGACAGTGTTATAGTACGCAAACCAAACGAATGTTTTGAGTTTTGTAAGAAGATTTACCAAAACTAATTCTGAGCAGTTTGTTGTTTGTTTTAGGTGATTTGAAGGATTATACAAACTATCCTAGTTATACAGTCATTTCAAAAAGAAATAGAAGATTTCATATAAGTATCTAATACACTCCGTTTCACTCTCATTTGGCAGCTCGGTAAACACATAAGGATTTGTTTTGGTCAGTAGCTGTGTCTCAAGCTAAATTTTTATGGTCATCTGCAAAAGTCAACATTCAATTTTGACAGTGGTTCTATCTAACGTTATTGGTAGATCCACACGTTTTCAATTTGTTCGTGTTCACCATTCTTGAATTACTTCATTCAAAGCACAGTTAAACTATATACAATGAACATAGACACATCTCTCTGTCTAATCCCGGTTTAAATTTGAAATTATTCTGAAAATTTCTCCATATTGCATTTTTGTGCCAGTGCCCCAAATTTTGGGTCAATCAAGTCGTGAACTTAATTAAAATCAGCCTTTATATATGCTGAATATAGTATAAAGGAGTCTTCCCTCAAGCAGAGTTTGATGTCAATCCATCCTTAAGACCAAACCTGCCAACTAAAATTAAAACAGAGTAAAGCGGCAATGCTTTACAATACAGTGACTAGTTTTCTTGAACTTACCCATCGTATAACATCGTGATAAGACTATCCACTTCAGGTACTTCAGAACTACAAACTCATGCAAATCAAAACGATAACATGCAACATTGCTCGAAACATGCACAACCACTGTGATCTGCTAACAGCAACTGAGGAGGAGGACTGAGGAGGCACTCAAGGCTTGTGGCTTGGCTCACACACTGTGTTGTGTATGTTTACAGTGTACACTACAAACACTCTCACCTCTCAGCTCACTTATCACTGAAAACACGCGCTAATCTTTATCTCAACTGTGATAAATGAGCATCTCTTCCACCAGACTACTTATATCAAGAGTTTTCTCAATAAAATTGCTCAACCTCATAAGATAACAACACGTTCTGTAAAGTACTTCAACGAATCAGTAGAAAGAAAGGTTATCTAAAGTGAAACAACGTTTTAAAATTAACAAACCTGAGCGGAGCAAAGTCTTTGTTTCATTCCCACCACTGGGTTTGGTTTCACGCACTGTAGAGTCGTTTTTAGGGTTTATTTTCTTGGCGTGTCTGTATGTCCGGTCAGTGTTCAAACACTTATAATAACTCTTTGTTTGAACTTTGTTGTTGACGATGGTAGAATTTCCAAGGTTATATTATGGCTGCAGCTTTTGACCGATTCACAAGAAATCCTTGAAGCAATACTAATGTAACCTTCCAATCCAAAAATTATGCAATTTTTCAATAATTATTTCTTTTAATATAGAAAAAATATTCATGGGTTCATAATTAACTTTGTTTATAAAAAAGCTTTGATCTGCTATAAAATAAAATTTTAATTCTTTCAGTTGAGATTTAATAAATTCAACAACTTGATTTTAGGTTTCCAGCTGAAAAGTAGTAAAAGTTTGTGTTGTTACAAAGATTTCTTACACATTGCTTGCTCACTCCTAGCACAAAGACGAGCTGATGGCACAGGTCCGATCGTGCTTCAGGTGATAATAAGTTGTTCGCCGTGTAAATTCTTTGCTACAATTATCATAAGAGTGCAGAGTTGTGGCTGTGACCTCAATTGTCGTCTCATAAGAGCAATGTAAAAACATGCATTTTCTTGGGACATCTCATCCCTACAGTTTCCCTCGAATTATTATTAAATAAACTTTGTTTTAAAGTGCATTAAATGTTTTAGTGACTCCGCTGAGCCAAATTTTAATTTTATCAAACCGTGACGTAAACCCAAAGTATTTGAATTTCTTAATTTTACTATTAAAATAATTCAATTGTCAAAAATAGTGGTCAGCGGAGACACACAATACATTGTCATCTTTCAAATAAAACTTATTTCAAAAAGATTTATGAAAATTATGGGTATGAAGTGTCTCAAGAAAATGCTTGTTTTTACTTTTTGGTTTTTTGCTTGATTTTTTTTAAATGATTGTTCTTACGGGACTGAAAAAGAAAATGGCCGACAGGTACTGTGTGTAGTTGTCTATTTCAAAACTACACTGCAACTTCGATACCAGTTCGAAGCCGCATCATATGTGTGGCCTGTTGTTTAGAGAACTATGTATCTACACAATTATAAACCAAGGAACACTACGGTAAAAAGTTGGCACTGTATCTAAATTTATGAAAATTTATTACAATCATTTCAATAATTATGTAAAAAAGCAGGTGATTAGAGAGCCTCTGAGTGAGTAATTTATTACAAAAAGCTATTTCAGCTAGCTTACCTATATAATCAAATATATTTACTTTTTAACTTAAATGTAGTACCTACAGTTTACTATCATTTATTACAAAACATACATGTTTTGGATTATAAAATTATAATACAAACCAATAATACTACTATACAGTACTTGCTTTGTTATATTAATATCCAGCAAAATCTATCTGACCGTATAAATGTGTTTAAGTTTCTTCAAAGATAGTATCTCATTAATAGTATCAATAAAAAAGAAAACATGTTAAACAGTGACACAGTTTTTCCCTGTGCTCTTTACAAAATGAATTGGTGGTTTGAACGAATAATAAAATAATTTGCTTTTACTAGACAATGAGAAGACGTGCGAGTGATGAAATTGTATTAAGTCAAGCTTGTGTTTTATCCCTGAGCTTGAGATTTTTCCACTAGCATAATTTAATGCTAAACTTCATATGTTTGTATGTAGCATAAATATCTTTTATCAATGATTTTATTCTGTTTAAATTAAATAAGCTCTGTACTTTTGCCATTCCCTTTCTAATATCATTCTGTTGGAATCATGAAACCATTGGTTTTAAAACATACATTCGATTCCAAAGCGCAGTTGAAGACAGTCAAAAATTATGAAAGATGCATAATTTTTCAAACTCAGTTTGATTAACTTTATCATTCAAGTTAGCCAAACTTGCCTTGGTTAAGAAGGTTATTCCTAACTTTCAACAGCAATCAGGTGGTTTCTTTCAACTTGATTTGATGATAGAAATTCAAGTACTCGCACATCCTTCATCAGTCTCAACAAAATACTGTATTGGTAAATAACATTGCTTAGTGATGTTCAGTCTTACGTAAAACATCCAGTAACAAAACTGTACACATGAAGAGCACCGACTTTAACACACTTAAAATCACCTTATCAATCAAAAGATTATCATTAGAAAACAAAGGAGTGTTTAAATTAACTTATTTAATGTAAGATAATGCTTTAGGCTATGAAAAATAAATAATGATGGCATGTCAACTATAGGATGTAATTAAATATAATACAACTACATATATCTACAACTGTATATCTAATTCTTCAAAAAGTTAAAAATACGAGAGTTATGAAAAAGCAACTTTCCAAGAAACATACTAAAAGTTGAGATTAACTTGGCAACATAGGAACTGTTAGTAATGTCATTCTGCTTAACTATATTCTAAGGTATCATTCACTTTTCAACTAGTGAATGATACCTAATATTTCGGGTTGATTTTAAGCACCAAGATCACATAACTTCATATAAAGCAGCTCTCAATATAAACTATGTACCATACTCAAACAAGGGTAGACAATGGTTTATTGTCATTAAAATAAAGGTACAAGTTTTAACCAATTTGCAGCTTAAAAAGCATCTAACTTAGCTTTTGACGGAAACAAATAATTTTTTACATACAAGTTACAATAGATTTGATTGAGCAGATTCTTTTTTGTCAATTTTTAAATAATATTATGGCCCTTTAAGCCAAGAGCCAGCCTGCTAATTTATTGGAGCACCCCCTTAAAGTAGTATATACGTTACATAAGTAGACAAAAAACAAAATACTAATCAACTAAAAATTAATATTTATTAGCACTTTTTTTTCAAATGAGATATTTATGCCATCAGCATGATAAGACCCAATTCGGGACCATGAAATAAGTACTGGATCCTGACCCCAAGAACATGTTTTGAGCATTTTTCTAAACTTTATATATATTTTACATGTATAAATGGGTATTTATGTGTGTACTCTCTACAGATCACATTAATTTGTTGTTGAGTTTTTATAAAATTTGGTACAGATAGTTCTTTTGTCTCTGTCAAATCTCAGTAAGGTTAGTTAGCCAAAAAAATCGGACTGCCAGAAAACCCTGATCTAAAAGAGGTAAATATCATCTAATATTGATGAAATTTGGAAACATGTATTTCTACTCGTATATAATTATGTTATCCCTCAATATACTAAAAATTATAAAAATCAATTTATTTTAGTACTTTTAAAATTGTGACCAAAAAAGTAATTTTTTGCTATAACTGGGAATATATACATATGTACTTTAGAGTCCCGCTAATCCGAAACCTGTTAATTCGAAAATCCGCCTAATCCAAATACTGTTGAAGGGAAAAAATTTATAAAATTGTTCAGTATGTACAAAAAAAAAACTAGTTTTCTAAGTTATGTCATATTGTATGTGTTTAATAACGAACCAGCACTTACAACGACGCACTATACACGCAGAAATGCGCTCAAACAATAGCTTTGAACAAAACACATCCCCTAGGTGGGGTAGCAAGCGACACACTGACAGTATGAAACAGTGAGTCGTTTGTTTTTAGAACGGATAACCGTACTGTAAAGGCCTGGGCGAGGGGGTTGGTGGTGGAAAGGTCAGTGTACTGCTGTTATGCACGTAGGCCCTACTGCCACAGCCATCTGCGTACTGCTCGTCTATCTGCGTTTTTAATTCCGCACTCTTTATTATTGCAGAGTACTACAGAACATACAAACATAATTTCTTACATTTAAACATAAAATATTAGTTTCTCAAAGTCAATATATGACCTTATAAGGTTAATATACAATAAATGCTGGTTGTATAATCAATGTATGCCGAAAATCCGCTTAATCCGAATTTTCGCTAATCTGAACAGGGTCCAACAGGGTCAATTAGTTCGGATTAGCGGGACTCTAGTGTACATTACTCATAATATGTAGTAAAACTTTGATAAAAGACCACGCGTCAGAGGTCGAAGGCCGAAGAGAGGCTGTGAGTGTAACTAACAAGAGTTACAAATTAGAGTAACAAATTGGAAAAGAAATTTGTTGCACTCATGCCAGCAGCCCTTAGCTGTGTGTCGACCTCTTTTATTAAGCTATAATAGCTCTTAGAAAGGTTTTTTAGTACAGTTTGCAGCATATTTTAAAAAAATGAAAATAACATTGGTTAACAAATTAAGATTGTTAAAAAATAAAACGTGCTAAAGAAACTGTCAATCCTCAATACACAAATAACTTTATCAAGAACAGAATTGATGTCATAATGTCTATGTATAACTAACTATCCATAGCATTAAAACTTTGGCAATATTTTGGCAGATTTAATACTTTTTTGGTTACATAAAAAATCTATTATGTTTCTACAATAAATTTTAAAAAGAGCTAATGTGAAGCTATAAATTATAATACTGGCATACTGTTTCCAAGTTATCATAAAAAATTCAGTTTTTTCTGAAAAATAGGTTGTTAAAGGCCAAATTATTTTAGGTGCGGTAATACTTAAATTAGTTCTGAGAGTTACATACATTTAAACACAAACCTGGAGTACTGATGAAACATTAAATGTCTAATTAGCAGGCTTTTATCATACTAATTATTTTACAAGCTTCAAGTATGCAATTTGTTAAACAACCTACATTCAAAACAACTGAGCTGAGAAGGTCTCTTTTGAGCTTATAGGTTCTGAAACCAGAAGAAATTACTAAAAATACTAATTGCAGTTTCAGATCAAACTAACTTAGCAATCTCCGGATTGAAAAGGGCGAAGGCCAAAACACAAAACAGCCAAAAATGTGTCTTCCTCCTGTACACAAAGCCAAAGTAGCAAAACATGTGTTTTGAGCAATATTAAACCCCCTTACGCCGTCATCTTCCACTTTTGACAGTCACCTTTTATTTAATGTGGGTTCTCCCCAAAACTAAACCACACGTAAGTAAACTTAAAATGGATTGCTCCCGCTGTTGGATTCAAACTCGTGTCAACCACATGACCTAAATTGCAGCCCGTCAGTTGACGCTTTAGACCACACGGCCGTTCTAACACCTAGTAGAAAATGACGTTGCAATTTACTGCTCAAGCTTGCACAGAACATTAGCGCTCTAGTAGTAATCATAGTAACTACTTCAATAGATGGCCCCAGCAGGACTCAGGCAGGCTTCAACTTCAAAGTGTTAAATATCTCAGTTGTAACAAAAACCATATTTATTTTACATAAAATAAGATTTTACCGTCAGTAACCAAACCAACACAAACAAAATCATGTACTAAGATCTAAGGCTTCCGGTTTATAAAGCGTCACAGTTGACACTCAACCAGTCAACAAGCTACTGAGGATGACTCTCCACAGCGAGGTCGAAACGTTTAGCAGTAATTATATTTTAACTGTGACGCGGAGTAAACCGGAAGCCTTAGATCTTAGTGATGACACCGGCCGTGAAAGCCTAAGAGTTAAGAAAATCATGTACGATTTGTAAACTTAAAACATTATTCATATAGTTTAAAACATGTTTAGAATTTATTTTGGTACTACTTGGCCATGAGCAGCAAAAATAGTCAACATTACAGCTACATTAATAACCTATAGTTACAACTGGTATCTATCGAATTCCAAAAAGAAACCTTCTCAGCTAAGATTCTTTACATATTCAATCAAATGACTACATGTACCCATTTGATATTGCAGATAACATTCGATTTGGTACTCATCTTTCAAGTACAACAGGATTAATAAGCATAAAATGTATACAAGTTTTCTACTCTAAAAGCAAATTTTACCAGTTGTCTAAAAAGTCAAATCCTGTTTTTGGTATATCATCATGGTCAGACTCGTAATCTACCGACAGGAGAGCCTTCTTCTCACTCACGCCTGGTTTGGTTGGAGGTGGAGGTGGAGGAGTCTTGGGTTTTGACAAAGACTTCACAACTGCAGTTCCTTGTTTACTCTCAACCAGATTCTGCTTTTCCTCCGAACTGGCTGGGATTTTCAGATTAGTTACCTTATTCTTAATTTTGTTTATAATATTATTTTCTTTTGTTTTATTTTCAGTAATGGGTTTGTCCTGAGATGGATTATTATTAATACTTGTTGGCACTTCAGTCTTCTTGGATGGTGTTTTTGGCCCTTTCGATATAACATCTGAGAAGAGATTCAGCTGACTTTTGGTGAACCAGGAAAAATTGCCGACCGTCCGCAGATCTTGGGCTTCATTAACCTTAAAAAAAATAACAAGTTTTAATAACCAAGCAATAATGTAATTTACTGTTTTTCATGGGTTACAAATTATAAGGCTTCAGTCTTTGTTAATTTACTATTTATTAACACTCTAAATATAACAATACTAATTTTTTACTTAATTTTAGTTTAACACTATTAATTATTTACTCAATGGCTACAAACTATTACACTATGAACAATACTATTTTACACTGAACACTCTTTTCACACTCCGGGGCTAAGTCTCATTCACTCTGCTTGTCTTCTTGATAGCACTCTCCGGTCAGAAGTCCCACAAAGCGAAGATGTGTGATGGTGTATCAACAAAGATAACTCGTAGATGTTCACCGCGGGCACAACGTAGTTCACTGATACCAAGACTTACTGTTTACGCACAAGGAATGTGATACTGTACGTTTACACAGCACTTAAACGTTTACAAGGGACGCGGCCCTAACTCACAGTTTCACACTCTCTCTAGAACTCACTAACTGAGCTCCTCAGAAGTGGTATATGAGCCCATGGAACAACTTAGGGTCTTCTCGATTGTTCGACATCTAGAAAATCACATTTCAATGACGTCAGTGAATGGGGCACTTAGTCTACAGAATGTTCCAGTCGCTGTGAGTTGGGCCAGGTCGATGCCATTTCTAGTTTCCTAGCTGCAGTGAAGAGACAAGAAAATAGTCAGGTGGTACTGGGCCAGTTCTAGGAAAAAGCCTCTAATATGCCTGTGAATTAAGACACACTCTAAAGACGGCCATGGAACTGTGGGCTGTAAAAAAACGTGTTATTAGTTACAATTGTTTTGTGCACAATAGTGAGTCTATTGTTGTAGTGCAGCGTGAGTTTTGGCGCTATTTCAATCTCGCTAGACATGATAGTGTTACGACTTGTAACACCATTTTACATTGGGTAAAACCATTTCAAATACAAGGAACAGTTATGAAGAAAACCCACCAGGAGCTCCTCGCTCAGTTGGAACACAAGAAAATGTGGAAAGAGTTTGGCAAGCCACACTCCATAGTCCTGAAATGAAATAATTGTTTATTTTTGTGACAAAGTTAGGACTATAAAGTCCTCTCTTACACTTAACCACCATAGTCCTGGTCACACAGCCAGATTGACAATGGATGCAATTCAGACTGCTTTTTTGTGATAGAGTTAGTTCCCAGTTCGGGAACATTCATTGACCTTCTTGTTCTCCTGACCTATACATTTGTGACTATTTTGACAGGTTGCCCCAAATCACATGTTTAAGTGTATAAACCACATACACTTGAAGAATTGAAGGAAGCTGTTCATGTGGAAACATGCTGCCGAGAGTTGAAGCTAACTTCTGAGAGCGCCTTGAGAAACGTATTTCTGAAACGGGCGTCACTTAGAAGATTATGTATTCCCAAATTAATCTTGTTATTGTGCAACTAAAAATGTGTTTGAAGCACTTCTAATAAGGTATTGTTTATTTTAAAATTTTTCATCCTTTTAACTCACCTTAATTTGCCCGAGAATTAATGCACCGTGTAAAGACGGCTTCTGCAGAACCTGGTGTTCACCACAGTAACATAACACAAAGGTGATACGGGAAGCACTTTTAAATTAAGTTAACTGTTAATGCCACACTTAAAGGGAAAAAAAGTCTTATATCTTCAAAATCACTAACATTTTTAGTATATTTATTCCTTTACTCAAAATTTATCAAGGAACCTTAGGAGTAAATTAGTTATTATAGTACTACATTGTCAGCTTTTCTAAATGGCCTATCCAATTCACATTAGACCATGATACATCAACCTGCAGAGTGAGGGGCTAGCAAGTGCTGTTTGAATAAAACTCAATAGCAGCTTGTGTGTTTAGTCTGAGGAAGGGCAACACCGGAGGGTTTGAAAAAGTGGAGCACTCACCAAATAAAATGAATTCACCCCTGGGAAATTTTGGACATTTTGGCCTAAAGTAAAAAGTTTTAAAAAGGTTGTATTAAACTTCTCAACTATGCATAATTATAGAATTCACATTAAAATATCAGTGTTTATTAACAAATATTTATTACAACTTTTGAGCAGGAAACACTTTTCTTGCAATTCACTTACTGAACAAAAGAGTTAAGATAGAAGAATTTAACAGGACATTCATCTAAAATATTTTTTGCAAGTGGAACTAGTGTACCTTGAAAACTAAAATTACCACAGAATAAGTTTCAAAGGGGTTGTAAGTATTTCATTCTAACATAGCTGTTTATTAAAAAATAATACACCCAAACTAAAGCAATTAAATTGTTTAAAAGCCAAGTTAACAAATTGCGTAGAAAGATGTCATCGATATGTGAAGACAAAGACTGCAGACACAATTGAACTCTCTCACTTGGGACAAAGGATCCTCACTTACGAGGTGGGTGCTGTTGCACCACCTCCCTTTACACAATCCAACCAACCAATTTTGTCTTCAAAATAAACAATACCCAAGAAACTAATTTAAAATCTAAAAACCAATATTTATAATTTTCTTATGAGGCGCCTTTCAACAGCTAAGCTGCCTTCGACAGATAACCTCACAATAAGACTTAATCTTATCTTACTTCTTAAGACTTAAGACTTACTTCTTATCTGACGAAGGCAGCTTAGCTGTTGAAAGGCGCCTCATAAGAAAATTATAAATATTGGTTTTTAGATTTTAAATTAGTTTCTTCTATTATCCAATATTAGAGCTCTTTTTTCAATAAACAATACCCAGTTTACTTTCCTAAATTTTATGGCAAAAATAGGTGGATCAGATCAGGTAGTGACAAAACACTAGTCCAGCAATTAACAAATGAGGGATTCAGCAATTTGGCCAGCAATTTCCATCTTCAAACTTCTTAACTCTTAAGTAATTAATTCTACTTTTATGATAATTATACATAAAATTAACTTACATTTAAATAAGAGTTAGAATACTTCAAAACTGCTGCAGGATCTATGATAGCTTCATCCAAAACTTGTTGTTTCTCTTTTTCATTGAGTGTAAACCATAACTCCTGATAAGCTTCACGAGCAGTATCTAAATCTTGACCTATCTTTTGAGCAAGAACATTTATAGATCGTAAGTATTCTTCTGTTTGGGACTCCATCTTTGACTGAAAAAATCAACTGAATTAATAATATTCAAATAACTTTTTTTCACATTGTTTGTTGACACTTCTTGGCTCTATATTTTGGAAGTGATTCTATATTGTAAACTAAGAAAACATTGGTTCAATCCAGTGGCGGCTCGTCAGGTGAAGGGAGTGAAGGGTCACTTCACCTATGTTTTAGAGGGTAAAAATTAAACTTTAACATTTAATTCATCCGTTTCCAAAGATCGTGGGATCATATATCAACGACGACAGTAAGTAAGATACAAGCTCGACAGTAATAATCGATGGTTGCCTCGATAGTCGCCACAGAGAGTTAGTATGCCTCTTTGGTTGCCACTGGCTGCTTTGTGTACGACCGGAATCCTTCGTAGTAGGTGAAGAGCTTTGTTCGGGCCTTCACTTGACGCTTACCTACGTGTTAGGGATAGACGCGGAAAGGGGCTCTGTTGCTATAGCAACAAGTGACGCTAGAAGTGTATATTCAAAGCCCGTCACTTGCGTAGCCCGCCAGACAGCAGACCAGATGTCCAGCTATCATTAGAGCTGAGCGGCGCAACTATTCTGTTTTAGGCCCACTTTTGCAATCACACGACCTGATTATGTACATTGTTAAAGAACTAACAACTAATTTAAATACAGTAGAATCTCGATTATCCAAGGTAATTGGGACCAAGACCACCTCGGATACGTAAAAACTCGGATAATACGGAGGTTAAGTGCTACTACCAGGAAAAGTGATAAAATTACAAAAAAACGTATTTTTTACTATTTGAAAAGTAAAACGAACAATTTAAACACATTTTCATACTGTTATGAGTACTGTACCTAAAAGAGAAACAACAACTATTTTTTGTTTCCCAGACATTCCAGCACAGACACAAAAAATGCAACACATTCTACGTAATAAAACACTGAAATACAGTACAAGTAGGTCAAAAGCACATGTGCACCTGGAGTACAAACAACCAAACAACACAGTACCTAACCTGACTGACAAAACTGAACAAAAAGAGTTTTACACAAACTTATGAGTGATGTTGGCTCGACGTAGCAGCCAGCGATAGATATAGAGACAATACTCGCTAGATGCAGGTTGCAAATGCGTACAGTAGCCTATGAGTCGTGTATATGTAGCTTGATTTGGTCAATTTAGTTGCTGTCAGATGACATTGCAATCACTTGTGCGGGTACAGCAATGACAGGTATCTTCATACCGTATAACTCGTACATTAATATTACAGGCTGGCCACAGAAGTAGCTTGGTAAAATTCACGCATATTACCCGGGGTTTTCCCGGCAATATACACATTTTCCCAGTTCACTTCTACTGTTCCAGAGGACCGTTTTATGCCCACAGTCAGTACCAATCCTCGTTTAAAATCCGCGACCCTTCCCGATCGTTTTTTCGCTTCCGAGAATCGTTTTAGACCCGATTCGGCCTTTGACGCCCGCGGTACGTTACGATGGCCTTTTAACGCCCGCGATATGTCCCGAGAGATGTTTCAGTCCCGCGGTACGTTACAACCACCGTATTAAGCCCGCAATACGTTTTGACGGTAGTTTCATACCCGCGGTAGGCTCCGAGGACCTAACTACGCCCGCGACACTATATAAGGGCCAGTTACACCCAGAATCCACGCATATTTCCCGATTTTCCCGGTCTGTGGCCACCCTGTAGCTTTTTTCCTATCTACTAGCTCGGTTAACCCGGAGGCTCGGTTGACCGAGACTCGGATAATCGAGATTCTACTGTAGTTGTATATTATATTGGGATGTTATATTAGTTGTTATTTTTTTACTGATCCAATACTACAAAACAATGTTATGCAACAATTTCTATACCTTATTAGTGCTCCCCTCAGTACGGTAGTAGTTCAATGTTTCAATTCAACATATTATTTTTTGCAATATTACAAACATTAACATTTAATTCCCTGCTAGAACTTGCAAGCTGTAATGACTACGTGTTCAATTATTTACGTAGTTTCCTAGAGAAATACTCATATTATCGATGAACAATGTATCTTGAGTTTTCTGTCCACGTTTCAAGAATAAATATTTAAACATATAGTGGAGTACAGCTGATTTGCCCTTCACCTTCCTAGATCACGAGCCGCCACTGGTTCAAACTAAATTCACCCATGATTACAACACAAGAAGAAAGAACCACTTGCTAATTTCCAATTTTTCAACACAGAACCTCTAAATTTGAACAACTACCTATGCAAGTAGGTATAAAACTCTTCAACCACCTCCCTAAAAATTAGAAAAAAATTGAAAATACCAAATCTTGAATAAAACGTTTGCGGTTTAGCAAAGCTTATTACTCGGTGGGTGAGTTCTTACGTGATCTTATGGATAAATAATTTCTTCAAGTCATATTTTAAATTAACTTGTCTTGGTAGAATTTGAAAAACATCAAGTTGTTGAGGAGCTTCAGTTATCAAGGTTCAAAAATTGAGGCTCTAATCAGTCTACTGTAAATGGAAACAAAAAATGTACAGTACATCTATTTCTATATCTTATCTAGGTCGAAACTTTACCTTTTTGACTTCTGGTGAACCATCGGACAGCCGATAAAACAGAGACCACGCAAGATAGAGTCTACTGCATGTACATTGTAATTAACATGTTTGTTGTTCTGGCAGAACACTATTCTTTTGTTGAAAGGATTTTAAGGGTTGGTCATGAAAGGTTTTACAGTACAACTTACTTCACTACCGTTGAAGAGACGAGTTTGCTCGAATGGCCGTGTAGCATACAAAGTAAGCAGTACATTAGATCTTTACAAAGCTAATAATAACAACATAATGAGAAAAGTGATTTTTTTAAGTGTTTATCATAGCATACAAATGCACTCAAGCTTGTTGACGTCAATGCACCCAACGTTAGGTTCTCCCAGACACCGTCTCTGGGTACCCCACCCTTAGGCTTTGAGCCCATCATCAAGAGGAAAGTTGGACACTCAGTGTTCTCAATTTAAGTAATACAGCATTTATTAGTAACTGTAAAACCTCGACCGATTACTAGTTCCTAGGGCCTAGAACACTGGAATTTTACCATATATGTTTCCTAGTCAAGAGACCGTTTCCCCGTTAATTAGCCTAAAAAGTAACATCTCTGTGTTTAATTCAATAGGCGAATCATTAACTGAAACCGTCTAACTTTGTTAACCTTTAGCCTACCTCAGAAAACTAGTTTGTAGAAGAACTGGCTGTTAAAAATAATTAATTTCAATTACCTCGCTTAGCAAAGCTCCATATTCCCAATAACTCGTCTCTGTTACAGGGTACTAATTACCAATAATGATATTGATAATATAATTTATTCTTCTGTAGACACAGTAATTACTAATATTCCCATTTCTGTCATAGGAAAGTCCTGTCATAACAAAAATACTCGTAATAGCAGACAAACACGACCACAGAGTTTTAACCACTAAAATGATTAGGCAGAGGCACTATGGTAAAACAGCTAGTACAATGTGAGTCTCATTATACGTGATTGAGTGTGAATGCCAATTTGGAAGTGTAAATAGGTTCAAGGGCGTCTATAGGGCTTCTTCCGCGGGGCTAACATAACATGATACCGGGGGTCTGGGGTGTAAGCCCAGAAAGAGTAAGGTCCAAAGGGGTTTCCACCAGAAAAAAATAAGAAATATAACCTATGAAACACGTGTTTGTGCGTTGGAAGAGAAATAGACCACTTCGTAAATACTACAATAATTGTAGTACTATTAGTATTAAAGAAAATTATTTTCTATCACAATTTTGTTTAACCACCTTGAAGGTTAATAATTCAATATATGAGTAACACTTGTCTTTGCAATGATGCTCTCTCCAATGGCGGCTCTACTATGCCTCTACTAGTGTCTAGTAGGGCATAAGCACAGGTACAGCCCACGAGTTACTAGCCGGGGGGTTTGAGGGTGATGGACCCCCGCATACACACCAAAACGAGACCCGGGGGCCCTCCCCGGGAAAATTTTGAAAAACAATGCTTAAAACCAGCATGTTTTAGTGGCAAGCTGTTTTAAAGCTTTATGTTTTAAAACCATTTAAGCTTAACTGTCATATTTGCGTTCACTTTAACTTTCAAACTTTTAGTCTGAAAATGCAATACTGTATGTATCAAGTAAGTAGGTTTGATCAAAGTTACATTTTATCAAAATTATTGTTAATTTTCCTGCCTCAGACATGTGGCATCCATGCCTAATCTATCTACCATAACATTATAATGTCTTAGGTATAAGTCTGTGGGACTACCACTTACACTTGACCACCCAAATAGAAATACTTCCCATCCCAATAAGAGTGAAAAAAATGCATTCACTTGACATTCATACAACAAATAATAAAATTAGTAATATTTTTTTCTGAAATGTGTATTTTTTAAAACTTTGCATTATTGTTATAAAAAAATCATTTTTCCTGAAAGCTGGGGGACCATGCCCCCCTGCCCTCAAGAATGGGCGCAGCTGAATAGGAAGCAAGCTAAAATATCAAAGGTTTAACACAATGTATGTCTGCTGTTCACAAAATCTATTTCCAACGAAGTAGGCCAACGAAGCTATTTACTTTATGTTAGCTTAAAAGTTATTAATATGCTGTATGCCGACACAGCCCAAATGTGATCGAAGGCATTAAAAGTTCTTGATTAATGAGTCCACCCAAACGCTCCAGTGTCCCACTCTCTAGTAAACTCACGTTGTCCCCCGGTCATCCCATCAGCACTGAGCCTCCACTCCCACTGTTCTGTCTGCAATTGAAACATCCTGACCTGCTTTTATACATAGTACGTTTACACTTAACAGATGACAGTGAAAGATTGACATATACAACCTAAATATTTAAAATCAATGCAGTGAACCCTCGCCTGTGTGTGTGCTGAGCGCGGGCGATCGCTTAGCCACATCATTCACCACCAGCGTGATGGTGGTACAGTTAAACCAGTTACTATTGGGTGGCATAAAATTAACCACAAACTATCTGACAGAAACTAATTTCATGGTTATTAAATAGTAAAATAGTACGACCTCCAAATTTGTGTGTACAATATTTTTTTAAACAATAAATTATAAATATTACAATGTTTTCTAAATTATTGTTAGAAGCTTGACAAGTTTTGACCGCTGGCTTACCCGTACAAAGGAATAACGGGTGTAATAGTGATGAGGTTTACTATACAGTATGTCCACAAAGTCATGCTACACTTCTAACTGATAGCAGCTACTCTATTTATGATCGCAAGTCTTTGAAACAGATGTCAAATTAAACAGCTGTTTATGTAGTTTTTTTTTGCTACTAAGTAACCCATTGTTGTCATTTTTATCTGTGGTGTTTGCGTTTATAACAAATCAGTCACAACGGTAAACTTTGTAAGAAATAATAATAATAATATATTTGCTGAAGACAATACAAAATATTGCGTAGCAAAAAAAAACACAAATTACAATACAATGAAATTAAACATTCACACTCACTCACACTTACATGATTTCCCACTCATTCCACATTCACACTTAACATCAGACCTGGCTTTAGGGGAGGAATTAAAATATGATTTAAAGAAATTATTTGTCCGGAAGATCATCTATGAACTCATCCACCAAGTAATAAGCTTTGCTTAACAGCAACCGTTTTATTCGAGATTTAAAAACTTTGGTACTTTTAATTTCTTTTAAATTTTAGAAAAGATCAGTGTGTTTTGTGGTTTGCAGAATTTAAATAAGTTATTGCAGCCCAACGGGAATTTAGGCGTATTTACAATTAAAATCCTCCTCACAGATGCAACATTTACAGATGGTATAAAAAGTTAAAAGTCACAGGTAGCGTAGTAGACAAAACTCGAACAGGTAGGCGCTCAACAGAAAACCAAATTGATGAGAACATTCAAGATAGCTTTGAACAAAGTCTAAAAAAGTCCGTACGGAAATGTGGTCGTGAATTAAACCTTCCAAAATCCACAGTGCACAAGATTTGGAAGAAAATACTCAAATTTACTGCTTATAAAATCCAGTTATTGCATGCATTAAGACCAAATGACCATTTAAAAAGATATGATTTGGCTGTTGACATTTTAAATGAAATCGATGTGGATCCAAATTTTCTTAAACAAATCATTTTTAGTGATGAAGCTTCTTTCCATGTTTCTGGACTTGTGCTTCGCCATAACGTTCGTATCTGGGGGAATGAAAATCCTCATGCGTTTGTTGAACATAAGCGCAATTCTCCAAAGACCAATGTTTGGTGTGCTCTTACCTGTGAACGTGTCGTGTCATTGGTCCTTTTTTCTTCGCTGAAAATACCATTAACAGCTATTCCTATCTAGACATGCTCTAAAGCTATACGCTATTCCACAAATCAAAAATTTGTCAACAGGACGGAGCGCCCCCACACTATGCAAACACTGTTCGGGATGTTTTGAATGAAAAATTTCCTCAAAGTTGGATAGGATGCGGTGGTTGGAAGTCCTGGCCACCACGCTCACCAGACCTAACCCCTTTAGATTTCTTCT
This sequence comes from Matsumurasca onukii, assembly GCA_018831715.1. Taxonomy (NCBI): domain Eukaryota; kingdom Metazoa; phylum Arthropoda; class Insecta; order Hemiptera; family Cicadellidae; genus Matsumurasca; species Matsumurasca onukii. The sequence goes on along the minus strand of CM032060.1, from coordinate 18,411,785 downwards.
TTTGGGCCACTCGTATAAAAACCACCGTTTACAGTGAAAAGATTAGAGATATCCACCATTTAAAGCAACGAATCACAGCTGCTTGTCAAACCGTTACTCCTAACATTCTACGCAAAGTCTGGGAGATCAACTTTAGATTGGACCTGTGTAGGGCGAATGGTGGTGCTCATGTTGAGCTCAGATGAACACAAACAAAACCTTTTGAGTTTTTCTCTAAACCTATGTAATTATTATTTATGTACAACTTGTAGTTTTATAAATAAAGTTGTTTAAAATGTAGCATGACTTTGTGGACACATTATAGATAATTATTAACTTTCCAGGAAGGTTTTCTAACTAAATCACTATTTTTTAGACAAATATGAACAGAATTATTACTGATATTATATGTGCTCAAAAATACAATCCCCTCCAAAAATCTGGGTGGTATTCCATACTCCACCCCCACCCAGCGGTGGTATTATACCATAGTCTGGCCTCCACTGTCCTAATACCCACAAGGGGCCCCTGGTTGCAGATCCAACTAGCTACGAGAGCTTTTCAGAAATTAACTTCCGTTGTTATGTAGCAAGTACAAAAAGTAGAATTGAGTCATCTAGTTTCATAATGAGATAAGTCAATTTTTTCAGTTTACATTTTGTTATTTTTTGTCTGATAAGTTAAAGATCTATCAACTGGCTGATTTATAAGCTTCAAACCCATGTAGATCCTGTTAAAATAGTATAGGAAAAGTCGAGGTTAGTTTCAAAATCAGGTAAGTACAAAAGTGAGCATTAAACCCAGATAGATCACTGTCTGGAGCTTCCAACTTTTGCCACAGCGCTATTGTCGGCAGCAGCTGTCTACAAGTGGTCACATGTGTTAGTCTGCCTTCCCTTAGTCTTTTTTAGTGGTGTTTTCTATTAAAGTACTAGTGTTTGGTTAACTCCGTAGAAATAATTTACAATATTTTTATTGAACTGGAGACACATCCAGCAGAGTGTCCTGATTCATCAAGGAAAAAACGCAGAAACCCTAAATCTGGAGATTGAAAAAAAGTTGTATTTTGTTCCTTTGTAAATGTTAAAGTGGGGAAAAAAATAAGAGTAAATAGAAAAAGCTTAATTAAGTCCAATACTATGTAGTGAAAACTTCTATTTTAGTGCATTTTTGAATGATTGGTTTCAATTTTGTATAAGTCAATAAGAGCTAGTTTCAAAATGAGATAGATCAACAACTTTGGTTGCAAAGCCAGATAGATCAAAAAGAAAAAAAAATTTCTTGAAACCTGACACTGCAACTTAAATTCTTTTTTTTCCAAAACTGTGAACATTTCCTACAATCCAATAAAAAAAATAATTAAAAACAAACATAATTAACCAATTTATTAAGTTTTTTATCACTCCTGAAAAGTTAGCAAAAAGTGACTTATCTCTTTTTGAAACTTGACGACTCAATTATATGTCATTAGAAAGCCTGACTCATTGTGAATCCAACAGTATGCTTACTGTAACAATGTTATCTATACTAATATATAAAAATGTAATTGTGTGTCTGTTCCTCAATAAGGCAAATAACACTGGACCAATTTAATGAAATTTTACAGGAATGTGGCTTATATACCTGGTTAACACATAGGCTATTAACATGATTGATAATTTAATTATTTTCAAGATTAATCATTAATACTCACTACATGTAAAAATTTATAACCCCAAAATTGTCACGTAAAATTCTAGAAAACCCCTAAAAGATATTTAATTAGACAGCCCATAGTTTAATTTTCTACACAAATAGTACTTTGCACTTTTTTTGTATCTTCAACCGTTTGCTCAGAAAGCTTGCTTCCCCGTGGAGAAACAGGCTCATGATGCGCGCCACTGCACACTCAAACTCGGCACTTCCTCGGGTTACACCTCTCCTCGGCGCGTCAGTACGTCTGACCGACAGTGTTTGTTGACCATATTACTTATGATTCATGCTTTACAGCGTGTAAACCAAATAAGAGTGTTGTACTGTAGCCATGTAGTTTTCCATTTTCAACAAAACAAAATTAGTTAATTTTGGATTTTAAATTTATGTGGTTTGTCATGATAAATTAAAATAAATGTTGTACTACGAGGGGGTACCCAAAAATAACGGGAATTTCGTTATAAAAACCATATTTTATTATTTTTTTAACTAATTTACATGTATACCTTCAGTATACTCCCCATTTAGTGTAATGCATTTGTTCATTCGATGCTCCCATGGTTTTAGGCACCTCTCATACCCCTTAGTCTGAATGCCTGCACGCTTCAACCTCGTTTGCCTTTTCACTCCTTCATTTTCGTCATAACGGTGATTTGTTAAGTAATTTTTCATCATGGGGAACATAAAAAAGTCGCGTGGGACAAGATTTGGCGAGTATGGGTCGTGGGGAAGGGTGGTCATGCTGGTATTGGCCAAAAACTAGCGCACTGAGATGGCTACGTGGGCAAGCACATTGTCACGATGAAAGAACCAATCTCCATATCGCCAAAATTTAGGTCTGGAGTGTGTTGAAATTCGCTAAATTGAATTTGAACACACTCCAGACAGCAAAGAAGGCCTACAATGGTCCTCCGACGGTCTTCTTGCAATATTGACGGGTTTTTCTGAACAATTTCACCAGTCCGAGAATTTGAAGGTCGTCCAGGAGGAGGCTTGTCTTCAATCGACATGGCGCCATCTTGAATTTGAGAAAAATACTGTTACACCCTGGTTTTGCTCAAAACATCGCCTTTGTAAGCTTTTTGATCATTGCAACCGCTTTCTGACGCGATCTTACCGAGAAAAAGCAAAACCTCACTGCTGAACTTTGTCCATTTAATTAAACTATCAAAACAAAACGAGGCAGAACAAAAACTACTTTTAGAAAAACGCACACAGCTCCTCTTCACAGCCTCTCATACTGGCCTCACCGAGTGCAATGAACTCAGGAAGAGTTGGGCTTTCAGCTCCTATCGGCCAAAATGTGAACTATGCACTCTCCACCTCGCCATCGACCGATTCCCGATACTTTTGGGTACACCCTCGTATAACCATGTAATTTTCCATTTTCAAATAAAAAAGAGTAGTTTATTTTGGGTTTAAAACTTATGTGTTTTATCATGATAAATTAAAATAAATGTTGTACCATAAGTTAGCCAACACTTACAAGGAGAAAATGGTGAACTAACAGGCAAACTAAATGGTTTTTCTAAGGATAAATAGGAAACTGTTTTTTCCGTTTTGTTTACTTTAAATTTGCAGTTTTGTTAAAATATACACACAGCTTAGAACGCCACACGGTCATGTTAAAAAAGCCCCGAGGCGAAGCACGGGTATTCTCAGCTAGTCATATCTAAATGTCGAAACAAAATGATCTCTACATGTAATATTCCCGTCATCCAATTAACTGTAAAGAATAGTTTTTGTTATTTAATATTTGCAAAAGGGTGTTTGTTTAGCAAAACATATTGGAATTTTGTCTTTAACTTTAAGGGATCGCATGTAATCAAGACGTGATTTGTGAACCAAAGTAGGTTCAAGTGTGAATTGCGTCCGTTCTTTATTATGGACACTGGCAGCGGAATGTCTTGCAATAGCTTAGAAAACCTTGTGCCTTGGCAGGATAAGTGCTCTGAATTAGCTGAACAAGTGCTCTGGATAAGCGAATATGTCAAGGTGTAGGTGAAAAAAATGCTCTTTAATACGAATATAATGAAACGTTTCAAAAATGTGCACTTTACTATTTTTGAACAAAACTTAATTTAAGAACAGCCCTCGTATTATTCTCTATAATGGCTTAAATTGTGGCTTAGTGAACATCTACATAGATATTTAATAATGGACTTGTTCAGAATTACTTTATTTTGATTAATAGTCTATGGGACTTCGGACGAGCAACTTGGCTGCCAGGAGGGGCGGCTCGAGCATGCATGCGCCCTTGGGCAGACTCTACGGCAGCGCCCTCAGAGTTGTTCTTGGGGGGATACTCCTCAGCTCAAGGTGGGGTCTGGACACCCCCGAAATTTTTAAAAATAATTTCAAAGCAACATACGTGTAAAGTGGGCCTAGTGTTAACTTGTTATAACAAAAAACTGATTACCTACATTACTAGTAATATGACTATGAATAGAAAGTATTATTTTTAATATAAAATGTTTATGGAAACCTTTTGACTAGCACTAGGCAATTTTTAAAAACCCAGTTATTTTGTGTTTTTTAAGAACAGCCTCCTCTTGTTGCTTTTCAGTCGCCCTTTTCTGAAATTTTGCTCTACTTGGCTCAGAAAGGTCATGTTACAGAATCGCCCTGCTTTATACACCTCCAAGCACCATCACATTTACACAAACCAATCACAATTACTCAACTCAAACGAATAATCATCACTGCTCAACTCTTGAAACTGAAAGGAACATGTCACAAACAAAATGACGAATTGCAAGTCTAAATGTACTGTGCATTGCTGCAGTCCACTCTTTCGCATACTAGTTAATTAATAAAATATAATTCCCTTTTTGTTCTGGGTATCGTTAATTCTCTAAAAGTAGTCTCTCTTTTCAAGAAAGAACCCTTCTCCCCTTGTATTGAGTGTACTTTGTTTGCTAGGACATTCTTTTTTCATACATCTGCCAGGTGGAGCTTATAAGTTTAAGAGTTTGCAGGACCTACTGACAAAAAGCCCTGACTCTATAAATAATGGATGATGGTCACCGCTTTTTCTGTGGCTGTAATGGAGAATTTTGTTTTTAATGCAATAATATGGAAGTGACCCTTGTTTTCTAGGAAATTAAAGAAAACACTCCCATATGATGTATATTGAAAAAAAGTCCACAGTAGAATTACGGCCACAAAATAGCGGTCAACACTTCCCAGGAAACCTCAGCTTTACACATTGATTTAACCCACTACAAGGAACAAAAGTTAATACTTCAACTATAGACAATTATTCAGTATTTACTCACATGGAAAATAATCTTTCAATGTTGACACTAGGCCATTTTTGTTGAACTAGTGATAACTAATAAATCCTTTGGCTGTGAAGTGCTTTGCCCCAAACACACATTATTGTTTTACTTAAACTATGGCTTCTTAACACTTTCAGGTCACAAATTGGGCTCTTTGTTCGTCGCCCCGCAATATTTAGCGCATCCATAGCCTGCTACTACCCAACACTGCTAATTTCACACTTGTTATTATAGATGAATGTTCCACTTTTTTAATTTCATAGTTTACACGATCCCAATGAAGGCAAAGTTAAAAAAGCCACCTTTCCATATTACAGTGTACATTAACAAAGCTCAGCCTCTCGTGGAGTATAGAGATTACGACCCTTTTAGTGTGTAATGCTTCTTAACTGGAAAGAGTAGTATTCAATAAGTCAACTTATTGAACAAAAACCCAAAAGTTAAGAAAAGAAATAGAAATTATTGGGTTAAACACTTTTAAAGAGGAATAGTTTATTTGTACGAAAGAAATAGTTTAATCGTGAATTGAAAATCAAATTTTATATTTTAAATTAATCCATCCTGGTCTTCACTGTCCTTGTTGTAACCTTATCTTTTTCTCTGAAACCAAATAGAATGGAGATTAAAAACATAAATTGAAAAGAAACATTATTGCATAGTTCATACATGGTTTTCAAATGGAATTTCAGGATTTTTAATGAAAAAAAAAAAACCTGTCCAAAGCTCTTGAAGGTTTTTATTGAAGGTATTGGTCCAAGGGAAGGTTTTTGTTGAAGGCATTGGTCCAAGGGTACCACCGTCTTTTGACAACTTGGAGAGCTCATTGACATGCCAACAAACTGTAATAGCTAATTGCATAAAACTATAATAATTTCACTCAGCTAGTTGACTAATGAAAGGAACCCTAGGCCAGAGTTTCTAAGGATGAGGCACCAAAATTTCCCAACACTACTACTTAGTTGCTGTCTACTTTAGGCTCGGCCTTAGTCTCCTACTAATTCTAAACCTTTACACAAAACCAAAGTCAGGTCTTTAACCTTAATTAAACCCTGATTAAAATATGTGTTTTTAAAAATCTTTACAATAAACAAACAAATGAGAATTATCATCACTGAAAACTCAAAAAAGCGACTTACAGTTAAGTGTTTTCCGAGTAAGTGACAAAATGTGATTCAACTTAAAATGAGTGACTTTCAGTGACTCTTTCCCAACCTGTTTCATGGGTTTTCTACATTTCATGAGTTAAAGATATTTGGAAATAGCTGCAACCTTTTTCAGGACCCTGTATAACCCTTGCCTCCTCGTAAATTAGAAAGTTCTTGAACTGGAATTATTTGGCAAGAGATTAGATTGAACTTGAATTTGCCAATATTAGTTAACAATTAGTATTTAATGTACCATATCTTCGTTAGCTTCCAACAGATTTTGGTTCATTTGTCCAAAAAGTACGACAAAAATGACTGACATGACTTGACACTTACATAACGTGGACAATAGCACCCCAACCGGAAACAGCATCTCTATCACAAGAGTTGACCAGGGCCTGGGAGATGATTTCGAACAGATCGTCAGGTTCCAGGTCCGGCCGCCAGAGCACTTCACACATGCCGAACAGCTGGTCTGAGCTGGTGCCACCGACACAGAAGTCCTCGGGCTTGCTGATGCAGCCAATCAGGTCCATGCAGCAGACGTACGGCTCTAGGGTCTTCGGGTCCAGGCCCGCCACTACCGGCTCCACAAAGTACGGTCCAAACCTGTACACAAGACATCTCAAATTAACAAGTATACATCTATAATAAGGCTTCAATTTGAAAGGAAGAATCAAACTGCATACAGTCTAATAGGCCATTAATCATCAAATGAAAGTTGTTGGAACATTAGAAACTATATAGTTTTGACTATTGGTAATCCGAAGAGGTGTCGAACTTTCAAAATGTCGATTCATCCAGTTTATATAGAATCTCAGATTCTAAATCATAAATAGATAATTTACTGTTAATCATAAATAAACATAAATATAATGTAAACCTCGTTTACAATGTTTACAAATTTTATTGTTTTGGCTGAAGAAGGGTTTATTCCAAAATATACAGTTTGGTTTTGATGTTTAAATATTTTCTTATAGCCTAAAGACATATAATTCTTTTAAAGAATAATTATATATTTTTTTAAATCTTCTAATTTTGAACAATTGATTTTATTTTATTACAAGTACTTAATATAACAGGAACAATTACCTTCACAATCCTATACATCTCTAAGGTTTTATTCATAATACTTTACCTTCTCTCGTAAAGTAGGTTTGATAACATGGAGGCAAAGATGGGAGGTGTCATGCGGCGGCCTTCACGCAGCTCATACAGTTTCAATCGGAACTTCAATCTTTGTTGAACAGTCAAAGTGTCTGTTGCTAGTCCAGGCAAGCCGACATAAAGATGAGGTCCCAACTCAAACACTTTCTGCAACATAAGATTTGTTTTATTAAATTGTTTGAAAACTTAGAAGAGTTACTGATAAATAATGCAACATTTCCTAATCACCAAAAGACGTTGCCACTTGTCACATTTCTTTGCCAGCAAAAACTTAATTGCTTCGTCATTACTTTTACTGTTTTACGGCAATCAGCACTAATGTACATCTTTAAACATGCAGAATGTTACAAAAATGAAAAATTCTCCCCCTCATTATACATTTTCAACCATAAGAGTGTATAAGATTTACGAAAGCCGGTGGTGTTAGTTCTTTAAATCCTCTACTTGTAGCACAAATAGTTATAGTATATAAAAGTTCATGTCTTCCTCAATTCTAAAATTTGTTTCAAACTTCAAAACTTTGAATATTTTCCCTGTATAACACCTACGTGTATACAAAGGTTTAAAATGAATTTGTACACTTTCTAGATTTAGGTTAAAATGTGTGTTGTGGGTTCGCATTATCTAGTTTTCGAAGGGTCTGCAGTAGTGGGCTGGGCGGCCATATTGGATGTACTCCCACTGGAACAATGACAATGATAGCCAAAGTAGAATCCATAAACTCAGCCAAACACTAAGGTCAAGCTTGGTATTTTACTTAAAAGATAATTTTGATGAGTTTAGGCTTTGCTTGCTTGATTTCTTTTTAAATTCTAAATCTAGCTGGTGAAAATGTACAAAGTTAAAACATTTATGTTTTGATGTAGTCACTATGCATACATATCAAAACACATTTTTCACAAATATATTGAGAAATCTTTTAAACTCAACTGAATTATTCTTTAAAGCAATTTTTGTAATTTAAAAGATAGTATAGTTAAAACAATGTGATTCTCTGTGTAGGTCTATTTTGTAGACAGAAACAAAAATATTCTATATCTTTCCAAATTGCTATCCCACAGTTGAAAACATTTCATTGAGTCAACTCTGTATCAAATTGACAAGGATCACAAAACGAATACATAAAGTCATAAATTCTTTACTGTTAGACATACCTGGAAGTCTGTGGATATGGTTTGACTCTGTATGCCAAATCGTCGATCCGCTGCAATCGCAACACAGTTCTTCCCTTTCATAGCAACAACAGAACCTCCATTGTACGAAAAGATTGACTAAAAAGTAAAAATATGAAGGTTAGTAAAAGTGTTGAACTATGATGGCAAACTACAATATGCGGTTATCACATGAAGATATAGAGAACTTCTAAAACCCTGAGTTGCCACACAATTTCAAAAATAATATTATGTACAGTAGACGTTCTCTCGAACGGACCTCGCTCAACCAGATTCAGGATAGTCCGGACAACCCCTCGGTAAAAAAAATTTAAATTCAGATAAACAAAAAACATACATTGAACAAAATAAATACAATTGTTGAACGTATAATGTGTTTTTATTTTGTAAGACCTTCGGTGTGAGTACTGCCTACAAGAGTGAGTGGTTTTAAGGTGTGTGGCTCAGCCAAACACGTCAGTAACCGATCTGGACCTCAAATTACGTCATCTTGTTACTATTTTTATCGATCCTAATGCACCAGGATATGCTTATCGGTATCCCCCCGATCGTCCGGATTTTTCGAAATCTGGACCACCCTTCCGCCACATTAGTCCGTTCTATCGAGGGTCCACTATAATAAGGAACTAAACCCATGGAAGCTCTTTCCACAAAATCAATTTTTTAACAAAGTGTACACTTGGCTTTCGAATAATCCTTTATATAATTAAAAAAAATTTTTCATGTGCAAGATAATTTTATGTGGAATATGTAATAATGTAAATTTTTATGTGCTTACAATCCGTAATTGACAGAATAGTGCTATGTTGCTTCACTCGATCCAAGATCATAAAATTGTATAAAATTTACAAACGGCAAAAGTAAAAACAACATTGCCTAAATTTCATGATGATAGCCACCAGATTACTATGAATCAATATAATAGGTTTAGGTTACCTTGTTGATCTGTCACATCCTAGGCCGCTTCTTCAGGTAACTATTCTAATCAACTTGACGACCTCTATGGGTGAAAAACTACACGCCCACGCATATGAAGAAGCCCTAGGATGGCAAACAGCTGTAGTGCTTACAACTACTATAAAGATTACTTGACAGATCAACAAGGTAACCTAAACCTATTATATTGCCTAACTTTTTGGTCACATGTCAGAATTTTGCTCCGCGACCTTAGAGGTAATATAATCAGTTTTTTTGGCTAAATAAAATGCATTGGCAATTGTTTCAGCAAGACACTTTTAAGGATTACCTGTAAAATTCCAGTATAGTGACCCATACCTATTTTGCACTTTTCTAAGTTGAAACCTTCCAAAAAAGCCAACAAACAATGTTTTAATTTTAGGAAAGTTGCGGAAACTATTAAATACGATGTTTTCTTAGGTAACACTATCACCTTCCACTACAGAAACAGACATGGCGCTTCACTTCAGATCATTACTCAAGGACAGGATACAGAGGACTGAAATAAACGGTTGATGCCGTGATGCGCACCGCCTCAAAGCTGTTCCACTGAGGCTTTTCCCCATTCCAACTAACATAAAAAATTAACTAACCTAACCTTACGATAATACCTTATTCAGCCTTTAAGTTCATTTGAAAAAGGGGAAGAATGAACCAGCTAATGTAAAAGCCAAATGTTTGACAGACTGTCAGAGAGTGTCGCGGTGCCGGCGCACGTTCCAAGTTTCACACACAGTCCACGTGTTCTTCCATTTAATAGTACGCCAACTGTACACCGTACACAATTCGTTTTGGTATTATTTCAGTATAGTGACTTGTCTTCTCATGAGCTAAAACTGATTTAGCACAATGTGGAATAGACCCCTTAGCTTTAAAGTTGGGACTATTTTACTATCGTGAGACGCCCGGAAGCGGTACGCCCGGCACTTTCTGGCAAACGACAGTCTCTGTCACCCTCTTCAAATTAACTTAAAGGTAAATAAGTTATTATTGTGAAGTTAGGTTAGGGTAGTTTATTTTTTATGTTGAACATATTTAAAATGGCTTTAAAGTTTGGACTATTTTACGAGAGGAAGACGTGCGGACGCGGTGCATGCGGCACTCTGTAGCAGACGACAGACTCTGTCACACACTTCAAATTAACCTAAAGGCTGAATAAGGTATTATCGTGAAGTTAGGTTAGCTTAGGTTAAGTTAGTTTATTTCTTTTTGTGAAAACATTGTTTTTAATAGTTTCTGCAACTTTTTCAAAATTAAAACATAGTTTTTTGGCTCTTTTGAAAGGTTTCAACTTAAAATTTGAACCAGTCACTATATTGGAATATTACCTTTGTTTTGATCTAATTACCAATTGGTAAAATTCCAGAAGAGTGACTTTTGAATTTTTAGCTTTTTTTTCAGTTCAAACCTACCAAAAAGGCCAAATAACAATGTTTTAACTTCCGGAAAGTGGCAGAAACCATTAAAAACAACGTTTTTCAACAAGAAATAAACTAACTTAACTTTTGCTAACTTAACTTCACGATAACACCTTATTCAGCCTCTAGGTTAATTTGAAGTGGGTGACAGATACTGTCGTCTGCTATAGAGTGGCGCACACCACGAGAATTAGTCCCAACTTTAAAGCCACTTTTAAATAAGTTGCACACCCCAAAACAAATTTTTATATATTTAGGAGCCTCCTTCACATCGTGTTAAATCAGTTTTAGCTCATGAAATCATAAGTCACTCTTCTAGACAAATACCTACCAATTTACATGTTATCTATTCATATCAACTATGTTACCAAACTATGTTACTATGTTATTCATTTCATTAGTTATCAGTATCAACTAGTGTAATCACAAATATTACTGCCTTAGTTCTCAAACTTTGTATTTTTTTTGAAAATGGTGTATTGCAGTTGGAAAATAAATGAATAAATAAAACATGCCGAGGCCTAACAATATCAATGTAGGTACCATGAAGTAAAGTTAGTACCAGTAACCACAGCTGATCCTATCTATCAAAGTCAGTTCTTTGTTTTGATAACAAAAGAAACGGCTCCGATGTGGCGTCCAAGAAAATCTCGGATCCGACCTATTAACTTGAGCTTAGGACTACACTCACCATGATGAGTGGTCAGATGAACTAACCCCTGTTGACGAATTAGGTAAGCCCAAAATTCTATGTAGTGAAATAACAATACTAAAATTTAGATACTAGTGTTGCAATACAGCAAGCGGGCTTACAAACTCAATAGTAATAACTATAAAATAAGATCGCAAATAGAACAATGCAATGAGAAACTGAAAAGTGCTCAATTTCTAACAATCATCACACTACGGTTTCGGCTACTTTTTATGATTTTTACTTAGGTTTTGCAACAAGCATAGAGGTTAACTTATTACTGAAAGTTCAACGTACAAAAGTTAAACGAAGGATGTTTTTTGATATGTATAATTTATTGATATTTTATATGTGTACAGATAGCATGTATGTATTTAATTAATGGTTCTTTCTACTCTTTAGGTGAGTTTATGGACCCAGATAATTAATCAACGTCATACATTTATTTTACTTTTGAATTTTGACATATTTTGCCGTATTAGTGGTTTTAATTTTTTATATATATATATACATATTTGTATATGTTTGTTTGTCAACGCAAAAACCTTTTGTAATTGACAAATAAGTTATTATTACTATTTTTATGTACCGTAAGTGCGAACAGTTTTTAAACAACAGGTAATCAACTTAATTCCTTAAGAGTGTGCAGCACCTGTCGACCAATTTGTTTTTTAGAATATATCTTTAGTTATAATATGGGTGAACTACTATTGACTAACAACACAGCTTTTGATATCGATTAATTTTTGTATGAGAGATTTGAAAATTGAAGGGTTGTTAAGGTAATTACATATAAATTAGTGCCGCCCTCAATTAAAAACCTGTTATGGATAATTTTGACTAGAACTTTTTTAACTTATCGCTGAAAGTTCTTCATACAAAAGTTTAACGAAGGATGTGTTTTTATATGTATATATTTATTGGTTTAAGTTATACAAAATGTAAAACAAGTCTACGAATAAAGGCTTGTATTTCGCAACTTGCGTTGCTTATTCAAAGTCTAACAACAAACAACACTTCAAAATAAAACAATATTTATATTTTATTGGTATTTGTAAATAGGTCGTTTGCAAACGCTATGCCATATTTCCCATTGGTGCGTGGCGATAAGTTAATTAAAAAATTAAATTTTAAATAAGCAAATTAAAAAACACATTCTGATCCCAAAGGTATAACTCCATTGAGGAATCTTTTGAAGTGAGATGCAATAAAAGAATGCTATTTTTTACGACTGCGGCGCATAGACGCTACTAGTAGAACACCATCAAGTAAGTAATTTTATATTATATACTGTTGTTAGTGCGGTGAAACTATGTTAAATCTTTGGAGTAACTATTACAGTTTTTGTATTTGTTATTAATATTTATTTTTATGTAACTATAGTGTAATTGTTTTCGTTATTTATAGTACATATATATTGTTATGTACTGATGTTAGAGCGGCGAAACCATACATATATATATTTAGATACTCTGTGGGCGAAACTACGTTAAATCTGTTGTGCATGGACTCAGAGACGGTGACCCTCCCCCAAGCACAAGATTTCTTTTTTGGGGGAGTAATTCCATAATTTATTGTAACTATTTGCAGCAAGATACAATGGATTTAACTATTTTCATTCATTCTTCATTCATAACAATAACAATTTATTAGTCATTTTACAAAAATTAATTGTGTTGACTATAAAAACAAAAACAAACAAACTAAATAACTAAACATTAACATAAAACAAATTATAGAAATGTGATAAAACCTATGGTACCGGGACAGGCCGAGTTGAGGTGTAATATTCTAAGTTATAGTATTAAATCCAATTGTATTACGTTTGATTGTCATTCAATGAATGTTTCATTCATTCAAGTAAGTTAGATTATCTATGGAGAACCAAAATATTCCTTTGGCTTTCTGTGTTCTCTTAGTTTTTCTTTTTGTGTGATTGTTTTACGTTTCGTTACTGGTGCGTACTGCGTTCTGTCAAATTGTAAAATTATTTTTCGAAAATAAGTGTAGTTTTATTGATAACTCTACCCTTAAAGGGTAAGATCAATGACATTTTTAATCTCTAATAAGCTTGTATTAATTCTACATTACTTAGCCTAAAACAGCTTTAACTTTTAGGCTAGGTTCATTCGATCTTGACCGGGGGTCTTGGTTTAGCTGGTGTCTATCATCCTTAATCAAATAAATCGTTGTCAATATTTTTATGCTGTGCTAAGCAGAGTAAGTCACACGATGAAATGTTTGTGGATCACTTTTCTGTGTTTTTCAGCTCAGTAGTCTGCTCTGCCTCTAGTATTATAACGGTTTGTGTCCTCTTAAAAGGGTTAGGGTACCTCTTATGAAAAACTCTATGTGTTTATAACAACACACAAAAACCGACTTTTTCAAGGTGTAGTGACTGGGAAGTGTCAACAGGACAAAACTTTTAATAGCTGTTGTGCAAATATATTGCCTACAGCCTACTTGAAGTAGCATATTCACTAATATTGGCACATGACCCGCTGCCAAACCATTTGACTTATTCACCTTCAATTTTCAGATAAATCTTTCATACACTTAAAAAACTAGCATGTATTTTTTACACTAAAACATAAACACAATTATCTTTAAGCAACAGTTTTGATCAACTTGTAAGTGAAACTCCTCAGAATTCACAAATATGTGCTGATGAATAGTATATTTTTCTTTACAGTTAATTCAATAGTATTTGCAGGCCTGTGGTCAAGGAAGGACGAATGGCACAGGACCCAGGCTCACATGTCAATGGCCGGGCCCAATATTCTTTTATGTTTTGAGGGTGTATTAAAAAAATGATACAAGTGATACACTTGTAGTGAAAGTGTTTTGTTGCATAATGTTTTGTAGCTCAGTGCAAGTAGGAGTTCTTTTGTTGTGTTATGGTGTCTATACAGAAATCAGAAATCATTTTATTGGGCAAAACATTAACAAACACAGTTGCATTAGCCAAGTCATTAAATTCACAAAATAGAACCACAAAATAGGATCTTATTTTTAACAATATATAGAGAAATTATTATACAGTATTTTTATACATACACACAGAGAAAATTCACAAATTTAGCCAACACTTTCAACAAACTCCTGGACACTGTAACATGAGAGGTTCATTAGCCGGGTTTTAAGCATATTTCTAAATTTTGAAGGGTTTGATTCGGATTTGAGAGATGTGGGAGGCTATTAAACAGCTTTATGCGTTATAGAGCAAATGTTTTTGAAAAAGGTTGTTGAATGTTTTGGGATAGTTAATTGTTCGACGCTAGACGGTTATAGGAAGTTGGAATAGAAAGGTTGAATTGAGATAAGTTTTGCCTGACGAAAGTTAAGGTTTCCAGAATGTAAATGGATGGAAAAGTGAGCATCTTTGCTGCCTGGAAGTGTTCTTTGCAGGATTGGTACTCAGAAAAAAATAGTTCTTACGGCCCATCTTTGCAGTTTAAATAAGAATCTCGTTTTTGATTTTCATAACCCCAAATAGACGTGCACGCTAAGTGGGGATAGATGATTCGTAATAAGTTGCTACAAGGACATCAGTGTTTGCTACGTTCCTAAGATTAAGCACAAAGATTCTGAGCTTAGCTTTTTGAAACTTGTTCGATGTGACCGTGAAAACAAAGGTTCTCATCTAAGACCGCCCCAGAAAACTGACACTGTGGGCTGGATGAACCACTGTTTCCTCCAAAAAAAGACTAAAGTTAAGCCGCCATCTCGTCAAGCAAAAGTTTATCAATTTAGTTTTGTCGAATTCACGGTGAGGAGGTTTTCGTTGAACCATTGGATGAGTTGTTGGCCTCGAAAAGGAAGTTTGTTCCAGGATATGGATATTAGGGCTGGATAATGAGAGGGAAGTGTCGTCGGCGAACAAGGAAAGTTTGGCAGCTGATGTGCATGATGAAAACTCATACAGCACCATAATTTAAAAATAGAGTTCTAATGCTCCATTTTGATTCTTAAAATATTAAATTTTTCCGGGGGAGGGCCCCGGACCCCCCTTTCGTTGAGGGGTGGGCTCCCCAATCCTTACCTCCGCCGTTGCCAAGTCAAAGTCCTGGATCTGCGCTTGCGATGCGGTCAGCTATTGTATTCAATTTGTATTAAGATGGACTAGACTCGCTTTTGTTTGTGAATCATTTTGTTTTGATTAAGACTCCAAACCACGCATACTGGAGACTGTGGGTAGGATTATTTATATTGCAAGTTGTATAAAGTATAACCAAACTTTGGAGTACTTAATCGTTACTGTAATCATTACATTTTGCTGTAACTTTGTAATTTAATCGTTACATTTTAAACGCAGTAATGAGTAATAGTAACCGTTACAGTTTAGGGATAGCGATTACATGTAACAAGTTACTTTTTTCACGTTAACAATTTATTGAGGAGTGTGCCTTTACCCCTCTAAATATACGAACATGAGAATTAAAGTTAGAAAAGAAATATTAAGCCAATAATATAAAATAAAAGAAAATAATTTTATCAATAAGTACCTTTTATATTTTCTCCAGAAAAAGAAATGTGCTGATGAGTATTATATTTTGGAAAAGCCACTTATTTGAGTTATTTACGAACGCATCATGTGGGGCGCTGCTGTTATAGAGATAGATACCTAAATGTAAGGGCTTAAGTTTAAGTAGTTTTTGATATTTTGTTTTAGCCATCTCTTTGGAATATGGGTCTTGAAAAGAAGGTTACAAGAAGAAGTCGTAGTAGAGAACGAGAGAGAGAACGTGACAGGAGAGATAGAGATCGTAGAAGATCAAGAAGTAGGTCAAAAGAAAGAAGAAAGGATGATAGAAGAAAGAAAGATGATGATGTAAAACAGGAAAAGCCCAGGTCTCGTAGTCGAAGTCGAGAAAGATATCGTACAAAAGACAGAAAATCTCCAACGTGAGTAACTTTTAAGTAGCTATGAATATTTTAATTTATTTTTTGTATTAAAAATAAGGTTTAATACAAAACGCATGAAAAATATTTTGTTCATATTTAGCTTTTGGTAATTATGTATACAAATTAACGCCATTCATTTACACTTGTACTTTCATGAATAAAGATTAATTCAATTAAATCAAGCATACCTTAGGAGTGTTCCTTGATCTCAGTAAAGCGTTCAATGTCGTGGATCACCCTCATCTTCTTAAAAAATTGGAACGTTTAGGCTTCTGGGGAAAATCCCATGACTGGATTTCTTCATACTTGCTTAAAAGAACGCAGATTGTGTCAGTGACCTACGTTGATGACAGAGGATATCTGAAGTACAGAGAATCTGAAAAGTTACCGGTGCCTTCAGGGGTTCCTCAGGGATCTGTCTTGGGCCCTAATTTATTTCTTTTATTTATTGACGATATATCCAGAAGTGTGTCTAAAGCTAATCTTTGTCTATTTGCTGATGATACATCTCTTAGCCTATTCAGTAAATCTCTTATGACAGTTGGAGGTGGACGTCTTTGTAGAGGGAAATTCCATCGTGCAATGGCTATCTGAGAATCGGCTGGTTATCAGAATACAGAAATTGGTAAAATCTCGTTGGGTGATTTGGATATTTCGGCATCCTCTAG
This sequence comes from Matsumurasca onukii, assembly GCA_018831715.1. NCBI lineage: Eukaryota > Metazoa > Arthropoda > Insecta > Hemiptera > Cicadellidae > Matsumurasca > Matsumurasca onukii. Next base: position 18,394,710 of record CM032060.1, on the reverse strand, counting down.
TACCAAATCTTTAGGCATCACGCTAGACTCAAATCTTAATTTTCATGAGCATATTGACCTTATCCAGAAGAAACTCAATTGCGTTGTCTTTCTTTTAAGAAGATTGTCTTTTTTCTCGAATAGACAGATACTTTTTCTGACATATTATGGATGCTTTTTCCCCGCTTTGAACTATGGTGTTTCTATCTGGGGATTTGATAGTTTTCGAGCGAGGGCAATCTTTAACATTCAAAAGAGAGCAGCTAGGATTGTTCTAGGACTTAGGACAGGCGCTTCCTGCCAAGGTAAATTTTGGGAAAGTAAAATGTTAACATTTCCATCTATTTACATTTTTAGTTGTTTGAGCTTTTCGAAAAGCAATCTTAGCTCATTTCCAAATTGTGCCCCTTCAGGGTACAATCTTCGGCGGTCCAATGTCTTGACTCTACCTCGTCACAGAACTACTTTTTATGAGCACCAGACATTCTATTGTTCAATAAAAATGTGCAATAAACTGCCTTCAAACTTAAAAAATTAATTAAATATCTTAAAATTTAAAAGACAACTAAAATTGTTTCTTATGAACAGGAATTTTATCGTGTTGATGACTTTTTAGTTTTAAATTTGATTAGTGTAAATTATGATATGGTTTATTTATTTTCTACATCAAATAATGTATTTGTGCCTTAATTATAAAACATGTTTGTTATATTTGACGTTGTCGTGCATTATTTGTTAATTGACAATAAAGATCTTGAGTTTGAGTTTAATTGTTGTTAGAGTTCTCAAAGGTAATAAGTTACATTCAAATAAAAATCTTTAATTAATTTTCTTTGACTCTCTTATTTTATAGTTTACGTCAGTGGCGGCTCGTCTATAGGAGCACATGAGCACGTGAACCCCCTACAAAATACGCGAATTACATTAAAATTTAAATCGTAGAGAATGATAAATTTATTTGTTAGTTTCAAAGTAAAGCGTCACAAGGATGAGACACCGTGCGACCCTAGCGCCTGCGCTTTTGCTGCGGGCAACAAGTCAAACTCCTGAGCAGGAGCTGCCTGGTGCACAGCTCCTGTTCTAATACGGAATCGGACCGGTCCATTTACCCTCCAGAGGGGAGGCTTCTACAGAGCTTGCGAGGCTGCTTTCTTGACAGCTCCGTGGCGCCTCATTGGTTGGTTCTTCGGTGGATTCCAACACTGGCCAAGTTCGTGCGGGCCCGACCTTTTCACTGTTGTCATCTCACTGTCGTCTGTCAAGACGTGTTTCTGTTGTATGTATCATTTAGTACGATGTTTGAGTCGAAGCGATGGAAAGTGTACAAAAATGCAAAATATGTGATTTCAAACAAATTTTGGTCGGAAGTTTTAAACTGGCTATAACTATTTTCCTGCTGTTCATTCTCATTTGTAGTTTTCAGATTGTGAATAAGTTTAATATCAGCATATTTTTGACATATTACGTGTGTTCTCTCTAGCCCTTCAGTTCTTGAACAGACATTATTTTAACTCAATCAAAGTTTCATTTATGATAATTTAAGGTATACATTATATATTTATGTATAATATGTTATACCAATTGGTAATATCATAAATTTAAAAAATCGTTAGATAAAAGAATAAATTTTACTTCATATTTTGCATCAAAATCCATGTTTTAAGCCTTAAAATTTTAAAATTAGAGGCCCCAGACCCCTTGTTGCTGGGGGGCTTACCCCCCAGACCCCCCTGGGTGGTGTGAACCCCCTCGCTAAACAGTCACGAGCCGCCACTGGTTTACGTCTACATAAGTAGATGTAAATTCATATATCTTTATGTCAAATGCATTTCATTTACAGAACATTTTTCGGACCCAATTTATGACAATATTGTTAATAGTTAAGCACTCTTTCAGTTAGAAAATGGCTTATTTCTCATATTAGACTTACCTTGAACTTAACCACAACTGTAAAAACTGAGTACAAAAAGGCAAAACGTATGCCATTAGAAAAACTTAGATTGAACGGTCCTTCAATAACATAGTAGCATATCTATAGTAACACTAGTGTTGGGTGGATTCCTATTTTTTCCATTCTCGATACCAATACCAGGATATCGATTCTTGATTCTGATACCATCACCGATTTTAAGCGCCCAAATGTGTTTGTGGTAGTGTTGGATCAATTTCTAATTTTTTGATTCTCGATTCTAATACCAGAATATTGATTCTTGATTTCTGATTCGGTCTTCTCCTCCGATATCGATACTGGACTCAACTTTACCAGCTGATTTTTAACTGCAGGAAATCGGTTGTAGCTTACTACTCGTGCGTAACTATTTCTACCTTCATTTGTCTTGAAAATTGTGCCACTGCACTTTGTAAAGAATTGTAGTCAACAAAGTGATGGGTTTCACTATTTTATAAATTAAAAATACAATTTACTATTTAACTCTTGACAATACAAAACCCATGCACATGTGAAACAAGCTGATCAAAACAACCACTTTCCGGCTAGCTCCCTCCCCTCACTTTGCAGGAGGGTGGACTTGTCCACCCGTGCAGGGTCTAGGTAGCAATCATCAACCGAGCGGTTTCGACTCCAGAATCTATTTCCGATTATTCGATTCTCGACTCCAAAATCAATGCTCGATTCCAAAACCGATTCCCAATTCTTTCTATGGTGGAATTGGGAATCGGAGTCGACCCAACACTAAGTAACACCTAGATTAACACAGGACTTCCAGTATTCAACATGACAGGCATTGCTTCCTTATAAAATAATGATACAATGTCTTGAAAAAAGTAAACAGAAGCCAATGAACTGTCACATTGAAAACTGAAAGTGTAAAAATAGTAATTAGTGACTAAAAAGTGTGTACGTGTTAGTAACTTAAATTAAAACTTGTTTCGGTTTGATTTGTCTTCAGTAAAAAACATAACATAAATTAACAAACAATAATAGTTCTTAAATGTATACTTTTTTTGCAATAATAGTTTGGCTGGTTTTCTACAAAATAAGAAAGCTAGCCCAAACAAGGTACTAAATCATGTTCTAAACCAAAAAGAAGTTATATTGGCAACACGGAAATCATTAATAAAATTAATATCGCAATATATATTTTTCCAGAGCTGTCCCAGTGAAAAAGGAAGAGGAATTAGTGGTGAAAAAAGAAGAACCAATTGATGACGACGTTCAGATAGTGAAAAAAGAACCTCTTTCCCTTGAAGAATTATTGGCTAAAAAGCAAGCAGAAGAGGCTGCAAAAAGCAAGGTTTGATTTGTAATCCCAAAGTACTAGAAATAGTATTTATCTAGATCTCATTAATCCAAATCCCCAGATTGTCCAGACTGACCTTGAGAAAAATGTACTTTTGAACTTAAAGTTATGATACTATATCTCAAAGTTGCAACTGTGCTGATTTTATGTTTGTTATTTGACTTATTTCCCACTAAACAAGGACGGTAAAAGTTGGAAACTCTTTTTTTTATTCTCTGAATCATCAAGATTTTCAGTTACCCGGAACGGATCTGGTCCCAGTTTGTCTCTATAAACCCAGTTGTTCTTTAGTTACCTTTTGAATATTGTTCCTGGCCACGGAGGTTTTATTGCCCTACATCGCGTAGCTAAGGCCATCGCGGGTATAGCTACCTAGTTCACTGTCTCTTTTTCAGTTTGAGTTTGATTTTAAACAATTTATTATTGAATTTCTTTTGGAAAAATGAGATATTCTTGCCGTCACCATGGTAAGACCCGACCAGGGACCGTAAAATAAGCACCCTTTTGGGGAGTTTTGTTACAAAAAAAGTGATTTCATTGATCTAAAAACAGTATATATTTCTTCCGTTTGTGTCTTTTAGACCCACTTTTGGAAGACTGTTTGTCTGCCTCTGGCATTGGTAAAAAAAGTTTGTCTTGTTTAACGAGGCAAAGTTAACTACAAAACCTCTCTACCAAAAATTAAATTTGCCAATAGAAATAAATTCATGTCAATTATATTTTTATTAACTCAACATCGGCCTTTACCTAGCGCTACCATATAGTCACTTTACAATTATTGTAAGTGGTGACTGTAGGGATTGAACCCTGGCCAACGGTGTAATTATTTCTGAAGTTGCGTATGATTCCAACTGCCACAGATCTGTATAGTAAGTGAGTACAAGTAGGTGAAAATTGTTAGTGAGTGAAATTAGGCAAATAATGGGAAATACTTCGAATGTTGATTTTTAGGTCAAGTACGTACTTAGTTTGACTTAAACTAGTATATTTACATATTTTCTATTTTTTTACAATATAATATTGGGGTTTCAGCCAAAGTTTTTAACTAAAGAAGAAAGAGCAGCTGAAGCTTTGAGGAAAAGACAAGCGGAAGTGGAAGAGATTAGAAAGAAACAGGAAGAAGAGAGGCGTAAACGAGATGATTTTGCTAAAGAAGCCAATAAACAAACTGATGACAGAGCTCGCAATGATGAGTTCAGGTAAGGATAAAAACTAGCTACTCGTATTAGCAGTTTTAGGTTTTCTGTTAGGTGAAAACCAAGGGTTGAATACATATTTTCTTACAATATTTAAGGAACTGTTTCAGTAAGAGTAATTTAATTGGTTATCATCAAATTTTAAACAAGTCAATATAAAGTTATGAATATCTTTTAGGCGCCCCAGAGACCGTGCAACTGTTGAAGACAAAGAACTGAACAAAGATAGAGTAAAGGAAGAAGAAGCAATCAAAGAGCGATATCTAGGAATCATAAAGAAGAAAAGGAGAGTGAGGAGGTTGAATGATCGTAAGTTTGTATTCGATTGGGATGCCTCTGAAGACACATCCGTTGATTACAATCCCCTATATAAAGAAAGGCATCAGGTGTGTATAATTTTTATTTAATTTAACCCTCTCATTTTATTTTTAAATTTTTGTAAAAAGCCTTCCATATGGGTTTCCCTAGTCTCCTGTAAGCAAAATTTCAGCAAAACCCCTCTCTGGTACGGTGCATTGCCAGTCATTGAACCACACCTCTAAGCGGGGATTTAGCGCCTCCCTAAGCTCAAAAAGTGCCACTCTCCGCATCACTGGATTTGATGAGCCATTTTCTCTTCAGTGATCCTCAGCGCGTCATTGTGGCCCCCACACCCGGCATGATCCAACAACTAGCATTGCACCGTACCAGAGTGCACCCGGGTGGGATTCGAACCCAGGCTGTGACAGACAGGGGCCAGCTGTCCGTCACTATAACCACTAAACCACCGGGCTGTTTGGGGGAAGGAGTGGTAGTTTCGCTCTTCTCTGCTAGGCGCCGTTAGTGTTGCGTAGTCCTCGCATATCAGAGACTGTTTCAACCATCTCCTATACTGAACATCCAAGATTTCAAAAGGAAGTAGCGTTTGTCGACCTATAGTCGACACGCGACATCAAAGGGTTAAATTGAAAAGTTTATCGGTAGCCAGTATTATTAATGATATTGGCCTGATCTCTCTTCAAATAAGTGCTTAAGTTACTCAACAATGTGTTCCCATATATTTAAACTCTACTTAATTTTTTATGTGTGTGATACATTGGTTTTTATCTCAATCATGTTTCAGTAGCTGCAAATGAAATTTGAATATGAATTTCAATATATATATTCTGGGTCAAAAATAGCTAAAATTATATGTCTGTAAGATTGTTGATTTCTGGTTATTTTATCAGCGATCTTTTTGGCGGTAGAACTTTACCAACCAGTAAGTGTAAGTATTTTAGAAAGTTTCTATTCAATGTTTTATTCTTGTGACCAAAAGTATTATGTTACAGGTACAATTTTATGGTAGAGGAAATGTGGCTGGGATTGACATTAAGGCTCAAAAGCGTGATCAATCAAAGTTTTATGGAGAACTTTTGGAGAAAAGAAGAACGGAAGCTGAAAAAGAACAAGAAAAGTAAATTAATAACTTAACTATAACTTACTCTATAGCAAGGCATATCTGTTAAGGAAAAAGGCTTATTTTAATGTAATACGTAAATTTGGTTTGACGGTTTTTGGTCCAGAGTTGGAATTTTAATTTTACTCTAGTTTGTTAAATGTAATTATTTTTATTAAGGCTAAGTTTCGCTCCCGAATGACAGAAGTACAGGAACTCTACAAATTATAACTTTTAAACTCATGAGATTGAAACTTTGATTTCAGAGTTAGGCTTAAAAAAGTTAAAAAGAAGGAAGAAAAACAACGGTGGGATGACAGACATTGGTCTGAAAAGGCTCTAGAAGAGATGACTGAAAGAGACTGGCGTATATTCAGAGAAGACTACAACATAACAATCAAAGGTGAAGTGAATCATACACCAAATTGTTTTATAGCTTTTGATACAGCTGTTTTTTACTTAAAAGCTAACACTCCTCATGGTTATTTAATATTAATATATTATTATTAGTATTACTCTAAAACTAGTAATCTACTGCATGAGTGGATAATAGACAACTAAAATTGAACTTTTAAACGGAGTTATTAAAAACTAAGATAAAGAAAGAAAGGCCAAACTACGCCCATAGTCATTTGTTTTGACCCGGTTGTGGTTCCAACGCTTGATCGTAAGCATGTAGTTTGCAAATATTGCCATAGTCAGTATAAGAATCTCAGTAGTTGTTTTAGTGGGTTTCAAATAGACTATTAACAGCCTTTGAATCATTATTTTTATAGCTTTCAAAAGCCCTAACCAGTTTGTGCAATGTTGGTTTTGAAAAACTGAATTAGATTTCCTACAAATAAACATGGGTTTTGGTATGGTTGCATCTCTCAAACGATATTAATCAATTTCAGGAGGAAGAATTCCAGACCCAATACGAAACTGGAAAGAAACAGGTTTTCCTCCAGAAATTGGGGATATCATTGAAAAAGTGGGTTATAAGGAACCGACGCCGATTCAAAGACAAGCTATTCCTATTGGTTTACAGGTAAATATTTTTGTCACATATTCTATGTAAGCTGGAAAGATTGAAAGAGTGTTTATCTAATAATTCTAAATGGAAAGTTCACACAATTATAATTTTGCTTTGCGTGAGATGGTAAGATTATTGAAGGTTTCTTAAAAAAATGTAGACAAACTCCGCAACCCAGCGTCTATACTGGTTATTGAGGAAAGTAAAGTATCTAGTCCCAGTTGATTTTAAACTGTTCGGCCAAATATGCCTTTATCTTTTTATCTTTGTAAAATTATTAGGTGGACATTTTTAGATTCCCAAAACTAGGGATGGGTTGGCTCCAAAATTTTGCCGGTTATCGGTTCTCCAGCTTTTTTGGTTATCGGTTCTTTGTTAAATAAAACCAGATGATCGCCTAAGTCACTTGTGCAACTATGAGGTCCAATATTTTTGTCATAGCTTTCCCGTAGGTATATATCCGTGTTTAAGCCAATTATTAAGGTGCAGTAAGCTAGGTCCAGGCTTTAAGCCAGGCTACTGCAACATAGCCCAATAAGTTAGGGGTTAAATTAAAAGTTTAATTAACCTAGGCCTGCCAGTAATATTAAACTAATTTATTTTTAATATTAGTTATAATATGAAATCATAATAGATATTTAAGTAATTGATCATTATTCCCTATTCCACCCTATCACGATAAGTTTCAGTTAGACAATAAAAACACCATGTTTACTACTACCCTAGCTTGAACTGATTATCACTGAGTTCTAATTTTGGGCTGTAATAAAATGACACGTTTAGATAAATTTGATATTGCATTCATTACAATATACATAATATTTATTTTAGCTGGATGAAAAGCCCATTTGAATAGCAAAAATCAACAGGCTATGCTTACGTTTTGATTTTCATTGAAGCTTGCTTTAGTTTGTGAGGTTAGGTTCTGAACGTACTGATAAAGGAGCATTTTTCCGATGTTGTAACAGAAAATTGGATTGATTAATTGTTTAAAGTTGTTTTAAACTAATTTCCTTTATTAAAATTCTAAAACCTAAACAAATTACATTATATTTGATGATTTTGTATGAATGACAATGCGATCGAGCGCCATATTGTTTCTCAGACAGACAGACGACACACCTTCGCATAGAGCATGTCACTTGATCGCTCATTTTTGCGATAATTCGAGAGTCGAAACTCTCGAGCTATGCTATCGAGACGTTAACTGCGCGGTAACAGATGGCATGGACGATGATCGAAACTAGTCGATAGTCAAAGAAAAGGGTAAAGTTTGTCTTGTTTAACGAGGCAAAGTTAGGACTACAAAGTCCTCTCTACCACTCAACCTTGACCTTTACCTAGCGTCACCGTATTAGTCACATTACAAATGTAAGAGGTGACTGCGGGGATCTAACCCGCGCCACCGGATTGATGAGCTCCGATACGCGTGCGATACCAATCCGCCAAGGATTTACTAAATGCATCCGAAATGCTTGTCATGGAAATGCATTCGATACTAGTCTACTTGCCCAATAAGGTAATTATTAAGACTCAATACGCTCACTCGGTACTTCTAAAGCACGAATCACGGTTTATGTTAGTGAGATTGATGACATTCATTACCCGCCCGTGTCTTCGTGTATCAGCAAAGGTCCACTCGAATTTTGAGTACCGCTTTCGGATTGGAAAATCAAAAATTAGTTCAAACCTGCTCCTAAAAATATATAGTGAATCGTCGGTTCCAAGAACCGATGTTTTGCCGTGTCGGTGATCAGTTATCGGTTCCTGCAAGAACCGAGAACCGGAACCTACCCATCCCTACCCAAAACATACTAAAGATAGAATCGCTAGTTTCTTCATTTGTTTACTGGTTGGATGTCCGTTAGTGTATAATTACTTTCAACACAAGGAAATAGTATTATAACAGCCATATACTTGGATTATAAAGCTTTATAGTAAATGCAAATTATAAAACTGCCTGGTATAAGTAAAGAGCCCTTCAGCATTAGTTTTTAAAATTCAAAATAATTACCGAAGCTACTTAAATATAATCATAAAATTTAAAGTAAAATTTAAGTCATTAACTAAGTACCAACAATATTCCTAAACTTTTGACTTCTATGTGGGGTTTCTCTTAAATATTCAGAAAACTTTGTAGCCCCAAAATATCTACAGGTGTAATTTTACACTTTTTTTATGCAGTTTATTCAGTGATTCGGTTTGTATAAAAAGTATTGAATGTTTCAGAACCGAGACATCATTGGTGTGGCTGAAACTGGCTCCGGGAAGACGCTTGCTTTCTTGATTCCGCTGCTCATGTGGATTCAGTCACTTCCTAAAATTGAACGTATTGAGGATGCAGATCAGGTATGTATTCATTGTTTACAAATTGTTTCAAGTCATTAATCATTAATTTTTTTATAGTAGTAATGCATGTAATAATGAAAATCAAATAGTTTTTAGTCTAATTTCTTTAATTTTTCTTACAACTATGAAATATTACATGCAAAAAACTTACTAAAACTACTATGCTTTCCGTATATAGGGTCCGTATGCAATTATTATGGCCCCAACTCGTGAGCTAGCCCAGCAAATTGAAGAAGAGACCAACAAGTTTGGAGGTCCTCTCGGCATCAGGACAGTGGTCGTTGTTGGAGGTCTTTCTCGAGAAGAGCAAGGATTCCGTTTGAGACTTGGTTGTGAGGTAAATATCATTTTATAGCCAAACATTGTAATCATATTACAAATCAAGTGATGTATTAACTTTGCATTCACAACAAAACAGACTAACAAAACTAAGCAGAGGCTTGCAAACTTGTGTTTGTTTTGGCAGGAATAAGTTTTAATAGTTTTAAGTCAGCCTCTTCAGCTCCGCTGGACAATTTCCTTGGAAGCGCTTCTTCTGTTACAGTGTCATTTTTTGTCCCACAGTACATTTATTTTAAGAGTTGGCCGCAAGTCTAACTTGGGATCACCCTTATAATATGGGATAAAAAATGCAAACAACGTTTGAAACTAATTATTATACACATAATTAATACTTTATAGCACACAAGTGCACTTTAGAAACATCAACACTTTCAAGATAACGCTGAAACTCTTTCTTGTAAATAAAGCCTATTATTCCATTTGAAAATTTATGAAAGACTAAATGGTCATTAAATTTTGATAACCGAAATGTGCGTGCAATACCAATGGATGATCACAGGGGTACAAGTAAGTAGCAAATACTGGCGATTAGTAAAAATAACCAGGCACGGTGGCTGAGCCGGCAACTTGAGACTGTGAATCTAATGCTCGCCTCAGCTAAATTAATTTGTCACTTAGGTCACTGCTCAGGCTGTAGAGGTACATGGTGAGTCCAAGTATACTTGTGTGTTGTCAATATCTAAGCAAGATGTTTGTTGCAGATCGTCATAGCTACGCCTGGTCGTCTGATTGATGTGCTGGAGAACAGATACTTGGTTCTCAACCAGTGTACATACATCGTCCTAGACGAAGCCGATCGTATGATTGACATGGGTTTTGAGCCAGGTAAGGGTTTTAATTTAAAATGTGTGAAATAGTTAAAAAATTAGTATAAAATCAGATGACAAAGATAATAATAAAATCATGTTGACCCAACTGACTTTGGTTAAGTTAACCGTTAACTGAAATAAATGGTTTAATTAATCCTTTTTTGTTTACAGATGTACAAAAGATCTTAGACTATATGCCTGTTACCAATATAAAACCAGACACTGAAGATGCTGAAGATGAAACTAAACTACTAGCAAATTACTACTCCAAAAAGAAATACAGACAGGTAAAGTACATTTGAATGAATAGATTACGTGATATCCTTCTTCTTGTCCACTTCTACAAATAATGACTGTATTTAAATTAGACTTTGTATTTTTATTGCCCATAATATTCTTTCTTTTACATATAGCTAAACCCTTGCAGACTGTTATTCTCAAACCATAAAAAAAATTTATTTTTAAATGAGAACGTAAGTGATATGAGTGTTAAATATTTTACTCCCTAACTCGTGGCATTTAGATTAATTAATTGTAAACCCTTGTTTTGACGGATAGACTGTGATGTTCACGGCGACAATGCCGCCGGCAGTAGAGCGGCTGGCCGGACGTACTTGCGACGACCTGCAGTGGTCTACATTGGCAGCATCGGTAAGCCGACGGAGCGCACAGAGCAGATAGTGTACATGGTGTCCGAGCAGGACAAGCGCCGCAAACTCATGGAGCTGCTCAGTCGCGGCGTCGAACCTCCTGTCATCATCTTCGTCAACCAGAAGAAGGGAGCTGACGTTCTGGCGAGAGGTCTTGAGAAGCTTGGGGTCAGTGTATATCCAATATTTTCTTTCATTGCTTTATCAGGTTAAACGTAGTAAATGACATAAAAAAACATCAGGCTATCAAGGTTTACACAAAATATATACTGTTTTTCTTTTTATTTAAATTCAAAATGGCACAAACTTTCTAGTAAAATTAAAAATTTGTTCTTTCTGAACATTTAAATTCCAATGTGTCTTATACATACACCTTATTGCTATTGCGATACACTCTTCATTATATTAATTGTTTGAATAACTTTTTATAATGTGTAGACCAAAAATCTTAAAAGGGCTACGTTTAGTAAATAAACACAAGCTTTAAGAATGTTAATGCTCTCAGCCCTGAAATTATAATCATGTCTTAATTAAATAAAGTGTTACATGAGTCTGCATTTTGAGTTTTAATCGTTTTTTTAGTAAGTTAAAATTTAAATCACTATTTTAGCACAGCATGGTTACATAATATGGTTTTATAATTCCTTCCTATTTGAAATGAACCATGAGTCAAATTCTCAGCTCAGTCAAAACTGATTCCTTGAATATATATTTTGACAATGTCCTTTTCCTTTATTAGAATGGAAAGAAACAGATTTCTTTCCCTTCGTTATTCTATTTCAATGCGGTTTTATTTGCAAGGAAATGCAATCTCTTCGTACAACTATAGTTTGAGTTATCGTGTAGTCAGAGTCAAGATGTGTTTGTGTGTTACAGTACAATGCTTGCACATTGCACGGAGGTAAGGGCCAGGAGCAGAGAGAGTACGCTCTGCCAGTCTCAAGAATGGAAGCAAGGATATCCTCGTGGCCACAGATGTTGCCGGGCGAGGTATCGACATCAAAGATGTCTCCATGGTTATCAACTACGACATGGCCAAGACTATTGAAGGTAAATTCAAACTTCAAATGTATGTATTAATTGTTGTTTCTTAAAATGCACATCCTGGTAGCATCCGTCAAATAAATGTACTGCCTCTCCATTTTGCAACTGGCTACAGATAAATAGCTAAATTATTGTGAGTGGGTTAGAAAGTACAGACATGGAATAAAGCGACTGCTCAAGTACAAGTAGACTGCTCATCAGAAACAGCAAAATGTGCTGAGAATTTGAATACTGGCACTGCAGCTACTATCAGAAAAGAATAACTAGTGCTGCACAGTGCAAAGTATCCGAGTTCTCTACAGGTATCGCAGTACCTGGTGAGCAGTTTACTTGCAGTACCTTTCCTCCTCAGTCTATACTAGTGCAGGCAGACCTGAATACAGTAGTAGGAGGGATAAAAACACTGGGTGTCAATTAGACATTTATGTCAAAAACAAAGGCAAACACTGCAAATAATCATGGCCCAATGCTATACAGTATCATGTGTGGTTTCACCTGTAAGACCAATAAAACCATAATAAAGAACAATTTTTATTTTAAGAGATAAAACCAAGTAAAACATTAATTTGTGCTAAGAATTATTATCACCATTTAATTTGTTATAAAACTTGTTTAGCTACACTTCATTTCTTGTTCATGTAGTAGGCATTTTGGTTTTTCTTTAAAAAATTGTTCTAAATAAAATCTATTATAAATTTACAGTTAGATCATCTGACAAAAATATATGTAGATTTGGTTTTAACTAAGATGTTTTTACAATTCTTATTGTTGTTGATAATATTAAAATTGAACTTAATGTCGTGTGTGTAGATTACACCCATCGTATTGGAAGAACGGGCCGAGCAGGCAAGACTGGAGTGGCAGTGTCGTTTGTCACCAAGGAGGACTCGCAGCTGTTCTACGATCTGAAGCAGACGATTCTCTCCAGCCCGATATCAACGTGTCCCCCGGAACTGCTGAACCACCCGGACGCTCAACACAAACCTGGCACAGTACTCGTTGCCAAGAAGAGAAGAGAAGAAAAGATATTTGCTTAGATAGTTATGGTGTATTTGCTTAGTTTGTAAGTCAATAAAATAACTGTATGTTTGTATGACTCTGTTCTCATTACCAATTTCACCCAATAACAATTTATTTGGCTGGTCGATGAACTATGAAATAAAAGCTTTTGTAGCTAGAATTTCAAACTTTCATGTTTTAGTTACCTTATACAAAATTAATGACTTATTAAAGAATATATTTTTGAAGTAATTTTATTGCAAAATAAATGTTAATGTTTTTAACCCCTAAAGGTTAAATAATTTCACTAAGGATGTTGAACAAAAAAATAAATCTAACGTAAAAAACAAATAAAAGTGCTCTACAAACTAGAGAATAAGTTTCTGAAAATGTCACTGTAAGATTTTAAGATATATTAGTTTGTATTTATTTCCATTAATTTTTTTAGGGTTATTGGTTGGTATACAGTAGGTGGAGCAGGCATGTTCTTAATCCAGTCAACCAAAATTAAACTGCAAACTTTACACATCATTCATTGTTTATTAAAACTGGATGGAAAAAGTTGTGTCCAAAGCATGCATGTTTTAAAGATAGTTTCCACAGATCCTTGAATAAGTTTGATCCTTGAATGTAGTAATGGATTAATGGAATTTTGTGAGAGGGATGGATAGTATTCCAGGAGAAAGTCCCATACCCTTCCCTCCTGGAAAATGTGATAAATACTGCTTCATAAACTGGCATTTTATAACAGCTTCAGCCCTAAGAAAATAGTGAATGTAAGACTGGCCATGTTGGCACTTGGGCAAATACCTAAAAGGTTGGTCTGTTTTTGAAAGGGCTGGTTAAACAATATTATGGAAGAAATTGCCAAACTATAACTAGGCTGAGGCAGGGCGTATTATCATTTTGCGGTCACCAGCCAAATCCATGTTAAGTCCCCAAAGATCTCCAACTTTCAAGCAAAGAGTTGTATTTTCTCCTTCGGATGGTATGTTGAGAGATGCCAGAACCGATTTTCTCTGCTAGTCCACGCCTATTTAGACATACATTTTATAATACATTATACAAGTATAGAAAAAAAACCATAATTCGATTATCTACTGTACGCAGTTTTGATTCGTTCCCAGTTCATAGCTGGCCCATCCTTTGCTATTTTTTATTTTCACTAAATGTACTCAACCTTAGCATAAATCAGTTGGAACACTTGGATTTTGAAATTGGCTGAGTAATTACTGGCCACAATATGAGAATTAAAGTAGGGCCCTGTGGACTTGACCAAATGAAGAAAAATATTATTTTCTTTCAGATGCTATGGTAAATTTGCAATTACACATGAAACCTTTTGGACACATATTGGTGACTTTAAAACATGTATTTGTAAAATTCTGAAAATTGAAACTTTTTTGTACGTTTAAGTTAAAATCCAAATGGGTTTGAGGTTGGCTGGCAGCTCTGAAGGGGCACTGCCTTGGTTTCCCCAGCCCTGGCGGTAGTTATGACCCTGAGACACCTGTCCACACTGTCACTATACTACCAACGGTATTTACGCCATGCAAACCAGATAAACTGACTACAGCTGATTTGAATAGTTCATACGGATGAATGATGCAAATACGATATTATGGTAATATAGGACCGTAGAGAGTACCTTCTGGAATAAATGCGTATTTTTGCGATGGATTGATCTCACGGCTATCACATTTGTCACACCTCCGTGCCGTGCCAGTGATAACACTTGGCTCAAATATAGAACTGCTTTAAACACAAGAGAGTCAACACAAACAAGCAAAGCACAGCTGGTCGCCACTGTGTTGCATTCTCTAATTCCTCACTGTCAAAATGTTAGCTTCCCTCGCGGCCGCTAGGGGGCTAATTGCTTAGGAACAAAAAATAGACTGACAAATGCGACACACAATAAATACAATGTCAACAACTGAGCTGTTTCACTCAACTCTGTGTTTTGAGTTATGTCCAAGTCAGCTGTGCTTTATTGTGGGGATACAATAAGGTTGGGTGTTTTTCATTTATTGCTGGTGCTATGATCGAGCGACAGCACGGAACACGGGCTTAAAATAATTATAAGCACAATTTGCTCACGATTAACCTACATTGTTTGTTGGGAAACATTTAGTGATTATGAACAATGATAAGGTCTTGGTCAAAACGTAGGAATGAGACCGTTTAGTAAATGGAGGGTCAAAGGCTTTCAGCACGGAAACATAAAAACGGAGCCTTGCATACAATTAGTCTACGGTATGCAAATGTAATGATCCCTTTCATTCACTTTTGTTTGTGACGGACGATCCATTTAATAACATAGTCATGTTGGATTACCAAGTCAGCCAAAATAGCCAGGGCGGGCCGCGGCTGCTTAGGATAACATGTTATAAATTTTGTTTATAAAAATATTTAAAATAATAAACACTTGTTCTGAGCCCCTACTCTATACTCATTGACTATGATGTTTAACGAGAGTCGGTTTATCCGCACCCGTTTATCTTTAAAATTTCAGTTTGAACAAAATCCTATGTCTGCTAGTAGGAGGTGTTTCATAAAAAAAATAAACGTCCATTTATTCCGGAATATTTTGAACCAGTCTGTTAGGTTGTTTATACGATCGGAATGCAGACAACACCGGAAATATTACAAGAAGCAGATGACGCGTAGACTTTAAGCGTATGAGAATTGAGAACAAAGGAAACAAAAGTATTATGATAGCCAGCTTACAAAGGAGTTCAAAGAATGCAGTTTTTCCTAAACAGATTGAATGAAGGGTTGGGAAACAAGTAACAATGTAGAATATAAAGAAGAGTTTATAATGTGTACCAAGTTCATTAGGCTATAATCTGGATCACCGAGATTTTGGGTAAACTGAAGGCCAATAAATAAATATTTTATTGCGTTAAACATATACATGTTATGCAACCGTCATAGTGTTAAGTATCAAATTTTGCATTCACTCATCGAAATCCCATTCAAACATACACATTCACCCAATTCTCATTCACTCGAATTTGATCACTCTAGCCCCTTGGTCCGTGGTCTGTTTACGCGAGCCTCAGTCGTGTGCCATAAACTCGTTTATCTTCTGCGACCAAAATTTTTTTCAAGCGAGTTTTGAATGCCTTTGGCATAGGTGCACTCGAATTTGGGAGTCTGTTGACTAGTTGAACTCCTGCCTGTGAAGGCAAACGTTCATGAGCTACCGTCCTGTGTCTCCTAGTTCGGTAGTTCTGCCCTGGTTACGTAAGAGTGATATCACTCCCTCTTACGGGGTCGCATTTTGTCTGAAAAGGCAGGTTTTGTCGTTTCAAATTTTGAAAGCTGGCCTGCACGACTCTCTCCATTGCAGCTTGCTATTGTTCTGACTGCTTGTTTTGAAAAATGAAAATTTGGAAAAGTTTTCGCTTTTGCAGCCTCCCACAGTGCTACTCAGGAGAGGTGTGGAAAGACTACTCCATAATATGCCGTCATCAGTACCTGAGTTGGGCAATATTTGGATAGCTGTCTCAAAACATAAATGCCTGAGGAAATTTTGGAGCAGAAATAATCTACATGAAAATCCCAGGCCAAACCTCGATCGAGGTGTATCCCGAGGAATTTTGTTGTGTAGACTTCTTCAATCTCAGTCTCATCCAGCATGACAGTTGGAGTATGATCTGAATGTGTCTGACGTAAACAGAATTGGATGAAAGAAGATTTGTTTGGGTTGGTTTTGAGATTGAGCTCGTTGAAGTGCTACTATTCAAGCGAATAACCCTACGATTCAGTGGTGTGTGCAGAATTTATCGTCGAGTAAGGTTCGTTTTATCCTGCCCTCAAGAAACCAATTCGAAATTTTAAACGTGACTAATCAGTTATCACTCATCAAATAAATAGTGTCATGGAAGAAATTTTCAACCTTATAGGAAATTTTGTTTCGTCCTCAAGGAATCATAAATAGTTCTACCAACTTATTTTGTCATGAACACGAGTACGTGAAAACAAGAGTTCAGGTGTTCAATTGAGTGACCGAAATGCAGCGTGGTCGGTATACCCATGGTGGAATTAAATACCATGGGTATACGACAGGGTGCGTAGCCAGCATTTTAGTTCGGAGGGGGTCCACTAGAAAAAATATGCTATTCTAATGATCTGTTATTTCTTTTTTTAAGATACGAATGAGTGCATTATAGATATGTGGTACAATCTGTCCTCAGAGTTTATTAAAACTCGTTTTCAAGGAGTTATATATTATTTTCAATTTTTGTCGGGGAACTTCCATATTTCTCAAGCCCTCTGGTAGGTGTCCCCAAAATGTATTTTGCCCCATGGCCTTCAGATTTTTAGATCATAGGGTGCATGCTTTAGGCAGTATTTTATTTACTCTTTGCTTATGTCGGTAAAATACAATAGGATAAGATGTTACATCGAGAGTAGAAAATACTGATAGAACTGCTTAACGTCCGAATAGTTCTAGCTACGTATAACGACTATGTAGCCTACAACTTTCAACTTACGTCAGTCAGTAAACTAAGGTTAAACGATGACCCTTTTAAACATTTTAATTTATTTTATTGCAACACTAACACAAACAACTTTTGTATATTGGTGATGATTAAATGACTATAATGATTTGCAGTATTGCAACAAAATTATTCATTTTCATAAACCATTAGGAGGTGAGGCGCTTAGTTCTTATTAAAGGCTGAAAGCACGTCCATTTAACCTAAAGAAAGGCGTCAATTTAACTTAAATGCTACTTGGTAAACCGCAAATTTATTTTTAAACCCCGTGCCACTAGAGTTGGAGTTGAAGAGCGCCAAAAGAAACTAAAATCTGCTCCGATTTTGTGGGTTTGGATACAAGTTTAAAACTGACGTATACTGTAAGCCACATAGCCTACTGTGATGTCTACGAACCCCAGTTTAAGTAGAATTTTGCAAATGCTATTGACGTGGACAGTAAAATAATGAAAACACCAGAAACACCAGGTGAAGGTTTTAATTTCCAATTCAAAGCTCAGGCTTGATAGAAACACGATATAAATTAGAGTCAATAAACTAAAATTAAGACGGACAGAGAAATGCTAATTAGGCGTAACTGGTCGAATGACAAGATTGCAGAAATCAAAGGTCGCGGGAGGGTCAGATATGAATGGCAAGCGGCAGATAGGAGCTCCCCTTCCCGCGCAGCGCGCTGGTCAGGGCAGTGGCAGGCGCGCAGTGCGGTGTGGTGTGTGGAGTGCGGCGGGTGAGCGGGTGCCATGACCAAGCCGGAGGAGCGCCGCAGTGGATGCTCAGGGTGTGTGGGTCTGGTCACTCTGGGGGTGGCTATGGCCGTGGCTCTGGCTGGACTCACCTTCTGTGGCATGAGCCTGGACGCGCGACGCCGGGAACAACTGTCACAGCTGACAGATCAGGTGGACTCCCTCAGGCAGCTGATCAACGATATGCAGAGTCAGCTGGCTAGCTTAAACAATACTGTAAGTGATTTTGTCCCACAGATGACTTTTTGACGGATTTTCAGGTGTTGTTAAAACAAATTTAATCATCAGTTCACAAAATTAAAAAGAACACTTTTAATTAACTTACTTCGTTAGAGTAACGGAATAGTTCTTTATTCGTATTTATCAAGAAAAAGATAGTACTCTGTACTGACCGTATTTGAGAAATTTGACTGTAATGATAGTTTTGAGAACAACAAACTAAACGCATCTCTTACGAACCAACAAGTACTGTTGCCAACAATACAAACAATGTCTTATCTAATCGGGTTTCTTTCATCGTAAGGACATGGTTATACGAGATATTCACCCTTTCCCAGTAACTGTGAGTCCAAGAGCTTTTGTTTACCTTTTGACACAAATAGGGGCTAGTACCTAGTAAAAATCTATACCGCGTCGAGTTCTCACGCTAACAAAAAACAAACAATACAATCGTCAACAAACAGCAAGTGATCTTCTCAATTCTCACTCTTCAGTAAACAATAACTATTGTACTGGCTGACTTGTACAGGCTACGGCTGAGGACTAGTGATGGTAAACTGAAGCCGGTGTTTACAGTATAGGACCACCCCTATGCTCTAGACTGGGACTCGACCCCTAGTCTGTTTAGGCTGTTTAAAACTAATAATACGACACCTTTAGTTGGTGTAACTTGTGTTTCCATCTTCCACGTATAACGCTGTACGGCTTATTTCAAGAAACAAGGGTGGGACTATGAAAATAATTAACTATTGTATATCGAACAGTTTCTATTGTAAATTAGTAAGCCTGACGTAATTTATACACAACTTTCTATTGTACATTAGTAAGATGGGCCTGAAATAATGTATCTGTTTTACAATAACAAGTATCTTTTCCTGTTTAAAAAATAACATGTAGTTTTCGTATTTTTCTATACGAAGAAGACATTGAAAATAAGCATAATTGGGGAAGGGAAGTTGGTAATTTATAATTCAAATGTATTTATAATTTAAATTCATATTACACATGTAATTTAATAGGAAAACAACAATTAAGGATTTTACAGTAGATGTTTCAAATTAACAAACAGATACAATATCAAATCATGTTAAATAATTTGTATTCACAGTGGTCTCATTTTAACGTAAGTTTAAAGGAAAACACGATCAAGATACACTCTGTCATTTTTGTTGTTATATACCACACGACCGGTTTTGGGTCACCCATCAACCGGGATTTAATTTTTATCTCGTGAAATATAAATGAAAATTAAAACAAAATACTTAAAAATTAAAGCTCTGCTGATGTTTTGGTTAAAGTATTAGTTTATTAAACTACTA
Source organism: Matsumurasca onukii (assembly GCA_018831715.1). Classification (NCBI taxonomy): domain Eukaryota; kingdom Metazoa; phylum Arthropoda; class Insecta; order Hemiptera; family Cicadellidae; genus Matsumurasca; species Matsumurasca onukii. The sequence goes on along the minus strand of CM032060.1, from coordinate 18,374,864 downwards.
AGTTTGCAACATATTTTATTTCATAATGAAAACTTTTATTCTGAATTTTGATGACATACAGTTTATGAGATTACTACATACTGTAGATAGATTACGTGTTCGATTGAAGAGCTGAATGGGGATCGGCGGAAATACCACTAAACGCGTTGTCAATCACTGCTCTCAACGCTGCTAACCCACATCCACATGGTCAGCTCTATACATTGTACATAGACGTCGTGGCCTCTTATGTATAAAACCACATGACAAAATAGCAGCACCGGTCGTTACTGAATTACGTAATAAGTAACAGTTTTATTTGTCTGCAAGCCCGGCTCGATGTATGTGCGGCGAAGTATGCAGCCGCGCCCGCAAATATAGCTTTCGGAAAGGGGTATGAAGTCCATTAATTTTGAAACTAGAGGTATACTAATGTACCATTTTTATAACTGTCGTTTTACAGAACCTATGGGAATATACCGTATTCTAGTTCGGTTGTCATTTAAATACAGCTAATCATAACTTTTCACGATGGCCACTCCTTGTGGTTCGGAAGCCACGTTAAGCCGTTGGTCCACTCCGGCTGGTCGTTGAGCTATTAATTAATGACCCAAACTGGGGAACAGTCGGCCCTAGTTTCTAACAACTGACAAGACTACACCTCATCATCCATCAAAACATTCATCACACGACCAATCATTCCATATCCACCTTAAAATACCCTCTAAGAGTGGTCGTTGTCTCAAAGCAAAGTATCAACATAAAATAATGTAGGGTAAAGGAAGATTTTGCCTCCTATATTCTTCCCCAGTCGCCTCTATACCAAGTTGGTGCGTTCCAAAATGCAGAAAAGTAATGGAGAGTTTTCCTTTGCACGCTTTACTCTGCCTCACGGGAGCAATATTGTTTTGTGTAAACATCTAAAAACATGGATAATTTTCGCACCCTGTACTCTGACCCAGTGGAATGAAGGCTTCTGTCACACAGTTATAACCTCGTACTGAAATATTACTTTTACTTTCTATATTCAAAACTTTCATTTGGGAAAACAGTTCAAGAACCAGGTGCAGTTCATGAGTAGACCTCATTGCTGGCATGACATGTTGATAATTTGAGCAGTTGTATGAACCAAAGCAGCAATTTTAGAAACTTATAATCATATATTTATAGTTGTTATAGTTGAAAATTGGCCAACAAGAATATCATCAGCACGTGACCAACAACTAAAGTTGAAATTGTGTACAGGGGTGAAAAATACGTAACCACTCAATGAAAACATTTGGCTCTACAAACATGAAAACATTTCCAGAGAGAAGCTAATATTATTGTGCTCTGGGCTCCTTCATTTTAACTTTTCAAAACGTAGACAAATTTTCTCCCGCGATATTAAAAAAACAATTGAAAACAAGTTATGTTCAGTTTAATACGAAATTAAAGGTGCGTAAAAGCCAGTTAAAACAATTAAAGGTGCTCAAGCTCAGCCGGACGCCTACATTCTTTATAACTACGTTTATAATTGTACGATTTTCCGAAGTCATAATGACATTGGCATATAATTCTATACTTTCTCAGTCACTTTTTTAATGTGTATATTTGGTTTGTGGTCGATCCACCCTTCATGAAGTCTCCTTTGTGTTTACACGCCTCGTTATTAGCAAATTTTCATAGGAAATACGACGTATAAACGTTGTAGAATAATGGAAAGCAGTTTGAGCTTTCTAACGCCTACTGATTCAAATGGAACAACTTATTTCGTTGTCCAATTTTGTGCAAAAATATTAATGGTTTTGGAAAGTTCAAATTTTGTTGCAAGTCTCTAGGTTTGTTAACCAGCAAAATTAAGCACCAAAAATGCCCTCTGAGGAAGGGGGTCGTTCCTACCAATGCTCTTAACCCTACTTACAAATTCGCTAGGATTCTCACCTCAAATTGAAGGATGATGCAAATCCACTCCCCTAGCTAAAGTTCCTCTGTCAAGGTCAGTCGAGTAGGATGCATCTATTGTAGTGCATGTGGCATAGACTAACGGTAGATTTTCTCTAGTCTATGCTTTTGGCTTAGCATTATTTAGGATTTTGAATGAACCATTCAAAATCCTAAATAACGCGAAGCCACAAGCAGGAACCATATTTGAACCACATTTCAGCTCTAACCTGGGATCTAATATAAAATTTCTAGCCACAGTTTCCCAAACACATTAGAAATAATCATACATTAGATATATGTATGATAATATTGTACACGTCATACTCCAATTTTAAACTAGATAAAAATGCTGCATTTTTAGAAATATTAGTCCACGAACAATTTTTATTTATAAGGTTATCTGTTACTGACCCATTTACAGTAGTTTATTATCAGGCCTATTACACGACTTGAAGGCTTGAGATTGGGTTTGCACGACCGTGAATATCAAAGTAGCATATCTAAAATTAATGTATCGTCGATCTCTAAAAAAATCAATACCAATTTAAAAAGGATAAATTAAATTTATTAAATTATTATTATATACTAGGCCACGATGTTTAAACAGTGATAACAACATTACTCTAGCCACACTGAGCCATCACTAGACCATCACTAGCCATCAACAATCCAAGATCAGATCTTGAAACGTTTCTGACACCGACTTAAGTTGAAAGTTGAGACATTCTTTGAAAGTAAGCCAAATCGTTTCTTGTATTGTACAATTTAATTTAACAAGCTTTCTCGTTGTTCGATGTATATTTTTAGAATCGGGTGCTTATAGGAAATCGGTAGAAAGTCTTTTTGCAGTTGCTTGGACAACCTTCAAATAAGGAAAGAAAGTTTTATTTGAAATTTTAAACATCGCAAAATTTGCAATCAGATCCAACTTACAAATTTTAAGAAACCGTTTGTATAATTTAGAAAACTCATAATCTTATATCTAAATTGTATGTGTTAAAATCATCCTTTGCACTTGTGCAACTTATTTATATGTAGTAAGAAGGTGTATAACAGTATATTCGTCAAATAAACGTTCTGTACATCTTGTACGAATGTACACCCATCTGTATTTTATTCAAAAATTGGTTATGTTGAAAATTATGTCCTTCTAAAATAAAGTGTACACGAGTCTTGTGTTACAAGGTTTTTTACTTGATTATTTTTAAAGAGATTCAAACGCCGGGAGTATCTGTATGTTTGCGTTTTGCATCAAATTGCAAAGTAGAACCATATATTTCATCCCCAAATAGGGAGGGCATATACCAAATGTGGGTAGAGGCATCCGTAGTACGCTGATTTCAGAATATCTTGATTGGCAAAACTAGACAACCTCCGGAGAACGAAGATACCAGAGCATAAGCGGCCTGCAGTTTTGTCAATGTGAGACGAAAAATTTAGATTTGGATCAATTGTCAACCCGAGAAAGTTTGTGTCATTACAAGGATGGAGTTCCAAGTCACCAATCGAAATTGATCCATTATTTGATGATGAAGGTCTCAGACAAAAATCTACATACTTTGTTTTATTTCCATTGACAAGAAGATTATTTGAGTCCAACCACTGTAGCAGGGAGCTACCTTCGACGTATATGTCTATTTCAAGCTGGAATGGATTTTTACTAGATATGCAGAAAGAAGTGTCGTCAGCGAAAAGACAGAGATTCCCTTTGGTAACTGAGCTGGCTATGTCATATTTGTTGTATAATCTATAAACTAGACGTGAATGAAAACGTGTGTACACTAAATGGTATCGTGATTGTTGAAATAAATTGTGCAACTTGATCCAAGGCATAGAATAAGGCCAAGGTTTCCTACTCATCCATTTGGTCAAAATTTTCCGAACGTTATGAAGTGGTCAAGTGTAGAATGATGTGCCCTGTACCTAGAAAATATTTAAGGGTGATCGAATCATCTGGCTGTTAGAAGGGGTTCAGGCGGTCCCCGGGAAAAAGTTGGTAAATTAGGGTCGAGTCTTAAAACGTTTTAGACACATTAATCCTGCATTTCTTTATTTTCCTACAGCCCAGTGGCGAGTTGACCCCTTTGACACCCGCGGTTACGGCCACTTATGTCAAGGCACTGAAAGAGACACAGTGCAGACGACAAAGTAACTAAACACGTTACATTGATGCACTCTAATCAAGACGAGTATAAACGTCATCATTCCGAGCCCAGAATTACGTCCATTGTCTAGACAAATCTCAACTGCAATCGTCAAGCTGGGGTAAATCAACAGTTATTTTACGGTCACAGGGCCAGACCAGACAGTAGGCCTATAAATGAAATTGGTAAACAGCCGTATAAACTGTACAGTGAGCTCTGGATGGCGGAAATGCATTAAAGTCGTGACAGTTTATGAGGCAACTGGCAAGGCAATAAATCATCGAGTGAAGAACACAAACATGTGTTCTGTTCATGATGGTAATGAAGGAGACCCTCGCATTGCCGCTGCCGCCGCACATTACCACTTACCACTACTCCTCCTACTCGTTGTGTGTGTCAAAGTCAACTGAGACATATTGAGAAATATATTGGAGTATTTCTCCTTTTTTCAAATGTTGTAAGTACTAAACACGTTACAGTTTGAGGTATGGCATGACAACTACACGGGTGTTGTGTTGATTCCTCCGTTGGTTCCGAGAGCTTGGAGAGTGTTCACTTCAGACAATAATTTACGCGATACCCTGCGATCTATTTTCAGGTGTGCAACTATTGACAGGTATGAACACTAAACAGCAAGCATTGTATACAGTATCTCACAGCTATTGTTGGAGCTAGATGGGGGGAATGTAAACGTAAACGCGCTAAGCACTGCTGTTTAAACACGAGGTGAATTGTTGCGTCTAAGGCTAGGCGATTGTTTGTGAAGGGTGCGAAAATAAATTGGGATGTGTTGGGTGGAGGCCAAGGTAAAGAGCGGCCACTGCACTCATGCACTTGGGCCTTTACTCTGTGGTGCAGCTGCCGCGCATACCTCGTCACCTGTAGTCTGTCTGTCTGCTTAGTACAGGTCGTCTAGGAGTTCTGCCAAAATAGACTTTAGCTACAGCTCGTAGAGGGAAATACTTTTAAAAATGAAACTGCCATGCCAAACAATGATTTTTTAGTTAAATAACGTAAAAAGATAATATTGTTGTAAAAATTGGAAATATATTTATTTTACTATGCGTTTATATTGGTAATTTTAAATTGTTTTCAGAAACTTACCCAACTTACTTTTTAAAACTTTCAGTTTACCCCAATGCTAGTTTTATTGGTGCGGAAAAGACGCCCTGTCTATCATAATGTATGTTTTCTGCTATAATCAATAATGTTCTCCATTCAATGTGTTGGTTCCCTGGATTCCGCTTATATTATGTATAGTGCAAATAGTACATAATTCTGAGCCTTAAAGCCTCAATCAATTTCCAAAGAAATTATCAGGAGCGATCTATTGCGGTTTTGGGGTTCTGAAAATCACATCGAGACATCAAATTCAAACTTATGAGCATGGACTAATGAACCTTATTAGTCTGAGATCTAAGCTTCTTATTAGAGTTTCACCAGCAAAACAACGCTTAACTTCTTGTGATCTATTCAAGTAGGCATACTTTTTTCTAAGGTAAATTTAAAAGAAAATAGTTTCAGTACAATTGTTACAGGTAACTCATAACAACACGATACAGAAAGGAATGCATAACACCTGTTTCATTTTATCATACTGTTAGAGAGATGTACGCGTGTGGTCTGTGTCCATTCTTATCCGTATAATTGGCTTAGCTTCAAATGTCAGTCCATTGTTTTTGATAATCCTGTATGCGTCCTATTTATATTTAAACTTAAAGTAATCTCATTTAATTTAATATTCAACTGCGTAATAAGGACGAAAATAATAGTCTAACTGGGAACGTAGGCAAACATTGCACTCTGCAGTTAAAATTACGTTTTGTAATGGTGCAATTTACTGGTATTGGTGCAATTTACTCATTTTTTATCAGTTATGTTGAATAAATTTTCAAAGCCTATTGTTCTTGGGTTGATAACTAAATTTACTAAAACTAGTTATTATTGTGAGTTATTTGTAAACTCACAGTTTTGCACATACTCAAAAGTCAAATTTAAACTGTTTAAACGTCCATATCTTTAAAACCTTTACAAGTTACTTTTGTTGGATCTAGCTGCAGGATTTTTGTTAAAATTCGTATTTGCTAGATATCTATGTATGTTTATAGATATCCCCTAACATAATAGCTAAAAAACAGGTTAGTGGACTCGGTGATAAAAACAATGAGTCAAAATTACAAAATGGTGGCTAGCGTGTTAACAAAATATGTAGGACGATACTTAATATGTTTAACCTATATGTTTACTGGTTAACATTCTTTTATCCCTAAGAATAGCCCTTCAAAGCATGTCCAGAAAGTTCGAATTTCCCATATATAAGTATTATACAGTTATAGTGTGTTCCAAAAGTTAGCTGACCACTGTTATTTCCGCTTTGTTTCAATATTGTAAATTTATTGGCCAAATGCGTCTTGAACGATAAGCAGCTGGGCCAAGCGTAAGCAGGGGTTTAAGCGTCAGCAGCTGGGCTTAACTACAGGGCTTCGTGAAGACGTCACAATGCTTTTAGGACACGAACAACTAGGATTTTCTTTAGAGCCTGAGACTCCATGCCATCGGTTTAAAATTCCTATCACAATAACGCGACAAAAAATAGGTACTTTCAAGTTTTTGTGTGTGCAAAATTCCTTGAAAATTTAAATGAATGTTTAGTTGTATCCAGATTCAAATCTCGAACTTCTACTAGTTAGTAGTTGTACTTCTAGTAGTAGACAAGGGGTTCGGAGCCTTTTTTTGCCCTGGGACTCTGCTTCAGTTGCCTTGGCAGAAATACGGCCATACTAGTTCAATATGTGTATAATATGTGAACCTGCTTGCCGAATAGTGAATCTATTTATTTTTAAATGTTGAGCTTCAAATACAGTTATTATGTCACCTGTACCGCTGGACAATCTGTATGTGGCTGATCCATCACGGGTGTAGCAACATACAAAATGATACATGTGTGATTGTGTATATCTTTTTGTCACCATTCTTAGACCTGTAAGCTATAATACACAATATTCATCTATTGTACGAAACAAAACTTACTATTTTAACCTATGTTAAACGATCGAAATAAGCTATTTTAGCAATAGAAGGCGGAGGGTTTGGAAGCATGTCTTGGGCATGTTTTGATTGTCTTCACCGACTGGCGCGGAACAGGCTAGGTCACACACATCGCACTGGTTACTGCTAATTTTATCGAATCAAGATTGAATTACTTTTTTAATTGCCAATTTTTCAATCGGCCAAACAAAAAAGTGGACCTGTAGCGGATAGGTATCGCTACAGGTAAATCCGCGCGCTTAATACTCTGGTGGCGCGGGTTTAATCCCTTCAGTCACCACTAACAATGTGTTAAGTGACTTTGCGGTAACACTACTAAAAAACGCTACTGTAGTAGGTAAAGGTCGAGGTTGAGTGGTAGTGAGCGTGTATAATCAGGAGAGGCTCTAGTGTTTGAAGGGGTCTACTCCCTCATCCCTCCCCACCACTACCAACAATCACGTCTTATAAGTAGAAGCTGTTAAGGTACTAAGGTAGGGGGTGGGTAGTGTATCACTTTGTCTTGATTGTGGTCTGTGGTTGAGTCCAGGTCGAGTAGCCGGACATCCGGTGGACAATTAAGCAATGAGCGGTGCTTGTGATGAAGCCACAGTCCCGCAGTCTACTCAAGAGTCTCCTACTCTCGTTCTACATTCGAAAAATACCGTGGAATAAAGTATTTTATAGTGAAATAAAAATAATGCATAGATATACTATATTTTATTGATGGCTTCGTCTATCCGCGACCGCCAGAGAAGGCGTTGGTTACTTATATTATATTCCAGATGAATTGCCTCCAGAATTCCCAGAGGGTCCGATTTTAGTGTATGTTTTTATCCAATAAAAGTACAATACTTATTTACATACGTAAAAAAGGCCAATATACGAGTAGTCAATAGTAAAATTTGTAAGATATCCTTGGATTTGCCTGAGCCACATTTAAGGCTACTGTACACCATTACACTAGCTTTTTATAGTGTGGGATCTTACAAATACATTAGGCTATTGGTATTTCAAAGCCCTCTTGATATGTCCTTGATTTAAATAAATATTAACTAACCAGACTTCCTGACCATTGAGCGTGAGACTGGTAGCCATTGCATCACGATAGCCGCGATAATTCCGAGAAATGATAAGGCGATTGCTCATTGTTTTGTCTAGAGCCAGTCAGATTGCAACGGTTCAACAGTTCAGACAAATGCTATTTGGCACATTCATATAGTCCAGAATTAAAAACTTTAATGATCGATCATTAAGAAACGTTACTCCCCGACAGGTCCCCGTCTAACGTTTGACTTGTGGTTAACTGTAATAATAAAAGCAAAATTGTAGTATGGTATGGTCTTACAGAACAGTGGGTGACTCGGTGTATATGTAGTCAAGAGACCTGTCACATTTTCTGTTAATGTTAATAAAAAAAAGTTGTTATGTATCAGTGCGGGTACACCCAATAATTGAAACTGGCGTGTTGTACATATTTAAAATATACAAGATTGTAAGGTCCAAGGATATATAGAGTGAGCGTGTCAATGAAAGGTTGTCAGTGAGAAATGGAGCGAACAGAACGCCATTGATAGCGATTCCAATACGTTGTATATGAGTTAAGTTAGTTGTATTTATCATGGTTATCGTATTATTCAAAAGATACTGTACTAAAATTGTGTATACATATTAATACTTTTAAACCATCAAACGCTGCTGATGCCGTGTTGTGTAGCCTAAAATTCACGTGTCCTTCAGCTATGATCAAAACGTTGGTGCGGCACTGTGGTTGCCGCTTTGTTTTGTTAATTTAAGCCCTTTACTAGGAGATGAGTCTGCATCCAGTCAATTATGGTCACTCTGAACTATATTTTGGCCGGCGATGACCAAAGGGTTCCATAGTGTTGTTTTAATTAATTGTTATGGCATATTACTGTATTTTTAAGATAGGTAACCGGTATAGCGGTGCTAAGATGTATATTCGAGTACATCATGGTGTAAGCCACGAATTCAGTAAACAGTAAATAATTTGCTTAATGCTAAACAGTGAAAGCCCATATAACTCATAACTTCTAACATGAATGTTAAAGTACTGATCTGCATGTCGCAGATCTATGCGAGTATTCGTTAAAAAAGTCTAAGCTGTTGGAAAGCGTACTAAGTACTAATTAACATAAATAAATCCCTGGCAGTAGGTGACTCCTGCTTGATGCTAATCTTGAATTTTTTATGTGGGGAGAAACTTAAGTTCGGTTGTAAGACTGTTAATGTTTTATAGCTGTTATTGAACAAGAATTGTGTTTTGCTTAGTCTACATCTTTGGACTTCCAAACTGGATGCTTTGCGGGTCTGGTGTTGATGTATGGTGGTTCTATCGTTAAATAAATTGATGTTTTGTTTGGTGTAAATTAGGGATGCGTTAAAGATGACTGTATTGATTGTAAACTGAGATTTTTTAAAATTTTTAATTTGTGGTTTACATTGCTCCAGATCATGGACTGAAGCCATAATTCTAAGAACTTTCTTCAAGTATCGTGAATAAAGTGACAAGATCGGTAAGACCAAGAAACGCTAATGACTGAGGACTTAATAATTCAAACATAAATAAAAATTATCATTTTTTAATAGCTTCTTTGCTGAGAACCAGATAGGGGCCGATGAAGTGCGCGGGCTTGTCTGCACAGATGCAGATTGGTTTCAATCACGTGAATGACAGTGTCTGGCGACAGTTGTAACGCGTCTGTACTCTGTGTTTTTGTCGAATCACTCACTTGTCGGGTGGGGACAGCTGCTGAGGGCCTCAATTGTCAACAGATGTGTCTCGACCCCTCACCCTTGGACCTCTAATTATCGCGAAATGGACCGCATCATTCTCCATACGCTTCGCACTAACATTAGTAAAAAGCAGCATCCTCCTCTGATGCGCGCGTTGGCGTGATGGTATTTTTGAATCTGCTGTACTTCTTTCATCATCAATGATTGATGCAGACAAGCACCCGTTCTTTCCTGCAGAAGATATGCAAGGTGTACTAAAAAGTTCTGTTTGATCTACCGCCAGTCTTCGACCTTTTATCAACATGACCTTGATACTGAATGTTAAATCGTGTTACATGTTGAAAACTTACTAGTTAACATAATAAGAACATTATCAAAACTCACCAAGAAAACTGTTGTTTGTTTAGTTGGGTGTAGTCCAAAGATCTGGAGGTTTCAAATTAATTTGCGTGACCTTTATTGTAAGTACTACAATGTAATATGTGAACGTAGGGCTACCATCTCGTTCATTGTACTTTAAGAACAAAAAAATTAATGAAATCAATAAATCCCCACATTTTTAACACATGAGTCGTCTTGAACATCTTTAAAACATGAGGATTTAAAATATGGTTTTTAACTTTAATAGGTAACAGACTAACAGTGTACCAGTTCTATAATTCACTAAGAGGTTACATTTTAAATTTGAACTATTTTCGTCAACTAGTTGTTTACACATTGTGAAAAATTATATTATTGAGATGACAGAGCAGCAGACCTCGGCTCTTTTATGAAGTGGTCATCTCTGGTATTTCATCAATAACATGTCGTATTTCTGCTTTAAGCTCAACGATGGTAGTCGGTTTATTAACATACACCTTGTCCTTCAAGTACCCCAGAGAAAAGTCCATTGAGTCAGGTCACAGGATCTTGCCGCCAGTGTTGGTCAAAAGCGGGATAAACCCGGCCAGGAAAATTCGTGTGAAGCAGCTCCATTGATTCCTCGTATGGCAGGTGGCACCGTCTTGCTGAAATCAATAGTTTCCATTGTCGTTGATGACAATCTCTAAATGTGGCCAAAATAATTATTTATCATTATAACGTTCTCCATTAACTGTGACAGCAACACCAAGCATCTTCAAAAAAGTGGTCCAATCTCCCAAAACGCACACCAAACAGTTACTTTTTAGATACATTCTTTCGTAGATAACTTGGGAAGTCCCCAGATACGACAGTTTTGCTTGTTAACGTAAGTTGAAAATGAGTTTCATCAGAAAATGATTTTCTTTGAAAGTGTCATCGACGGCGTTGTTTTCCAACACCCATTCAACAAACTCACGACGTGCGATGATTGTAGGCTTTATTTGTTGAGTTAATTGAATCTTGTAGGCATGCAAATGCAGATCTTTAGTTAAAATCCTTTGAGTTGTGCTGTACTTCAGATCCAACTGCTGGCAACGTTGTCGAATTGAGGTTGAAGGACTGTCCGCAACACTAGCACTTACTGCAGCAATGTTTTCAGCCGATCGACCATTACGATACATCTAACACTGATCCGGTAGTATTGAATTTGTTGACTAATTTTGCAATTGCAGCACGTGATGGGCGATTATGAATCATTCCATAGGGCACAAACAGTGTTGGTAAAACTCTCACCACTTCTAAAACGGTTTGACTATCAAAATTCGCTGTTCAGTTGAAAACCACTCCATAACAACAAATGTCAAAGGTAAACAAAGCAGTTTAAAATATCAGCTGTTTATCTTCATAAATAAAGAAGGGGTACCAACTTTAAAATGTAACCTCTTACTGTCGAATCACCCGGTATAATTGTCTAGTGTATATTTGTTTGGATGGTAAAGGGAAAACTCTCGCAACCCTGACTAAAATAATTCAGATACAAACTTGAAATGCTTTCTAATAAGTAATTACCGTATCCAGTCATAGTAATAACAAAGACGTACAGTAATAAATTCTTTAATTTAAGTATAGTAATTAAGTTTTAATTTAGTAAAATTAGTTTTAATTTGAACAAATAAAAAAATCTCTAAAATCAAAGAACTGACAGCCATAAACAGTAGCTATATAACCCTACACATTATTTTTGTTCTCTTTTACGGCCAACATTTTTAGGCATTCTAATAAAACAATTTTAAAGGCACTCAATCCTACAAAAGCTCAGTCTGGACGAATACCTATGCTTCTATCTGGACAAAAACACCAAACCAATTGGAAACATCTTCAAACAAGCCGGGTATTATTCTGCTAACAAATGTAAAAAAGCAATACTTTTAAACTGCATGAATAGAGAAGTGAGTGTGAGCTTTAAAAGTCAATGGTGTGAACAGTAAAGAACACCACCATGCTGAGGACAGGGGTATCCGCAACTCCCTGTCTCAAAATGTATTTGTGTGTAGACATCACCGTAGGATCTTGAGACTACCATAAACAGGTATTTTTCTAGAACATATTTTATTATTGTACATCGTACATATTTTTAGATAAGAACATTACAGTACTTTATTGGTTTATCTTAGTTCCTTTTCCTAGGTCCAAGCTATAAAAGTTGCGAAACCTGAGGCTGCAGAAGAGGTAGTCTATGAAAATGAAGGCGACTACTGAATATGACGACGAAGAAGACACGAGCTACTATGATGACAACGAAGACGAAAAGAAAGGAACTGTGAAGAGGACACCAATTTTAAGTCAAGACGTTAAAAACAAAACAGAGAGAGAAAGAATGAGAAGGCGGAGAGCAGTGCCTATTCGTGAGGAGAGGTATGTGCCATCCACCAAGAACCTCTGGGATGTAATCAACTCTAGAAATAAAAGTGAGGGCTTGAGAATATATGCAACATACTTCAACAGACCCCGCCCTCCTGTAGGCTCTCAAGTAAAGGTTCACCAGTCAAAGTACAGGTAAAGCATCCTGGAATAGACAGCTGAAAGTGGTGCAGCTTACTAACCCCTAACTTTGAACTGCACATTAGCTTGTCGCACAAATCTCAACTGAACCTAAACCTACTGGCTATTTAATTCTAGTGGTAGTTTAGACTGTAAAGTCTGAATTATTCAATTAGCACTTGCCATATAGGAGCTTCTTTTCAATCTGTTAATTTAAACATACTAATCTCACAGGTTAATTATTACCCAGTTACCCTTATATAAAGTTAGATCCATTATTTGCAATGAATTAAAAATTCAAGCATTTAGAGTGGGTGACTGGGTGACCATATTAGTTGGAATGAACTCTATTCCAACTTGGTTAATAGTAGAAAAACATAGACCACTCATTTCAGCAATTTATTAAGATATATTACAGATTGAAGTCAGATTCAAAATGCAATTTTACTAATGTTTGGTTTGCTTGATTCTTTTGAAACTATATTTATGGTGAATCAAAAGTTTTGAATCTATGACAAAATGAAATGTTGCAAAATAAATCTTTGAAAATGTAGCAAATAAAGCCACCAAACATTAAAACTGTCTTTCAAATGAAATATCAACCATTATTTTATCTCAAGTGGCTAAGTTATATGGACTCTGTGTTTTGAGCTTACCTTGTTCTTAAGAGAGTATCCCAGATGGCCGCTAACTACTAATGACTCTTAAAAAAAATAAAACAATTAATTACATTATCAATAAAATTATTTATAAAAGATAACAAGGTTACCCTTTTTTTATTAAACCTTTACAAAACACATTGTTTAAGGTACATACAAACAATTGAAAAATCTACATGTTGGAAATAAAAAATATAAATATACAGGTTTTGAAATATAAAACATTTTGAACTATCAATAAGGAGACACCAGTAACAACACTGTAGTCATAAATAAAAAATCCTAATTTTTCCAGGAGCCATTAATAAATTCCTCTACGCTATAAAAAACTTTTGAAAGAAGACAGTTTTTTAATTTAATTTTAAATATGTTGAAATTTTTGTAATTTTGTACTTTAATTGGAACTTTGTTGAATAGCATGGCACCTACCTGTGAAGGTAGCAGGGAATATAATAATTAGATCTGTGATGGTTTATGCAGAAGGGGTTTGCGAATCTTGTCTCATAAAATAAATTTCTCTACCTTGGACCATATGACATTTAGAAAGACAATAAACTATTGTACAGGGATATAAATGTACAGGGATGGTAAAGACAAAATTTTAAGGTTTTCAAAGGCATTTTGGCAAGAATCTCTGTTACCTAGATGACAAATTATTCTTATCGCAGACTTGCAAGATAAAAATTCTCAAAATTTTGCTTTTGGAACAATTTTAAATTTGTCTTCTGTCAAAAAATGTCAAAACCTCGTCCCTAAATAGTTTTTTGTCCACAAAAATCACTAATATAATGAACAGAAAATGTTGTAAAACTAAACCAACTAAAACCAGGCCGATACGCAGCTCAGCACTAAAGCGTCACTGGCATAAGTGAATCAAATGTCCTTTGCAATTTGTTACTTACTCTATTTACTTAATCATGGTTAACACCAATTCACAAAGAGTTTGACATGCTGTCTCAAGAGTCTGACGGCATGAATATCTCATTTTCCACAGGAAATTCGATAATAATAAAATTAAGTAAGTTTAGTAAACTATAGTGGTCTTGTAGCTAACCTGAATTGCTAAGAGAAAATAGCATGGGTGATGGAATATCATGTCAAGCAGTTTCTCCTGTAGGTATATAATTTAATATTTGAATATACCTTAATTTTATCTTTCTAGTTTTTACATTGTACAGTTTACGTACAGTTATACTTCTTAAGTTGCTAACTGTCTGTCTGTTTTACACTAAAGACTTAAGACCATTGAAACAATATCCAATTGTACAAATCAAAACCATGTAAAAGGTAAAGATTGTCTTATTTAACCAGGCAAAGTTATGACTACGCAACCCTGACTCTACCACTTAACCTTAACTTTATTTTTTGTCACGGTTACGAACACAACGGAAGTGAATGGTAATGCTGAGATTAAAACCAGAGCAATGTTGCAGCATTTTGGCAAACATTGTTGTATTTATAAATAAACGTTACTCTTTTCCTCTTAAACCTCAACCTTAGATAATCCCAATTAACACTATTCAACCAGTTGCTGTAAGTAACATGATCTACATTATCTCTCACATCTTAAGCAATAATAAATAAATAAATATTTTATTGTCCTTCAACATTTACAGCATTGACAAAGTCCACAATACGTCAGAGGCGCAGTCAGAATTTACATAGAGATGAACATAGTATATAGATATAACAAAAGCCTTGTAATAATTAATGTATGCAAATAAATAAATTGACGAATAGTTAAATTCTTACACAACAGAGCACATGATACAATACAGATAAATACAAGACAAATAAATAAACAAATAATGACAATATGTACAATTAGCACTACACTTATTAAAAATTGATATATGACATGTTGAAAAACTCATCTAATGAATAGAAAGGATGGTTTAAAAGCCACGAGTATAACTTTGTTTTAAAAGTGTTTAGGGGATATTTTTTAACTAACAGTACAAGTTTATTATAAATTTTTAAAGAAATTACTATATGGCTATTTAGAGTTATAATAATTTGAGTAAAGAAGTATGTAGTTAGTAACATATGATAAGGGTAAAGTAGAGGTGGCAGGGTGGAGCCTGGGAGAGGTATGTGAGTTTATCAAATCAATTTACTGAAAACAAAAGACTGCTGGTGAGACAGCTGGTTACATGGTAACTACAATAAAAAACAAGATAAAAACATTTTTAACCATTAGATTGTTTTGTACTTTTTACTTCACAATGTATTTGAAAAGTAAGAACAATAAAATTGTTTTTTAGTGAATCTGCAACAGAGAAGAGGCCCGGTCAACACTCTCCTGGTGCTCACTTAAGTCAACACTCAGGATACCAGGTGTGATATGCCTAAACTAAATCTGGAATCAAAATTAAAATGAAATAAAACAAGTCTTTATTTTTGTGGCAAAGTTAGAACTATAACTCTTCCCCTCAACTACTAATAGGCTTGACTTATTTACATTGTGTATTAAAATAGATCAAAATAAACTTTGATTGTTTCCTTTAGTTTGAAATGAAAACTAATCAACATAATACGCAATTTGCTCAAAGACAAATGGGCTCCCCATTAAATACATACCAATGTGTCAACACTAATTCTCTTATTTAAGATTTTGTAGCTTTTGCTGCAGACATTTGCTTTTTTTACTGTAGTGTTAAAAAAATGTTACACATGGCCAAACCCAATCTACGAAAACAGAAAAACCAAAACAATATATATAATAGAAATTAATTTAAAACAGTAAGCCAATAAAATTAATTTTTGGCCTAAAAAAATTAAAATGAATTATATTGGCCTACTGTTTTAAATTCATTTCTATCAATTGCCAATATCTCCAGAAAAATATCATAATATACATAATGTTAAAACAAAAGTAAACGCTAAATAATAAATTTAGTAATGCATTCAAGTTTGATGTATTAAAAATCTTATCAAGATTAATGGGAACTTTTCTGCTGGTACTGTTTGATTTCCTTAGTTGCGATAATTTGTTAGTACTTCACTATTAAAAAAAGGAGGTTTAAAAGACAAAAGTGTAGGATAAAAATAAGTTTACAAACAGACTTAACCAATGGCCAATGACAGGTGATCTATGTTGTATAATTGCTGCTTAAGTTTGGAATCTTCAGTGATTGTTATGTGAAGTAATTTCATTGTATTGTATTGATAGGAGCAAAAGAGAGGTGAAGAGTCAGTTGTCAGATTCAGGCATGGAGGAGTCAGACACCTGTCAGACATTGAGCTGCTTGAGGGAAACTCAGCTGAAGAGTTTGTTCCAAACCAAGTTCCCGAGGAACGACCATGTCAGATTCTGGCTGCCCACTTTGTTGGGGACACCAGTTCTTACAATACCAGAGATCACCCACACTATAAAGGTTAGTGTATAATCGTGTTGTTACTTTAATTACAAACATTCAGTGAAATGAATCAAACATAGATTCTAATGTCTAGCATTGAACAACAGCTGAAATCTATATGTGAATAAGATGTTTACCTTGTACTGAGTGACAGCTGCATAGAAATTCTACTAAGTTGAATAAAATAAAACAAAAGTAAACAGTAGAACTTATTTGCTCTAATTTAAGTTTTACAATACAACTAAACAATTTGTTACTTTTACCTACCTATATCTAGTTGCTTAATACAAAATTAGTTTTCCTTAAACCCGATTGCTTGACACTTCCTCTGTCTGTCTGTTCGTTAAACAGCTTCAAGTGTTATTTTTAAAGATTTGTTTCAAATTTGTCACAAACTCAGCCATGATAGCAAATTTATGTTACTTAAGAGTTGAGTGATACCATGATCTGTTCTGTTTCAAGATAGCAGATGTAGTTAACAACTAAACTTTATCCCAAACTAGAAATTCAAACGCCTTATGCAAGGCAGAAAAACAAATTTCTGATATTTTCATCTAGTGAGTTGTGTCATAAAGGTAATGTTTTGAAGTTTGTTTATGTATTTAACAAAACCTGTTCCATATTTATTTGAGAATAGATTTATAACAATTTTACAACAATCTATAATAACAATAGATGAATAATTTGTGTTTCAATTAGGTACTTTCTTTTACCAGCAACTTGGTTATGCTATATTTCTAGTAGCTCCAACCACTGAGTATTTGTAGGGTTAAACCGAAGATAATGTTATAATGAGTAAATTGTGCATTAATAGGAAATTCAATACTTCACCACAGCATTTTCAAGGACTGGATACCGGCGGACTGGATGTTCAATTCTCAGTTGAACAAACACTTTCCTTTAGTAGATGGAAAGGTTATCATCCAGAGGCCAGGAATCTACTTTGTGTATGCTCAGGTAATTTAATTCTTATAAACTTTGTTCAACCTATTGCATTCCACAAAAAAATAACAAAACTTTAACCATAGAATAAGCATAACACTAACTGTTAACAATAATAACAATTTATTAGTCATTTTCAAATCGGCTTAATCTGGTTTGCTAATAAACAAAAAACTAACTACAACTAATCATTAACTGTAAAAACAAAAATGATAAAATTGAATGATCAAAACCTATGGTACTGGGACAGGCCGAAAGTTGAGAGTCTCGTAATATTGACCTTCCGAGTTATAATATTAAACGGGCAATTGTATTACGGTCTTTATCACGAGTGTCATGCATAAATTCACCCACACTGTTGCAAAATGATTTCATTAACCCGACTTAAATATGATTTTCGCAGTTTTCGTTTGAAAATACCCAAATTAGGTTCCTTTACCCGACTGTTTTCAGGCAGTTTGTTATATAATTTAACTTCTTAGCTTGACAGGAAGTTGGTCTGCATTTCCTAAAACCCAAGCCTGTGTTATACATATTCTATGCTTTTAGTACCATGTATCTTTAAAAGACTCTGTATGTAAATAAAATTACTAACACATATTTCAATGTCGTTTTTACCGAATTATCCGACTCGCTTATCCGACCTTGTCGCGTCGGTTTAGGTCGGATAATCAAGACTACTATATAATGCAAACTAACGGGAACCAAATAATTTGTCTGTTATCAACCCTTCAAAAATCTGCTACTGGTTTAGGAATAAAATTGCTGGAAGGGTATAAAGGTCAATTAAAATCAATTGAATGATTAACAATTGCATCACTTTACAAATTAGAAACTGTATTATTCTTTTACCGACATGTAAATTGATAAATAAATAAAATCTTTCTTAATACCATGCTAAGCTTATTACTTGGTGGATGAGTTCATAGATGATCTTACTGATGTCTAATTTCTTTAAGCCATATTTTAATTTAGTTTCTTTTCCCTCCCCATCAAAGCCAGGTGTGATGTTAAGTATGAATGTGGTAAAAGTTTGAAATCATGTAAGTGTAAATGAGTGGGAATGCTTCATTTTATGTTATTATAATTGTCTTTTTGCTACACGAATATTTGTGTTGCCTAAGACGAATAAATAATGATTATTATTTCAATAATTATTATTCTTAAAATAGTAGAATACCAGTGATGCAAATATTTTGAATTCAGATAGCTGTTGACTAATAAAATTTTCAATATATTGCTGTTCAGCTGCTCTCCTGGGAAAATGTGCTAAATTTTGTTGCCAAATGGTGAGTTTTAAGCTTTGGTTTCCAAGGAAAGAGTTTACCGCTATATTACGGCGGTATTGTAAGGGTGAACGTAACGGTGGAAGTAACACAATATTTAAACAGATGTAGACGAAAACAACTTTTGATATGATCTTCTTCTGGAGATATTGGCACTTGATAAATAGAATAAAAAACAAAAGGCCAATTACAAATTGTATTTTGGGAAGCTTAATCAATAGCAAAGCTATTATGTTCCACAAAGAAAATACAAAAGATATCACTTTTAACTTTTGATTATATTGTTTTTTTGTTTCAAAGTTAATTTACGTTTGTAGTAATGGACAAGCTAGACTTTGTTTACAAAACAAAAATGGGTCACCTGGTGAGAAAAACTTAACTAGTTTTCACCGGCCAACCGCTCTCTAGGAAACCACTCAACAAACTTCACCGCACATTACGACCGAATAGCAAGATTTTCTAGGAAACCATAGCTTTAGGCATTTTCGGGAACATTTGTATCCCACTTTTATTACATCAGAAGGTAGAAAGGTGTTAAGCCAATTTTCATACAAAATTAAGTTTTAACTTTCTAAGATTTAAATTTGTCCTGAAAAGCTTTGCAATTTTAAATTTATTTCATAAAAAGAGCAACATATGTTTTAGTTTTATGAATTGAGAACTATTTTTTAAACTATTAGGGGTTATCTTTTGTTAATAATGTAGACTTTAGAGATGTATTAGTAATAAGTGTAGCTATATTGTTCTATATCCTCTATTTTGTGTTTGTAAATATAGAAAAATAAATTTTGAAATTAAAATCAGGGCTCATTAGAGTTTACACAATTTAAGGTTCATATAGCCCCACTTTGGGTTTGAAAAGAAACCATAAAGGCATATTTAATTTTACATGCAACTCAATCTCAACCTTCTTAAGATATTCCCAAAATGGACAAGGAATGTGTAAATGACCGACAGTCTCTGAGAATCTTGAAATCATAACTTCAAGTTTCAATGTTTGATGTTTTGATTCTTAAAAGATTTCTTTACCTGTCGCCGGATGCTTTAGATGCCAAATAATTATATTATTCATTGTAAACCACAATAACGCATAAATATCATTGGATTAAAACTGGGTGTTTATGTGTATGTAGGTGTACTACACAGGGTCGCACGACCGGTGCGGGTTCCACATCAAGCGGAACGGGACTGAAGTGGCGCAGTGCATGACCACCACCGTGGGCCGACACATGGAGAAACGCAACACATGCTTCACAGCTCTTGTGCTGCACTTGCAACAGTTCGACGCACTCTCTCTCACCGAGGTCGAAGGCAACAGGAACACTAGCTTCAAGAACTTCCACAGTTTTTTTGGCTTAGTGCAGTTAAAGCCGACTTGAAGTTTAGTTTAATTGACATAGCTGAAAAGGTCTTACAATAAATTGACGTGTACAGTTTATAATTGAAGTGATGATTGTTAGTCAGCATAACTATTTTATAGGTATTTTCTTGTTGTGATATTTTGACTATACTATAAGAATTTGAAACTTGTTTGTCAACCATCAAAGGTGACTGTTTTTCTACATGTTTGTAGTTTGCCTACCAATTTTCTAACACTGGAAAAAAACTTGCTGATTTGTAAGTATAGGTTGAAGTAGTGCTATCTTTTATTAATATTAATCTTTGCTAATCCTAAAATTAAACTTCTAACTTCAGATTGCAATTGTTTAACAGCATGTAAATTGTTTGTAGTTCTTGAAAACAATTTTTTAGCTTTATATGAGATGTCAGATAACCCTGTAGCTAATATCTGTTATTAGATTGGCATCACACCGATAATTGGCAGTAAAAGCACATTTTTTTCTATTTACTGGAATTTATATATACAACAAAAATACATTCCATGACTTTCTTATATGAAATTTTTTATCTTACTGACAAGTTCATATTTTAACTTGGCCTCTAGTCTTTAATACTAATCAAATACAGGCCAAAGTTTTGTACAAAATAAACATTTAATTATTGAGAGCTATATTCTTTGCATTCCTATCACATTCCCCAATCTTTTTTGCAGGGTTAAAATTGGATTAAGACTTACGAGTTAAGACATGTTTGTTGGCTATGTAGAAGTTAGCTTTTGGGAATAATGAATATGACACTACATTTTCACACCAAGCATAAAGCTATTTGAAAATTCATTGTTTGCCCCTTGGATATCAATTTGACATAAAATAGGTTTTAATTACCTCCGTCAATATCCAAATAGTTGTGGTGAGGGTTACATCCCCGACGTTACATCTCCAAAACGTCCCAAGGATTTAACAACCCTCAACACAACTGTTTAGCTATTGACAGAGGTAATTATATAAAACCTATTTTATGTCAAAGCTATTTGGTTGATCACTGTGTATGTCCTTTTTAAATGAAAGTTACAAAAAAAGACTTAAGTCTGACCCAACAGCTATTCCCAATTGTTTACCTTTAGGTGATTATAGGTTGAGACCGAGAAGGTAGTTTGCCTATTTGAATATTTTTATACCAAACAGGGAATACCCTAAACAAGAGACTTTTAAATATAGGTTAAATAAAATGAACAAGTTGATTATTGCTCATTTACTGTACAGTGTGGTTAGCATTGATGTTGTGCCAGATCCTGCAAGTGTTGTCCTTAGAGGCTGTGAGGATGGTGTCACCATAGTAGCTGAAGGTGCAGGAGAACACATCGTCCATATGTCCCTCTAGGACCTGCCAACAGCGACCGGAGTCGATGTCCCAGAGTCGGGCCGTGTGGTCCTGGGATGCTGACAGTAGCACGTTCCCGGCCGGGTTGAAACACACCTGTCACATTCACATATCGGTACATTACATACAAGGTCATCTCACACTTAGTAACTCTCTCATTTAAGAACAGAATGCAATTCTCGTTCATTGAAGAAAGCATATGACAATAAAGAGTAAAATGTCAGATTAAAGGAATCAAGTGGTTAGGGACTGGTTACCCTTATGCACGTCTGCCACGTCTGTTGGGCATATTGTGCTACCGCTGGAATGAAAGTATGTCTGGATTCAGGAGGGGAATGGGACTGGGTTCGGCTGACCAGACAACTATGAGAGGAAGTGACAAGCAAAGCCGCAGACAACCACTTAAGGGACTCTAACCCCTAAGACTTGGAGAGCTTTGCTGACCCTCGGGGGACCTTTCCTCCCAAGATTATGGCAAGCCTCTCACATTGATATCTGATCCAACCTCCCCTGGTGGGGAGCAGAGCGTGTTCAACATCAGAGCAACTACAAAGTTGCCTAGAAATTGTGCGAACTACTTTTTTTTTGTACCCCAGTATAAAGTAATCTGAGCAGGTACTTGCCAGACAGATACTGACTGGGAGGAAGAGTAAAATACACTCTAAATTCTTGAAAGGTTGTTGCGTGGGAGCGCAGGATTAATTCAAGGTCTACCAACATCAAAACCTGTAACCAGACTTTGTGAATTTGTTGAACAAACAACTAAGTTTCTCACCTTTGAGACTTCTTGAGTGTGTCCAGTGAGGGTTGAAATAGGTTCACAGTTGTTCTGAAGGTCCCATAGACAAATTGTGGAATCACTACTAGCAGTAGCTAGCCGCCACCCTCTTAAGTCTAAAGTCACATCCAGCACCTACAATATACATACAATATTATTTACTTATTTATTAAAAACAATTTACATTTTTTTTATTTGATAATAATTAATGATTTTACATTATATGTTCTAAATTAATGTTTTTTCCCAGAGGAATAAATTTAGAAAGAAGTATTCACATTTTCACATTATTGGTAACCACTTCTTCAGTAAAGTTTTCCATGGCTAAGACAAGTAAATCGTAAATGTTTTCCAAATGAGTACTTTCAAATTTAAATTGTACCCATGTCACCAAAAAAATCACTTTAATTCTCTCTAACTTACAATTATTAATTCTTGTACCAAAAATACTCACTTCGTCTTGATGGCCTTTGATCTGGTGGAGACAGGTTAGAGTCCTGACATCCCAGGCTCGAGCAGTCTTGTCTAGTGAACCACTCACCACCAGATTTCCATCTTGACTGAACACACAGCTGCTGATCTCAGCTGAGTGCCCTTGCAACACTCCCAGTTGACTGTTGTGCAAATAACCATTTGGTTAAATAATCAAAAGCACATCCCCATATACTTAACTAGCTGTTGTGATTAATATTTTCTTTGTTGATTTATTACCCTGAAATGCCAAAATGGTTGTGCCGAACATATATATATATTAATATGAAATATAAAACTACTATATGAGCCAAAAGCTTTGAGAGCTGAACCCTCACATCATCACTCAGAAAATATGTTAGTTAAAAGCAATTTTTTTTATTTGGTTAACTAATATTTTGAAACAAATATAAATGAAATTGTCTTGGCCAATTCATCTCAACCTATAAGTACAGTTTTGTAAATAAGCTTAGTTGGCACAATAAAACCAGAAAGTATATACTCTTACGTGCTAGCAGGTAAAGGTTTTAGCTCCCAGTACGGATTCAAATCCTGGCCAAGTATAAACGTCTTCACAATTGTGATAGTTACTAAAGTACCTAGCTTAAATTTCCAAATACATATGTAGAAGGTGAAAGTTATCAATTGTAAGAAAGGTAAAAGGAAAGTGCTGGCTAAAGTTAGAAAATAAAGGGTTCAGTTATTCAGGCACAAATCTTTTTCTTCATAAACAAGACACAGTCTTGGACACCCACTGAAGTTCTTAAAACTTACTCAGCTCCAAAGAAAACATAATGCCAGCAATTACAAAATTCCAAATCTGGGCTGCTGCCCATTCAAAAGAAAAAAAGGAAATGCACTCGGGGGCTACTCTAGAGCTAACCTGTAAAAACTTACCCACTTGTCCTCGTGTCCCACAACACAATCGTGTGGTCGAATGAACCTGTCAGCAGCTGACTACCACAAGTATTGTATTGAAGACTGATTATTTCTCCTGTGTGACCTTGAAGTACTGAAACCTCTTGACCTGGGTTAAACCATTCAAATAATTATCATTTACGTTAGAAACTGTTACGTATAAAGTATTTGTGTTGTACTTATGTGTTTAAATATACTTTCTTAGTTTCCTAGCTTATAATTTTCTATAAATACTTTGCCAAACTGTCAACGTGAGAGTACTGAACAAATAAGATGTCAATCCGATTAGAAACATCTCATCTTTCTCCCAGCAAGCATCAGCAATTCAAAAGTATATTTTTGACATATTATTTCCTGAAAAGTTGTATATTGTGTAATGTATCATGTACTTTTACTTAAGGTAAGTTTATTATTAAAACGTCAAGAGTACAGTGCATTTCTCTTGCAACAAAAATGCAACTTACTGGTTCTAAATTGCAGCTTGAAACATCTAAAAACAGTAGCTCACTTGCCTGTGGCCAAGTTGAAGAGTCTAGCGGTGGTGTCCATGGAGGCAGTTGCTATCAGCTGCTTCTGAGGGTCGAACTGCACTGCGACCACCTCAGCTGTGTGGCCGGAGAACACCTGTCTACACTCTCCAGTCTCAAACAGCCACAAGCGTGCAGTCTTGTCAAAGGATCCCGTGAGGATCTTGTCCCTGGAAAATAGTTTCAGACTAATTCGCTCTAAAGGTAACATTACTGTGTTTTCTAGTTTCTATTTTATACTTTGATATAATAATTAGAATGTTTAAAATAATTAAAACCATTTTATTTTTAATTTTCAAAAAACCATTTTGCCCAGTCGTAAACAAAATTTAGCAAAATTTTGGGTGCATTACCAGTCATTGAACCAACCTTAATTGTTAAGTTGTGCCTAGGCCAAAAGTCCACTTTAAGCACTCACTGGATTTGATGAGTATTTCTCTTCAGTGATCTCAATGCATAAGTTTACACGGCTGTAACAATTTTACTTTACCAGAACACTATTGGTTGCTTAATGGTTATATACATACTAGGGACTGTTTGTCATGAAACTGTAGTTGCTGAAGTGGTAGTTTATTCTTTCTGCTAAAGGCGTTAGTGTTAGTGACAGCTTTTCGAGACTTTCAACTCTCCAACCACACATCAAACTTCAAAAGTAAGCTTTGTCACCTAAATTAGCAAGATCAAGTTAAAATAATTAAAACCATTTAGAAAACAAATATTTTTTGTTGCAAATTAACATTGTAATTAATTGTTTGATTTGTTCAGAACTTCCTGATTTGGGATGAGGACTCTGTCAAACTATAAAATAAAATCTACTATAAATATCTGTACATATCCTGTTTTAACTTATTCATCTGGGCATGTTTCAAAAGACATAATTTAGCCAGTGCACCTATTTTCTAGCACTTTCCGAATTGTTAGTGACATCTTTTAAGACTTATGATTTGCAGCTTTCTCGATCAAAACAAAAAGTAGTGATCGAAACAAAAAGTAGTAGCTAAGTCAGTTGGAGATTTAGAAACAGCTAAACAAAGTGTAATTGATTAAGTAATGTTAAATTTGTTATATCAAGATCCTCAGGAGTGTTTCAGTGTTTCAACTTCGAAACCACTCCTCAAATCAGGCTTGAATTCAAACTCATTTGTCTGCATTTGAACACACAGTTCAACATTTAATAGTACAATTTTTAACCATTCAGAAAGGCAAACTTGTTTTGCAATTGTATAATTGTAAAATCAATTATGTTATAATGACTCCTTAGACTTACCCGTGAGGGTTGTTAAAAGCAACTGCATAGACAACATTTCTATGACCTTGAAGTGTATAAATCTCCTCTCCAGTCTCAACATTCCACACCTTGCAAGTTCGATCATAGCTCCCTGTGAGACACCTATAATCCCAAGTGAACTGTGCAAAATCTGGTTAAGAATATGAACGAGAATAAAAATGATCTATGAGTGCATACAATATTCCTGGTATCAATAGAAAAAAATATTTGGTTTAGATTCAGAAAATTCAAACAGAACTATTGCTGAAAATATTACATAAAGTTATGCTCTCTTTTTATGGACCAAAGATAAAAAACTAAAAAGAAACTTCTGTTATGCAAACTTTCAGTGATGGTTGCATTTAAATCTTTACCACGATAAATAAATTGTTTATAACTGTTGTGTTTGTTCTTTTACTACAGAACTTGTATTTATACTAAAATAGTTCTTCAATAAAACTAAAGTTGTGTACGGTTATAAAATTTTAATTCAGGGTACTTCATCTTTTACTTCTCTATAAGTATTATACTAAAAGTAGCCCTTTCTGTGAACTAATTTCTCCAAAACTAAAGTTGTATCATTTACTTCATTCCTCAAACTTATTTGTCACAAATTAGTTTTTACATATTTTTCATTTATTTCATTCGTCTCTACAATATACATTGAGTCGACATTTTAAAATAAGGTAAGCCAACTGGTTTGTGTATAAATAATGTAACAAACTGTTTTAAATTTATTTATTTTTTTAAGATTTTGTATGCAAGTAGGTAAAGTTTGTAGTGTTTTGAACATACTCTCAGCCTACTGAGTCAAAAACTGACAAACATTTACAGTTTTAACTTGTTTCTTTCACTACAAAATATCCTATATATAATATCCTAGTATAAATGAAATTCTAAATTATAGCAAACAAATCAACTGCTAGAATTCTTACTTTTTTCCAAATTTGTCAAATGCCACATTTGTCAAAGGAAGTAGATGGGTTTTCAGTGTTTTATGCCGATAAAATTTGTGAATAGTAGTGTTAAATATTTTCTTCTGAAGTCGACTCAGCGACTCCACCAACTGGTGATGAACATTCGGGGTTATTAATGGCTCTCCTTTTGCTACAGAGAAAGCAAGCTCTTCAATGTCAGTGCTGAAAATACCATCCATATGATTACAAAACCAAACTGACTTGTACTTTTAATTGGCAACAGAAAAATACTATGAGAAGATTGTAATATGGTTTGTAAATCAATATTTCTCTGTCATTACTAAGTTTTTCAGAAGGGTGCAAAGATGTAACGTCATGAACCTGTTTCGATTTAGCAATTTTCTCACTGTATTAACCACATTTTAAATAGTTTGTTTTGTTTTTGATCACATAATTATTTTAAATTTACAAATGTATATTACTAACAGGCTTTAGCCTAAAAAATGTCTACAAATAAAAATAATTATAGAAACAGGAAAACCTAATTTTGTTGGGACGTATCATGTAAATAACATCTGCTGATTACCTGCTGGTGAGATCAAACAAATCAATCTCCTTTGTCTTCACAGTTCCACTTTGAATGTATTCAAGACCTATTCCTAAAAACATACAAATGATAGAGTGCTGTGCTGTTATGGGTTTAAGTGTACCAATGGTGGAACAAATATCTGTTAAAATTGCTTGTGTTTTTTAATGTTATACACTGTTGTTAAGGCAATATTTGTTTCTTATCTTGTTCCTGCTGCAAATCTTGCTCCTTCAGCACATAAATAACAATGCAGCATAGTATTTATAAGACTGTTCTGATATTAATTTTATGATTAACTTCAGTTTATTTGAGTGTCATAATTAGTTTGTTAATTGGATCACTAGTTACAACAAGACACATGCTTTTCTACACTACAGCATGAAATACTGCCGCTGGTGTTGATAACGCAAAGCAGACACGACCCGCTCATTGATCTGCTTTAGTTTTCAAGATCTTTTAGAATAAGACGCAACTTTTAAAAGTTGAAGAAAAAATGAAAATATGTTTGGCTAAACTTGGTTTTTAAAAAATCTACTAGATATGACAACAAATTTGAAATTACACTTTTTTAATGGTCACTAAAGGTTATTATTGGTAAGGGGTAATACTAAAATTAGAGGCCATTTTGTTTTGTATTGTCGGATTTACAATTATGAGCGAGACTATCCAACGTATTATTTGCACCCATGACTTTACTTGTCCACGATCTATTCAACAGAACTTAACTTTAAATTTGGCAAGTAAACTTCAAAACATCATGAGGCACTCAAGGAGGATTCCTACAAATACAAAAAAAACTAATATAATTTCAATTTGTGAAACAAAAGGAGACGGAGGAATCCTTCTTAAACACCCGATGCAGGATTAATTTCTGAACAACCTTTGTATTAAGAAATGCTGAGATGATCTTGAATCCCATATACAGCAATTGAACTAGATGAAACTCACTTCATTTTATAGACTCAATGTCAAAACTAGGAAATTTGAAGGGTTAATAGTTTTGATATTCGATAGTCAAAATTCTACACAAAAAACAATACTAAACACTCAGCTACAAACCTGGAGGGAAATAACGAAGTAAAATTCTTTTTAACTTCATGGCTGCACATGTTATTTGATGTAATCAATCCTTTCAATACATGCAATTTAGGCACTAACATTGGAACAGAAGTAACGGGAGAGAAGCATTCAAGATAATTTTGGACTTATGACAAAGAGGGGCTATTGATATTCTAGAATTAAATGGTTTGGTAAACTTGTTAAACTATCCTATTTACGAATCTAAATTCCTTTCACAAATATTTTTCCTAACCTGTACACCTAAACAGTACCCATACATGAAACCTCACCAGTCTGATATTGACACATCAAGATGTTTCCATAGCAACCTGAGTGAAAGTGTCATCTGATACAATGCCAAGGTGATACACAAGGTTTGATTTATACTTTTAAAATAACACATGTTTGTTTTAATCAATATCAGTAGACAGGGTCAAATCCTGTAAAACTGTAGTTTTAAACAAGCTGTTCATACTATGTAATAAGCATCAACTTGATTGAAACATAACCTTTAATGGTCCATGCTGTTTACAAAATACAGTACTTCTTAAAAATGTCTCAATCTTAGGGTTGCCTCACTTTTTTGAACACAATCCAGACTTTTCCAGGTATTAATATATAAACTAACATTTCAGCCAAAATAGAGTTAACATAGACAGAAAAAATAAACACTTTAGTATATTTTTAGATTTCTTCAAAGTATTTATTTGTGTAGATTGCCAAAAGCTATTTCACATTTTACACATATATGGAATTTGAGGCTATCCATTGGGATGGAAATTCAACCCAGCAGTGGCGTAACTACTAACTAGGATTAGGTCCTGGAGTATCCCCAAAAAAAGCAAGGGTCCGGGCTTTCCCCAAAAAATTTTGAAATTTGAACCCTTAGAAAATGAATTTTAGCTTTGTTTGTATCTTCTGAAAACTAAATAATCATTTTTATTGTTGGTCCACTTAACTTTAAAAACTACAGATAGGCGAAGCCGTAGCCAGGATTTTGGGGCATTCAGACAGTGCTCAGGTCTAAAGGCATAACCAAAACGGAGTTTAGTCCAATGTGGAAATGAAGGTTGTACTTCTAAACGAAGCTTAAGGAAAGTATTGATTATACCCAGCAAGAGTTGTCTTGCAAAAAATCTAGAGCATGCTGGGAATTAAATGTCAAGAAAAATTAAGGTTGTTCCATCTTCTCTGATTTAAAGACATATTTTCCCACTTGAATTTTGAGTCATGAGTACTTGTTTGGAGGAAATGTAATGAATAAACACAATAAAATCCACCACACATACCATGCTTTAATTGTAAACTAACTCTAAGTTACATTGCTAATAAATAACACGATAAATCAATAAAAAAATTGTAAAAATTTAAAATAAATTAAGTAATGCATAACAAAATCTGACAGTAAAAGTGGTTTTTAATGCAGGTGACAGCTGTCATTAGTACGATTGCAGCATTGCGCATTGTGCAGTCTTATTTGGCTTTGTTGGCTCGGGATCTGAGATTTTTCTTGGTGTTCTGGTCAACTTCAGTGAGTTCATCGTCATCTACGGCAACTTTTTTAGCTGGAAACAAACAAAATTGTATAAATTAAATAACAGAATATTTAATTTTTAAATGTATGGAAGTGCTTACTAAATTGTATCAAATGCGGGATGTAATATCTTTGTTTTTCTAATCAAAATTCCTGAAGTAGTTAAAACAAAAATGTCACTGCATGAAAAACTATCTTGGAGGAGTCTATAATTTGGTATTTATATTAAGTCTGCTTAGCTTTAAACTAATAAAAAACACTTGATGTAAAATATGAAATTGATGTAATTTTCATGAAGTTGTAACGTAATTGGTTAAACCATTTTCAACATGATTGGAAGAGTATGAGGAACAATAGTCCCTTGCGACTACATGCGCTAAACAAAATGGTGTAATTACTGAGGTAACATTCACCTTCCTCCTTCTTCTTCTTAGGAGCAGCTTTCTTGGCAGTAGCCTTGCGTGGCTGGACTGAAGGAGCAGCTTCTCTCAACTGCCGCAGCTTGTCTGTGATGAAGTGGAACATGAGGTAGGCTTGCAGCAGACAGACTGCGCCTAGCGCGAACAGCCTCACCGCCGGGATGTTAAAGTTGCCTGAGGCCACGTCCAAGCCTTGTGTCTCACTCAGCGACAGCCCGTACCAGAATGTAAGGACGGAGAGTATGATAGATGCTAGACGAGCCAACACAAACACCACGTCTGACACTAGGTATCCAGCTGAAACAGACCAAAAATACATGAGTTGCTATTTGTAACATCAAATATTGAATTTGTACAAATTGTTAATGATACTTCTAACAAATTATTATACTTTGAGGCAACACTTTGTGAGCTATAAGACACACACTCAATCTTGATTTGTATTTTTTTTTCAAATGAAATTGGTTGAAAAACCTTTTAGTGTAGCCAATATTTCTTAAAGTGTATGTAAGAGCATTGCACTTTCAGAAATATCATACAAAATTGAAGATAATTCAGTTATTGCTTTACAATTATTACACACACACATAATATTCTGCTCTACAACACAGGCTAGAGTTTTTATTCTTGTGCAACTAATGTATTGATATCAGCTAAAATTTATAGATTAAATAGTGATCTGTAGTGGTAAGCAGGTAAAATAAGGACTTTGCTATAAAAAGGGTTCACACAATTAAGAAAAATGTTTGTTCAAGACTCCTGATTTAGAATAAAACTAAGTGATAGTTTACCTTTACTTCCCTTTTCTTCTTTGTCAAAAAAGTCAACGAGCCGAGCAACATGGAACAAAGCTTCCGAGAAGTAATGGATGACTAGTAAGCATATAGAAACTCGGTTAAAGCTAAAACAAAACAATATAAAATTAATGTCATTAAAAAAAGTAGCTCTACAGCTTTTGTGTATGACTGTATTTGGGTAAAAATGAAACTTAGTTCCATTATTGTGTCCTCTTCTTTTTCTTAAGCATTATCGTGAAGTTAGCTTCGTTAAATAAATAATCACTGAACTCACATTATTCTTGATTACTTTACTTACACAAGGAGGAGCTTGGAACTCTAGGCCTACAGAGTAAATTGAACAGATCTCTATTCCCAGCACCCATTATAAACTACCTCATCTTATCCTTCCATTATACTTCTGCATTTTTACCAGTAGGGCCTAAATAAAAGTTTCCGAATGTTTAATAAAGAGCACGGAGTCACCCCACTTTGCTCAAACATCTCTGTCAGTAAGAACACCGTCTGCAGCGCTGGTGCTACTTTACCAACATTTCAAATTATTGTTAAAAAAAGTTAATAAGAATGTTGTCCTGCAAAAATTAAATTTCAGAAAAGGTGTCAGAATGTTGTACAGTGAAGCTACTGAAATACTTGTACAACAGTTTTTAGATCAGGTGAGTCAGTATCTTCTTCTGGATTTTCTCATTCAACACAGGCTAACTATTAAAATAGGTAACTTACTTGAGCAAATATCCTGCTGCGACGTAAACTAGTCCGACAGTAGCGTACTGGATCCTGGCTGGCATTTCTTCCCGCTTTGTCCTTTGGAAGTAAAGTTCAGGATAACAGTGGAGCCAGTATGACATTTGAATGATGAAGAAGAACTTGAACATGAAAGTCATTTCCAAGTGTGGGTAGCCCTCCCATAGAGACGAGATGTTCAGCACAAGATTCTCTCTGAAAATAGGAATTAAATAAAATATTGTGCATTGATAGTTCTACAACTGCTAATCAAGTTGTAAAAACTACACCTACTGAAGAAATATTTGGTTGCACAGAGGCATTAAGTGTTTTCACCAGGGCAGACCCTACTGTAGGTATATGTGAACTAAGCAGACCCACGCAGCAATATGTAATAGGATAACTTATAGACCTTTCTCAAAATTATTTTAGAAATGATGAATATGTTTCAGATAACTAACATCTGATAAAAAGGACTTAAGGCACTAAAAATATACAATTATGAAATATAAATATGATTTAAGTATGTTTTCTTTTGCAACACTTGGAAAATAAATGTAACTTGATGCAGTCAAAACTCAGTTCAACAACTTCTGTGCTGTCTTGATAGTTAAAAAACACACACACAAAGAAAGAGTTTAAAATAATTTGTACGGTTGAAATGGTGTATGTAAGCAATGTTATCCCTTAAATTCAGTTATTTGAATTACTTTACTTATACTTTACTTAGTACTTTAATAATTGTACAAACAGTACAAGTATATTTTGAAATATTTAAATATCTCTCTTTGTTGAAAGAGAGGATAAATGTTTGTAAATTGATAACTGGATAAACTGAAAATGTTAATAATTTCACATTGAATTTTTTCATCAAATTTTTAAGTACCGGTAGGTTTTTTGTTTTAGGGTTACTGTTGTTTAAAATAAAATAAAAACCTAATTTTCCATCTAACCTGATATGTTTAAACTAAATTCACACACAAGGAGAATGCTTGATTAATCTTCCGGTGAGAAATTCAAAATAGTTGAAAAAGAAGACATTTTAGTCTTTTGGTTGAAGAAAAACTTAACTTTTGCCTTTTTAGCAAACGTTGTTATGATATACTTTGTTGTTACATGTTGAAAATGGTGAAAGATAAAGTTCTTTACCTTAAAACAAGGAAATACTGAAAGAAAAGTACCTAATTTTTGAACAATTAAACTAACCATTTTAAGGAGTTAAATAGACATAAGCTTTTGGTCACATTTCCGGAATTTTTCATTTCAGGGCGAAGGAGTCACACCCCCTATAAGGCCTAGATATAATACATAAATTTGAATAAGTTATTATTTTTTTCAGCCATGTGCACGAGAGACAGTCAGCTAGTTTACTTGTTGCCAACTGGGACAAACAAAGACCTTGTAATCAATGTCAAAGTACAGTGTTGTGAAAACAAGAATGCTGAGGAAGCACCAACAAGAATGTAAACATTGAATCAGTAAGTCAGCACTAACAGGCAGTTTGTTGTGACAACACTAGTGTTGTGAGTTGACATTAGCTTTTTGCAAGCCGTTGCAAAATTCTGTCCCATATCTAAAAGGTGTTCTAAATAAAAGCTCTCAACTTTCAGAATAAAAAACACACACATACAAACTAATAGCACAGAAAGAAAAAAATGCATACAGTAACGTTACAAGACACAACTTACTTCAAAATGGCATCACCTCCCCACAGAACAGACATGACATAGAACACAAGCAATTGTCCAGATTCATTGAATTTGCTGTGTTTCACTTTTGACAGATGAAGCTTTCTACTTATTTTCTGAAACAAAATCGTAACATAAAAGAACGAGAGTTACAGTTGGTTTTATGGCTAATGACAAATTGTGTTTTGTAGCTTTTTTTGTCAGTTTAAAATTACTCTTACAGCAATGGGTAAAGTACAGAATAGTTTCACTTAATAAATAATTTTAATAAACCATATTCAAGATAAAGTTGTAATATTATTAAACATAAATATAAAAATCAGCTCAAAGACTGATTATTACCGGCAATGCCATAACACAATTTACAAGCTATTATATATGTACAAATGTAATTGGCTGCTGCCGTTGGAAATAAAATAAAAACACAATTATGATTTATTATTTTTATACAATATTTTAAGCAAGTAAATTTAATACTTGTAGTGAGATAGATACTTACATCAAGGACGTACTCTTGAATTATGGCATGCATTACAATGCAGATGAGGAAGTAGAAAAATACAGCACAAAGATCTTTGCATCCGTAGGTGTACCTAGGGGCTTCAGAGACTCCAGGTACAGGCTGTTCAGAACTAACATTGTGGTGGACTGCGATAAACATGTAGGCCAAGGGAGATGTCACCTGAAATTCAAAATAAATATGATAAATTAAACATGTACAATGTCTATTGAAGGCTGCTATACTGGCGTTGAAGCACATGCAATCAATAGAAATGCTACCTTGAAAATATTTATGACTTAAGTCTAAACATTACTGGAGGTAGCAATAGGTCAGTGGTGCGGGCTCAATGTGAGGCGCTACAGTAACAACATATAAAATATGGGCATTTTTTACACCGGCCACTTTCCGTGGTTTGGAAGTCACGCTAAGCCGTTAGTAAATATTTTACATGGGGGTTAAGCCGAATGGTGGTTTTAAGTGGAAGAGAGGACTTTATAGTCCTAACTTCGACACAAAATAAAGATTGATTTCAACAAAAAAATGTAGATGTGTATAGTAAACGTTATTAAAATTTATTTTACGCTTTAACACAATTTATCGCAATTTATTGCTGCAGAAAAATTTAAATTAACTTAACACTTGAATTATATGGTTTGCAAACTTTGAAGCATGAATCAGAAGTGATATTAATGGTCAACAAACACTGTGTTGGTCAGGCGAAACCGATGCGCAGTGGTGAGAGCCAAGGTATAGTCTGCTCCCCATCTAAAGAGCGGGCTACACATCCCTAAGGCGCATCGGTTGCACACACTTCGCAAAGGACAACCACCTATTTCTTTGTAAAAAGATCAATGGAATAAATGTTTCTTATTCCTTGGTTAGGACTTCTTTTCAAGAGCGTGGTGCGTACTTGTTAATTGGATATATTATTTTTGGACAATCCTGACATGTACATTACATGTTTTAATTGTGTGTGTACTGTGTGCTATGTAATATTGTCGACTTAACAATTTCCAAGACAAGTGAAGATTGAGAACATACCGACTTGAAAATAAACTACATGGATTAGTTCAATACCTACAAAGGATTAGTAGATTCCTTTATTAATAATTAACACTGACTACAGCTTTATGCTTGCTAATTTTAAACTCATGATTTTGGTGCTGGCCAAAATGAAATTAAGCTTCTTGATTTCTCGTGTTGAAACCTTATGTTAGGCTAAGGCCTAGGGATTCCTAGGTAGCCTAGGCCTAGTGTTAAGCCTTGTTAACCAAACTTAAAGAAGTGATTCCCGCTAGTTCTTGAAGATACTGTTATCAATAAATCAAAATACCAACGCAGAATTAAACTTACCTGAACCATTAGTCCTACAACAAATATCATCGCAACACACGACACAATATCTGCATGGTTTTGAATAACAAATTCATGACTGAAAAACGGGGGAATTTTAGTTGAAGTCTTCCTTCCTTTGAAAGCCATTTTGAACTCAACAGAAACGTTCAAAAATCTATTGGAGTTTAAAACATAATATCGTGAAAAACCAAGTAATAACAGAGGCCGGTTGGTTTAACTTTTAGAACTGTGACAATGGTAGGAGAATACGGACTGATTGGAAAGTGGACGCAGACGTGTTGTGTTGTGTTGGCGAAAAATTTGATGACAAGACATCAACAGCTTTATTTTGTGTATTTACAGGCTAGCCACACGAAATGGACTATAGACTCCCTATAACAAAGATACTGTACGTACGTGGTATACAATTATACAAATCATCAAATGATAATATGTCCTTTTACGTGATCGTGCTTATACTCCACAATCAAATTAGTATATTATAAATTCAATAGTTCTACTTCATCTGTACGTATTAAGATTTTATTGATATTGCACAACATATTTTTGTTACTGTCTACGCCAACGGCATTTTTTCCTAAGATTTGTAAGGATAAAAATCTTTTAAAGATAATTTGTATTGATAAAGGTTTCTTAATGTTTTTTCTTAATAGTTAGTTATTTGGAGGCCGTTCATATATTACGTTATTACCGATGACATTCTCGTTGAGCTAGTGAAAGGACTGTGCCAATAATAAAAATACTAAATAATATTAATTTCTAGACCGTGGGCACGGTCTACTTTATTTTGCCCCTCCCCCCCTTATCGGCCTCAAAGTAGGAGGACCCATGCAGTAGATGGGGTTCGCCAAATGCCATGTCCTGAATCCAGATGCTAGTCTTGAAACTTTGCAAATTACAGTTTCTAATCTCCAGTGAAAGAGCGCTGAATAGCCCAACAGCCAAGACAAGAAAGGAATATTTAGTCTTAGAGAACCTCTCGTGAATTCTGATATCATGGATGGTGGACTGGTGGTGCTCACATGAGTGATCTTGAGCTGGAGGCCGACACATCCCACAATTAAGTCTTGAATTGGTTTTCATCCAATAGACTGCTCTGCAATACGGACAAAATTAACTCAAAAGATTATACTCAATCTTACAGCATTCGGTGATTATCAATCTGTCAAACTGCTAGGTTTCAACATCGACAATAGATTGAACTGGAGAGTGCATATTGACAGCATCTGTAAAAGAACATCTAGTCTCCTATCTAATGTGGAAGTTGAGAGATGTCATCAGTCAGGAATATCTAAGAGCTGCCTACTTTGCCTTCTTTCAATCACACATCTCATATGGAATTCTCCTATGGGGCTACTCCGGTGCTGTATATGATATTCTTCTCATCCAAAGAAGTATAATCAGAACCATCTGTAGAGTGGGTAGGCTTGAGCATTGCCGACCTCTTTTTATCAAACTTAAAATCATGACAGTTATCAATCTACTAGCTGTGCCAGTGAAATCCGTTGATATTTACTAAAAAAGAAATATAACATGGGGAATTGGGGACCTCAAAAACCCCATAAAAATAAAAAATCTATATAATTTTATTCGTTTCCCCCACCCTCCACACACTAAGGACCATTTCTCAGAGGCGGCTCGAGCATGCGTGCGCCCTTGGGCAGACTGAACGCCGCAGCGCCCCTCCCCCGCAGAGGGTGTCAGGGGGCGTTTCACCAGCCCAAAATGGGGGTCTGGGGCTCCCCCGGAAAATTTTTGAAATTTTAAAGCAAAATAACGTGTTTAAAGCGTTTTAAAGTGGGCCTCGTGTTCACTCGACATAACAAAAATAACTGACTTCATTACCAGTAATATGACTATGAATAAATAGAAAGCATTACTTTTTTATATAAAATGATTATGGAAACCTTTTGTGTAGACACCCTTTTCCGAAATTTTGTCCAACTTGGTTTAGAAAATCTCATGTTACAGTATTGCCCTGCCCTATACACCTCCAGGCACCAACACATTTACACAAAACTCAAACGAATAATCATTGCTAAACTCTTGAGATAGAAAGAACATGTCACAAACAAAATGAGGAATTGTTTTTGTGTTACACCTTGAAGAGTTAAACAGCTGATGAACCGTGGACGGAGGGGCGGCAAGGATAGGCGCCATAGGCCGGGCCTTGTGGCAGCGTCTGCGGGTTGTGCTTTGACTGAAGTCAGTGGCTGCGCGCAATAACTCACCTCATGCCTCCTGACATATGTACTGTGCATTTTGCAACCCACCCTTTCGCATAGTTAATTAATAAAATATAAAAATATAATTCCCTTTTTGTTCTGGATATTGTTAATTCTCTAAAAGTATTTTCCCTCTTCTCCATATAAGAATTCGTTTTTCAGTTGCATGCACCTAGCGCCCCCCCAAAAATGCTGCCCTCATTGCGCCCCTGGGCGGCCGCCCGGGTTGCCGGGTCCTCGAGCCGCCTCTGCCATTTCTATTCAAAAAATTCTGAATTACCCCAGCCAGATTCCGAGATCTCAACACTCCGGACAACCCTAACCGAAATACTAATAGTATAGATACATATATCACATACTAATACATACTAAATTAAACATTACAGAATTCAATACAAGACAGGATTTCCACACACACAACACTAGAGGAAGAGGAAAACTGGATGTTCCAACACACAGGTTAGCTAAAACAGATAACTCTTTCAAAATCAATTTTGTTAAATTTTTCAACAAACTACCAAGTATGGCTTGGCCTATAACTTTCAAAGGATTTAAATCCAAAGTCAATGATTGGTTAATTGAAAATCCCTACTATTCCTTAACAGAGTTCTTAGATGACAACATAAATTTAGAATTTTAGATTTTAACCTTTTTTATTTTGCCATATTTAATGCTAATATAAACTGTAATTCTATGTGATACTAGTTATAAGAATTTTATATTTTAACCATTTTACCAATAAAAACTGTGTGATAGTATTAAAATAAAATTAACCCTAAATTCATTAGAGTTCATGTGATATTACTAGTTTTACAAAGTTTTACATTGTATAATTACTATGACTATGCCCATTTCATGGAAGGATGATCAAAGGCAATAAAGATTCTTGATTCTGCGTAGCTGTTACTTGTTAGTGTTGGTCCTAGTCGTACAGGTGTAGGTTGATTGGATCTTAAGAAGTTAAGGTGACCACGCAGAACTCGATGTACTTACTGAAGAAGGTGAACATGTAATTCAGTCTCTTGAATATTGGCTTACAAAATTACAGTCCTCCAGTGGAGGCCTTGGATGCGAAACACATTTTTCTGCAGCACCAAAAACATGTCATAGCAGACGTTTGGGGAGTGTCCCAAAAGCAGTTGACTATGGAATAGTACATGATGCACTGACCCAATAATATTTCTTAGTTACTACCCTTGATAGGATAACTCAAAAGGGCTTACTTTTGCCACACAGATTCCTTGATGAGGGATAATAGAATCTCTTGGACCTGGTGTTGTGGTGTAAGCCCCCTATATGTGCAGGACCCTGGTGATCGACTTTTGGATCAAATTGTAAAATCCAGGAGAGCAACTTTCTCGTTTCTCCACCCTCTCATGCATGACTCTATTTAGTGAAGGTTTACTTGCCGCAAACCACGGAGGAATTAGCCAACGCCAGTTCAGGTGTGCTGCCAGAAGTGAAGATAGCGGTGTCATTGGTAAACTGTAACATGTTACCCAGCAGCTGGAGGTCGTTGATGGAAAAAAAGCTCCGGACAAATGACACCAGATCCCTGAGGAAACCACCCACAGCACCTGCATATGGGCAGTTAGATAGCTGAAAAAAGCTTGGAGAACCTGCATGCCCGCAGAAAGAGTACCAACTCCCATTTAAGTTAAATGGACAAACTATGATAAATAAATAAAATTTTATTGTCATTATAAGTTTGTGCAAAACAATACACAAATTCACATCACATCACAGGTGAAGTTACATATTTAATTAAGCCTAAAACATCAATAAAATTAGATGCATATAATAAAACAGATAAACATCACAGATATGGCATTTCAAGTATATAAAAAAAACTTAGAACTTACTATCAAAAAATTCAGTCAATGAATAGAAAGGTTTATTTACTAATACGAGTATATCAAATATTTTACTCTTAAATTACACACGAAAAAGGAAAAGAGCAAGTCTACTTTACTTTAAATATTTTACTCTTAAACACCGTAAGGGGTAAACAAGTTTATTCTAGAAGCAGTTTGTTGAACATTTTAAGACCTCAAACATTGTATTTGTTGTGAGTTTTTGAAATCCTATGAAATGGAACATTTATTTTTTTACAATTTCTAGTATTATACTTATGGACTTCTTCATTTAACGGAATATTCTGCAAGTTCTTCTTAATGTATAACAGAACAGGATGTTATGTGAGACAAAGATAATTTTATGGTAAGTAGATTGTGCATAAGTGCCGAATGGCTGAGGCAGGAAAATCAACATAGTTGTGGCTGCCCAAGCACAGATAGCGCTATAATTATGAGGGGAGTCTCAAGTAGATCCACTGACGCATGCCAAGTTTGTTCATTCTCAAAAATCGCACGATTTGGTCACATTTAAGTCATTGACATTGGACAAACTCGAGTATGCGCTATCTGTGCTTGGGCTGCCTACACTATGTTGGTTTGCTGCCTCAGCCATGGCATCTATGCACAATGTACTTGTTACAGCATTATCTTTGGTTAAACGCTTAGTTTTAAACTGC
Source organism: Matsumurasca onukii (assembly GCA_018831715.1). Classification (NCBI taxonomy): domain Eukaryota; kingdom Metazoa; phylum Arthropoda; class Insecta; order Hemiptera; family Cicadellidae; genus Matsumurasca; species Matsumurasca onukii. Next base: position 18,334,878 of record CM032060.1, on the reverse strand, counting down.
AGAGCTCATTTGTTTTTCATTAATTTAGGTCTCTTATTAAATATCTAAATAAAAATCATACTTGTGCAACAAAAAACATACAAGCTGAACATTTGTGATATTAGGTATTAAAAACTTATAAAAAGTTTAAATTTGCGCAAATTTATTTACCAACATGATTATAATTATTATATTGGCATGTTAGACATTTGATTGTGTGTTGAACTGGTTTTTAGTGCTTAAAATAGGAATGTTTTATTACAATAAAGGCATCAATGTCAATTTTGGCGGTTATTTTGGAAAATAGTGAATAGACGACGTTACACACGATTTTGACCAAACACCCCAATATTGCGTACCACAATACCTACCCAACCCACATATTCAGAAAGCTTATTCATTCAATAACCCAAAGAATGTTGCATGCCCTGAGTACAAGTCCATCTTACTCCGACAACTTGTGAAGACGATTTAATTGGAGATTTATAATAAGAGGGGTTTCTGGCAGTTTGTTCTTCTCATTGTATATCCACAGTCCACATTTTTCACAATAGTTTCACCTTTGTGCTAGCTAACCATTCACAACCACATTCCAGTCAAGGGCATCAAAATTGACCCTACCACACTTAGAGTACATTTAGTAGGACTTTTGTAATGCAGTATTTATATTACGAATAAAGACCATGTTGTATGTACAATGTACCATTGAAAAACAAGTCAATCTCAAAAAATCTGTTCTGCTATGAACAATTTTAAAACTTGAAAGGAAAAATGAAACGGTTATTAACATGCAACAGCAGGTTAAACGTTTCTTAGTCAGTCATTTCATATTTTGGAAGGCTAAGGACCATCAAAATCCACCAGAATCCATCAGAATTTTAAGACCATCAGAATTTTGGTCCAGAATAAAGACCATCAGAATTTTGGTTCACAAGTAACAAACTTCTATGTAATCAAAATAAAACCCAAAATATATTACTCAGTCTTTCCCAACACAATGTACAATCTGTTAAATTGCTAGGGATACATATAGATACAAAACTAACTTGAAACCATGTTCTAAATTTATGCAAAAACTTTCCGGTAGATTGTTTATTTTGGAAATTAAGCTCTATAATCTCTCTTGAGTATCTAAGGACAGCATATTTTGGTCTCTTTCAATCTCACATTGCTTATGGTTTGATTCTATGGGGTCACTCTGCTTCAGTTACAGATGTATTAATAATTCAAAAAAGAGTAATTAGAACCATATGTCAAGCAAAATTTAGGGATCACTGTAGATGTCTTTTTAAACAACTTAAGATCCTTACTGTAATTAATCTATATATTTACCATGTACTTGTATATGTAAAAGTAAATCTCAGTATTTTTTTTGTAAGAAATGAAGTACACAGTCTCAATACAAGAAATAAGAATAAACTTGACATCCCTATACACAGGCTCACCAAGTTTGGTAGTTCTTATATGGTCAACTGTATAAAATTTTTAATAAGCTCCCAGATGAAGCCCGCACTACTTCTATGAGTAACTTTGAAAGTAAATTGTATAACTGGCTTGCAGATAATCCTTTTTACTTTATTAACGAGTTTATGGTGACTAATGTAAACATCCAGTTTTAAATTCAATTTTTTATCTTTAGACTATTAAAATATTATCTTTTTAGATTTAGACTTGCCATGGCAACTATTACTGTATAGTCAAAATATTTCAAAGCAAATTTAATTTTAATATGTAATTGTTTTAAAGTAACGTAAACATGTCTTTTTCTCTCTCTCTTTTTTTTAAAGAATGATGTACTTAGTTTAAATTATATTATAGTTTTAAATTATCATGCAAGAAAATTTTGTAAATAACAAACATGTATTATGTACTGTAATTATGATTGACAATGCCTATTTCATGTATACTGTGATCAACGGCAATAAACATCTTATGTCTTATGTCTTATGTCTTAAATAAACAAAAATTGATATGCAACTGGATAAAAATTTATCACAATTCTAAAATAATGTTCGATCAAATTTGATTGCCCGGATCTATAGGAGTCATTTTATATACTGTTATATTTTTCCTTTTATTTTCTTAATATAAACATCTGTTTACTTTGAAATCAAATAACAATACTTACAAAATGTAATATTGAAAATAAACAGAGAGAGTCTACGTAAACATCTTGAAATTTGTTAAAGATGCTTGTTATTTTGGGACAAGTAATTTTCACTAAAATAATATTACGGAAATTGTAGGTGATTTTGGGACACCTGGCCTTAAAATTGATATTTTTGAGTAGACAATTACGTTTAAATTGCCATATATCATGATAATTAACATGTTTGAATATAGGTGCCCTATAGGTTGAAGAAAACACAAGTATGAGTAAGAACAAAATTTATTTTACATGATCCATCAACTACGTAATAACAGATTGTATTGGAAATAATGGGTTGGTCTGCCAAGTCATAATCACTCCTTTTTGTCTGGAATAGCTTCTAACCCCTGAAACCAAAATATGTATTACAATTTACAATATTAAGTTCAGTGTAATGTTCAGTAAAAGCTTTTCTTAACCAAGCATCTGGCACTCAAATTTCAAAGCACTATAAGGCGCTCGTCGAGGTTTTTCCAAATGCACACACATATAATTATATAATACACTGTATGAACATTTTTTTGGCACAAATAAATGGTTTAATAAATGGCATTAATAAATGGTATGGTGTTAAAACATATTTAGTTACTTTACACCTGTATATTTTCGAGTCAATAATTGTCATACAATGTTCGTCAATTTGTATGAAATAAATTAACCTTTTTGCGCTCCAATGGCGAACTGAGTCCGACATCGGAGCGAACGGCAAAATAGTCTAGTCCGACCCATCGCTTATTGCATATAGGGCAAACGATAGGCTAGGACTACACTACACTAACGGCGCCTAGAAGACAACACGGACACTACCACTCCCTCCCCTGAGCGCCAACTCACGTGCGAGTTGACAGCCCACGACAAACAGCCGGTGGTTTAGTGGTTATAGTGACGGACAGCTGGCCCCTGTCTGTCACAGCTGGGTTCAATCCCACTGCGCTCTGGTACGGTGCAATGCTGAACATTGGATCATTCCGAGCGGGGGCCACAATGACCCGCTGGGGATCACTGAAGAGAAAATGGCTCATCAAATCCAGTGAGGCGGAGAGTGGCACTTTTTGAGCTTAGGGAGGCGCTAAATCCCCGCGCTTAGAGGAGTGATTTAATGATTGGTAATGCACCATACCAGAGAGCAATTTTGCTGAAATTTTGCTTACAGGGGACTGGGAAACCCATACTGGAGGGTTTTTTTGAAAATTTAAAAAATAAATTAGAGCGCAAAGGGTTAATATTGAAATTTAAAAGTTTTTCAACGCCAGTTCACGTAAACTATCCGGCTTCTGCTCTCCTTAGGTCCTTATCATGGCATATTACAGCCTTGTATTTTCGTACTTAAATTATGTTTTAGGGCTAGTATTGCTCGCACACATTTTGAACACGTTTTTTATTGTAAAAAAATGCAGTAGATTGACTTTGTGAAAGCTCACAAACAATAATTAGGTTACATGAACTATCACTTGACGTAGCATGTAAACTGTTTAGATTGCATGCCAACTGAAGGCAACATAGGTTTCATATAGGCAACCTATGTTTTAATGATGCTAGAGCTGTCATTTGCCAATAAAACCTAGACTGGCATGCAAGTGTCTAGCAAGGTGTAAATCTAGCTTATGAGTCTTGTACGTGAAATATAACTTAGGGACAAGTGAAAATCTGGAAGCTCTGACTACTTTAAACCGTCTACTTTTGTAAATACTAGGCATTTTTTTAAGGAAGTACCATTTTTAAATAAAACAATAACGAACAGAGATTTCATAATAGTTTTGATTTTACATGAAAGCCTGTACTTTAAACTTTTTTCTACACAATTGCCACCAATATTGAGGCACATCATATCGTCCAACTAGCTTTTGAATTCCGATGTCATAGAACTCTGCCGCCTGACTTGATAAAAATCCAGCACAGCCGTTTATAAATAATGTTTTAACTTTGTCGTTGTCGTGGCGCACGCCACCCAAGCGCTTCTTCAATTGAAGGAACATGTGGAAGTCGCTCGGCGCAAGATCTGGACTGTAGGGAGGGTGTTCAAAATGTCCCCAACCAAACTTTTGCATCAAATCTTGGTTTCTGTTTGCGACATGTGGGCGGGCATTATCGTGAAGCAATATGCCTCTCCTTTTGTTCTGGATAACACGGCGGAGTTTGCTCAAAGTGTAACAGTAGGTCTCTGAATTGATTGTGTCCCCACAAGGCAAAAACTCCAGTAACAACACCCCCTCCTGTCCCAAAACACTGTGCACATGATTCTTTTGGACAGACATCGTTTGTTTGAACTTGACTTTCCTGGGCGTGGTCGAATGTCGACATTCCATACACTGCTGCTTTGATTCTGGTGTATTGTAGGCAACCCATGTTTCATCGCCTGACACTATTTGGCTTAAAAAATCATCACCTCATTCATCATACCGCGAAAGGAAAGCCAAAACACTGCCCAAACGTTTCGTTTTGTGCACTTCGGTCAGCATTTTTGGAACCCAGCGTGAACACAACTTTTGATAGTGCAACTGTTTCGTCACAATGTCGTAAATAACACTTCGAGAAACTTAAGGAAACTGTCAAGAAACGGTCGTGAAACGTCTGTTCTCTTGAAGTCTTTCATCAACTTTTCGAATCAACTCGTCAGTAATGAGGGAAGGGTGATCATTGTGTTCCTCGTCATGAACATTGGAGCGGTGATCTTTAAACGCCCTAGCCCACTTTCTTACCATTCCTTCACCATGTTTTCTCCGTAGTTTACTTATTTTATTTATAACGCCTTAAAAACATTGTTTTGGCAATACAGCACAGACTAGTTTATACAAGAAAAGCCTACCCCTTGAAAAGACTAATGTTATTTAAAATTACAACATAATTTACTTATATTAATGTAGGCCTAGTAAGCACCACCAGTAGCGACAAACAACTTAATTGAATTAAATCCCAAAGACAATTTTTGCTACGCTATAAAAATCAATTCAAAAGTAAATAACATTTTAATTTAGTTTTGAATATGCTAAAGCTTTCAACATTTGGTAGTTTTGTTGGAAGCTTATTGTACAGTTTAACTCCTGCCTGAGACGGTAATTTTGAATATAAATCAGATTTATGATGGTTAGTTCGAAATGGGGCAATCTTGTTTTATATGAACGAATTTAATGGCTTTGGATCAAACGACATTTTGAAAGACAGTAAACTATTGTTTCATAAATTTATAGAGATACATAAATATAAAGTTATTTATTTCTACAGCATTGTTTTATGTTGCTTCTTTTTCATGTACAAATATTTTTACTAGACAATATATAATGCAAGTTTAAAAAGCTATTGTTTTAATAATAAGTGTTTGAAATTTATTGGCAATATTTTGAAGCTACTTACACTAAAGACAAGAAAATAAGTGAACCTAAAAAATACATATGTTTAGTAACCTTAGCCAGTTTTGTGAGTTCCTAGCTAAATCTATCGATTCTTTACCAGGGCCTAAACATTCAGCCGATAAGTTCTATGAACTTAGAAAACAAAAGAAAGCCACTAAGCTGATTAGATCTTTCAAGGAATCGAGTAATCCACAAAGGCGTACAAAAGCTGACAAACAAAAGATTGACAATTATGACATAATTCAGTATGAGTTTTATAATCAAAGAAGAAAAGCAGTAAGAAGGGTATTTGAAGGACATCATAAGGGTTGTACTATTGATTTAAACGACTTACATACGTCTTTTTCAACAGATTTTCAATAGAAACCCTTAAAAGCTTTCAAATTATGATAATCGATGTGTTAACAAGTAAATGAAGATTACGACAGTATTATTACACCTGCAGAAACCATGATCGCAATGAAACACATTAAAGTAGATACTGCTCAGGACCTGACCATGTAATAATGAGAAGCATACAAAACGAAAAGTACCTGCTATACAGCAAAGAAAATATCCCACAAGTTTTGAAACATGCAAGAACAATACTTATTGATAAAGGAGGAAATGCAAAAGACACTACAAACTGGAGACCTATATCAATATGATCGTTAGAAGAATATATGAAGGGGTTCTTGATGCCAGATTAAACGTTCATAGAATTCAATCCACTGCAAATATCGACTGGTTTTAGGTCTTTGGCACTAAGAAAACAAATCACAGATCGTGAGATTCGAAATCGGACTTTTGATAGACGGAGGCATTTCAAACGGTCACAGACAAGCGTTCTGGTGTCTAGGCGTGACCAAGAGATGCAGGTACACAACACATATGCGCGGAACGCCGACCGTAGAGCTGCAGCGGCGGAATTCCAAAACGGTAGGCCTACTTACTTAAAACACGCCTCGTAATTAAAATAAACAATATTGCCGCCAATAATGTAATTTATTAACTTATATGATCAGGTCACAATGTGAGAACTGTAACTAAAACAGTAATTTGTAGCCTTCCCAGGTTTTTTGCTATTGCCTGACCTTTCTACTACGTAAGCCCGTCAGGCAAAAGTCTATAGAAGTAAAAAACTTGAAAAACAACAACCAAAAATAAATTATTTTAAAAATGAAATAAAATATAAAACCTGGTTATATTTTTTTTAAGGCAGAAATGAGTTAAGATAAGTTGGTAGGTAGTACAGTCCTAGCAACCATTTATATATACAATGGGGGACAGCTCAGTGGTATAGTGCGCACCAAATCAGCCGGGTTAATACCCGGGCGTAGTGATAACTTTTCACAATGGCCACTCCCTGTGGTTCGGAAGTCATGTTAAGCCGTTGGTCCATTCCATTGGTCGTTGGGCTATTAATTAATGACTCACTCTGGGGAACAGTCGGCCCTAGTTTTTAACAAGACTACACCTCATCATCCATCAAAAACACTCATCACACTCACCCATCATCCCATATTCACCTCTAAGAGTGGTCGGTGTCTCAAATCAAAGTACATGGCATATGGATTATCCATGCTGCCAACTCAGAGTGAAAGGGCGTGTAGAAGCCATTTTCTGCCCGCAGATTCCACTGGCTGAAGTAACAATGTCTTTCGAGGGAGCTTTTTCCCAGTTTAATGCAGAAATCCACGGCTTATTTTTCACGGTAGACATAATTTATGGCTCATTCTTGGTTTTCAGGGCCAAATGCATACCTCTTTAAAAAAATCACTCATTTGGTATAACTTACCACAAGTTTATAACTACTGCCAGTTAGGCGAACATCCCTCAAGTACTGTCTTCTTTCAAACTCATTTACCAAGGTTCGCTTGCATGGCTAAAAAGCAACAACAAAATAATTAGTAATTCAAGTTTTTTTACAAGATGTACAATGCTTACTACGATGATTTTTTAGAAGATAAGTGACACAGCCTGCACATTAAAGCAAGACACCAATGCTTCTGGTTTTAACCCCAGTTATAAAATAAATAAATAAAAACTCCTTTATTGTCAAGCGATTTTAAGTTTACACTTATTTACAAAATAACTCTAGTTAATCTTATGTACACAAATATCACAATATAATATAACAAAAGTCAACATAGCACCCTGGTTTGAAAAACTTTATATTTTCGCGGCCGGTTTCGACTTCACGGCAAGTACAACTAACAAAATATTATGTCTTAGTATACAAAATAAAAGTAACGTGTTTCAAAATCAAATTAATAAATATGACCAATTAGGTATTTACAAAATTAAATGTTCAGATTGCCCAAGTTTTTATATTGGTCAAACAGGCAGACCTTTTAAATCAAAATTTTGTGAACATATACAAGCAGTGAAATCAAATAATATGAAGACAATGAAATCTAACTTCGCTGAGCATATTTTGAACAAAAACCACACTTACAAAGGCATTGAAGAAAATTTAGAAATCTTGGAACATGAAAGGTAAGGCAGGTTGATGAATTGCAAGGATGATTTATACATCTACCTAAGTAATTTAAAAGAGCCAGGAAATATTCTAAATACAACTAACGTACATGCCAGAAATCCAATATTCGATGAAATAAGTAAAATAAAAGATAAAAGTTCTTCATGAACATCATGTTATTACATATAAGTTTGAAATATTTTTAACTGTTTACTCTATAATTTAATTAATGATTTTTATTTATACCATATGTATTATTTTGTGTTTATACTAGTTAGTTGTACTCGTGAAGATGACTTTAAGTCGAAACCGGTCACGAAAATATAAAGTGTTTCAAATCAGGGTGCTATGTTGACTTATTTGTTATACTATACAATTCTAGCAACCGTAAGTGAGTCTTTGTGTGATAACTATAACAATATAAATAGTTTACATTACAAGTTGGGGTACATTAGACAATAAAGTAGACTACAACAATAATTTAATAAGGCCTTTCTTAAAACTAGACAATGACATTGTATTGGGGTTCTCGTGGAGCTCATTGTACATTGTTGGGCAAAAGTAGGAAAACCCTCTCCTTTACAGTCCAAGTCTAACTCAAGAAAAGTGAAGTCTCCTGTCTTGACGGGTGTTTCTATGGCTGACCTCTTCCCGGTAGAAGAGCCTCTCACTGAGGTACTGAGGCTCATTTAGAAGGAGTGATTTGTGGACCAACCAACATGTCATTACCCTGCATATATCGGGGCGAGTTCTTACGTGGACGTCCGTTATTCTGGAAATGGTATTTGGAGCACTTAACTGTTCAGTTGGATCTGTTCTCATACGAACTGATATTTGGAACTTTACTTTGAACATGATTTGTTCTCATACCAACTGTTGTTTATGTTATTGTTTACTTATGTTTATCATAAACTTGTATTTAAATGTTATGTTTTTAAATATAACATTATTTTATGATTTCAATCACATTTCCGCCTTTATGTTTTCAATCACTCTTTCATCATTTTAACAATCGTGAGATGTCGGATACTTTTGTATATTTCTGAACAAATTTGCTACTTATACTTTTTATACAACAAAAAAAAAACACTAATTAGACATAATTTGCTTGTAATAATATTTTTACATTTTGCAATTGTCTAATGATTCCTCTAATATACTAATCCCATTAAAATCCCCTGTGCTTGATAAGTAAAGCCTTAATCATGAACTGTAAAATCCTACAAATGGTTAAAGAAAGCAAAGAAAAAGCCCAGGGCCATGAACAGACCTACTTGTTTTTGATGCCTATATTTTTCTGATGGAATATGATAGAGAATCTTTACGTCTATGGCATGTATAAATTGTTTGTTTATTATTTAATTGTGAATAGGAACTGCGTGTGTTAGGCTATAAAAGTTCGAGTCGGAAGTATAAATTATTACTTGCTTTATATTGTGCCTGCGCTTTTAGTTAAAATTTCAATATCTCTGTGATTTTCCGTGCATGCGCTAAAATGGAGCGCTTATCGCTTATATTAATGTAATAATTATAATATTTGTATTATTATTAATAATGTTTTCTGATATTCATTCTCTATGGAATACTTTTGTTTACTCTATGCCATGAATGATGGTGCAGAACGATATTAGTTCTAATTCCAGTTCCTTTGAAGTAGTTCGTCATTAGGAACAGTTCTAGGAACGGCTCTTATTAGTTCAATAAGTAAGGGCGGCCCCAGCCGCCCCATATATCTTCCATGAGAAGCATATTTGCTGCATCTCTAGAATACACATGCTCACTAAGCCTCAAATTGAATGTGTCTGCGGATGTACGTAGTATTCTCCCTTTGTTCTCTCTTGAGAGACTGTTTCCGTTAACAGGTTAGCAGTATTGAACAACAGATATGATAATGGCTTGGACTATTTTAAGCTTAGCAGCTGAGGCAGAAGATCTCGGAATCTGTACAGACCCCTCAGTCGGCCAAGGTCTCGCTGGATAGTCTACGTAACATGGTCTGTGGAAGTGAGTTCACTGTCAAGTATGACTCCCAGAGTCTCTGAAATAGTAAGACTCTGTCCACCAAGTTGCACTTTCACCCCATTGTTTGTCTTAGTGTAAGGTTGTGTGCTTTTTGATTAACAGCCAATGCCGAGTTAAAAGTCTAGGCACTGGGTCACAAATCCCGGACTTAGAACATGTCATTTTTAATACAGGATTAACGGTAAACTCACTGTGATTATTGAGCACATTAGTAATTTTACTAAATTAATCTAAGATATTAAACCAAAACAACCCTAGAAATAGGCTATAACTTACGTTTCCATTTTGGAAAAACGACTGAACGTAGTATGCAGCTACTGGGGGCACACACAGGAAGCCTAACATGATTGTTGCGCTGGGAATAATTTCGTACCACATGATGAGGTGATTTTCAAATAATTTTCAGTCTAATAAACAAAAGAAGTTTAACTTCTAATAGTAATAACTAGATGCAAACCCGTAGTGACCTACTAGTCAACCTGAGATCTTCAGTTTTCCCTTTTCTTGATTGCACTGACAGAAAAAAAAGTTATCAGCTGAACTATACGGAACAGACGATGAAAGCCATGGAGTATCCTTTGGCATATTTGGACATCAGAGGAGACCAAATAGCACTGTATAATATTATACACCCATTTGTAAGACCTAACTATCTTGTATTCGACGGTTCGACCTTAAATATTAATAAACATTTATTTTACCCAGGGCTTTTGGTTTAAATAATTTAATTTTTTTGTTTTGTTGGACGTTATGCCAACGAATAGTGACATAGTGAATGGAACTCCTTCACGATTATTTGACTGCACGTTCAGCTACCAACCCTTAACAGCTGACCCCAGTACCTACTCCTAGCATCTAACTCCATGCCTACTTTTAAAACCTAACCCCAGTGCCTACCCTTAACACAAAATTACATACCCACCCTAAACACCTGACACTACCCTTAACACCTTACTCCATAACCATCCTTAACTCTACCCTACCATTATCTCCCTTTTACCTACCATTAACACATAAACCAAGTGCCTACCCTTAACACCTGACTCTATAGGAACTAGCGACAACACCTTACTCCATACCCACTCTTAACACCTGAACAAAGTACCCACCCTTAACACCTGAATATAGTACCTAAGAGGCTAAGCTTGACACCTAACCCTAGTGCCTACCCTTAACACCTTACTCCATACTCACTCTTAACACCAGACGACAGAGCCTACCCTTATTACCTGACCCTAGTACTTAAACACCTTGCTCCATACCCACCCTCAACACCTGATCCCAGTACAACCCATAACAGCTGACCATAGTACCTACCCTTAAAACATCACTCTGTACCCACCCTTAACTCCTGACTCCCAGTACCTACCCTTAACACGTACCTGACAAAAGAACTTACCCTTAAGACCTCACTCTATACATTCTTAACTCCTGACTTCCAGTACCTACCCTTAACAGTTAACCATAGTACCTATCCCTAACACATTACTCCATACCCATCTTAAACACCTGACTCCTAGTACCTACCCTTAACACCGGACCAAAGTACCTAGCCTACCCTCGACACCTGATCTCATCATCTCAGTACCGACCCATAGTACATATCCTCAAGACTACACTCTATACTCACCCTTCACTCCTGACTCCCAGTAACTATCATTAACAGCTGATCCTAGTACCTATCCTTAACACCATAGATAGATGTTAGATTGAGGGGATCAAGTGGTCAGGGACTGGTTACCCTTATGCACGTACCACCGGAATAAAGGAAGTCTCCACCCCCAGACAATTGAGAGGGTGCGACATTACCTCTAACCCCAAGACATACCTTGCCAACACTCACTCGGGGACCGTTCCCCCAAGACTATGATGACCTCTCCTGAAGTCGCGGTCTACCCTGCTGCCGCACCCCATAAAATGATATCGATCAAACGTTTCAACATCTGGACAACTCAAAGCTGCCTAGTATTTTTGTGAACAACTCTTTTGATGTACCCCTGTATCTGAGCAGGTACTAACCAGACAGATACTGACTGGGGGGGTCCTTAACACCATACTCCATACCCACCCTTGACACATTAACCCAGTACCTACCTTTAACATCTGACCCTATTACCTACCCTTAACACTTGACCATAGTACCTACCCTTAACACCTTACTCCACCTGCCACCAGAATCTACCCCTACATCTGAAACCCCTTAACTCCCTACCTTACTCTACCGATCCTTAACCTGCCCATGCATAGTAGGCTACCTACCATTAAAACCACACTCTATACCTAACCCTTACACCTGACCCTAATACCTAGCGATAACACCTTACTTTGTACCCACCCTTAACATCTGACCCCAGATCCTACCCTTACACCTGACCCTAGTACCTACCCCTAACACCCGACCCTAGTACATACTCTTTACACCTTACTCCATACCCACCCTTAACAGCTGATACCAGAATCTACCCTTATCACCTTACTTTATACCCACCCTTAACACCTGATCCCAGTACCCACTCTTAAAACCTGACTATAGTACCTACCCTTAACTCTTGACTCTAGTACCTACTCGTAACACCCTAGTACCCTAGAACTCTTTTGGGGGAGGGGGTAGTTTTGGTAAAAAAGTAGTTTTAATTATTTAAAACAGTCAATTTCATCCGAGTTCGATAAAAAATTGAAAGAAATTTGTATTTTGACAGTAACCATCAATATACTAAAAACTAAACAAAATACTTGATTCGTTTCGAAATGGCGGCCAAAAAGGTTTTTTGCCATAACAGCGATATGAATAGTCCGATTTGAATAACATTTGAAATATGTTTTACTTTCACGATATGTAATAGAACCTGCAGTAAAGGAACACATAAGTCTGAGGCCCTAGACCGAATCGAGGTCTGTAGCGTATAGCGAACATCCTCGTAGCGCCCGTGATAGTGGACCACTTAATCTGAGGCCGAAGGCAGAAGCGAGGCTGTGAGCGAAGCGAACAACCTCGTAACGCCCGTGGTCACACTGAAGGCCAAGCTAAGGCCGAATGCCGAAGCGAGGCTGTGAATGGGGTTCTTTATGCCCGTGGCGATAGAACGCCCGAATGCCAAAGCGAGGATGTGAACAGAGCGAATTTTTAATTTTTTGTTGAAGGGAGGAAATTGATGTATCATGCAAGCGGACCTTTAGTGCTTAGCTGCGTTTCTGCATGGTTTCAAATAGCAAATGTTTGTATATTGTACATATAGCATAAAACAAGAATATTTGACATATCAAACAGTTTTGCAAAGTTATGACAATTAATGAACTGATTTTCACCAACTGCCATTAGGTTAGTTGACATCTGTTGCAAGAGCTGTTCAAAATGACGGATAGCATAACCGGAAAGACTTCCAAACGAATTTAACTCCAGCAGCAGCGCCTTCTGCTGACTAGAGCACGTTTACAAAACTTTGTTATTTCTCATTCGGTTTTCAATGTTTATACATACCTAAAAAAGGTAATCGTACTTAAAAATTTGTTGTAAAAGTACCAACTTTGAAATTTTACTGCACACTAATTAGACAACATTTTAAATTTTTTGACCAAAAATTTGGTGAAAATCAGTTTATTAGTTTTATTGTCATAATTATTTTAGTAAAAAACACATCCCACACAGACAGACTCATTATTGACCTGACTCGTACACGAGCTGGATCAGTGCTAAATCGGTCTGCCCAGTGTTATCATGGAAACAGAACAGCCAACAAGTGTTTTGTCGGTTGTTGGTGTAGGATTTCTATATATGATAAAATATAACGAAAAGAATCTTGTCGGAGAAGAAAAAGACAATAAGATTACGCTCTGTTTAAAGGAACATGTCTACAAAGTATGTCAGAGAGTTTGGGTACACCGACACCCTGTATAAAGTCAATCATAACAGTTTGCAAAACACGTTTTTTGAATAAAACAACTGGCAGGCTAGGATCTGGAAAATTGGTCGGGGTATCGAGCCCTATGAAATATCTCGAGCAGCAAGCACGTTCACAAAACCGTACATAAAATTATAAAACTTGGCCGTCTGCAGAAGTCACGGAGCTACCAAACCAGTGAAAAGGAACTAAACTGGCCCACTTTGTAACGTTACTAACCGATCCCTAATGAATTACTCATTAGTGACCTGACTCCGTACACGAGGCAACCGATCAGTGATCTAAATCTGTAGTCTGCCCAGTGTTATCATGGATACAGAACAGTCAACAAGTGTTTTGTTTGTTGTTGGTGTAGGATTTCCGTTGTCACAATATATGATGAGACCCTACCTTTTGAGGATTTATGATAACGTGAAAAGAATTATTAGGTTAAGTCGGAGAAGAAAGACAATATTGAGCGTGTTTTTGGAATTGTGTGAAAGCGTGTGTGTGGGAAAAGTTCCCACTGAAAAGTTCGGTTTTGAACGGTTCAATCCGCACCCGAAATCGTGGAATCCGTTATCAAAACAGCTTGCATCCTTCACAATTTTGCAAGAAGACGAGGACTTGCCTGCGTGCCGAGTAACACAACTACTGCTGAAGAACACAACCAGACCCACGGCAAAGTGCAGCCTCTACCTCAATACAAACCATCAACAACAACTCTCGTGCAGCAGATCTCAGAGGCTATTTAGCCAACTATTTCCTTACCCTCAAGCATCCCTGCCATTGTAGTAAAAATACTCTATGTGAAAAAATGTCAATTAAAATAAATCGTTTGTTGAAAAATATGTAACTATTTCTCATTTATCTCCCTGGGTTGTATTGTACTATACTGTAACTATGTGAACTAAAACCTTTCACGTTATAAACAAAACAACACTGTAGATTCTGAAGATTAATTCCATTATGTAATAATCACTACAGTTTGTAAAATATCTACATGGAGAAAGTATAAAATGACTGACTCACATATCAAAATGTTAAATGTGTGTAAACATCGTTTACTAAATATAATTAGGCCCTGCTTTAAGAAATCCATTTTGTTATATCAGGCATAATTTTGTTTACATCCCCATGAAAGGCTAATCCTCAAGTGTTATTTCAATACTATTAGGCTTTTTAATAACTTGTTGGCACTGTACTTTTGCCCCTTTATACTTCTTAAATGTTGAAAACACGCTTTGTCGAAAATATCAGTATGTTCTGTCTTTTTTTTCTTAAATCCACTAAGTCGACTTTCAACATCTTTGACTTGTGTTTGGAAAAATAATATTCAATATCATTAAACCAGTTTTAGTAGCAAGGTTTGATATCAAACAAGTTTTTTATTGTATAACAGTCATTTTAAATTTATTGTGATTATTTTTGAGTGGAAGTTTGTTTATAATAACGAAGGTTGCAACTCAAGAAGTTTAATATTTGTTTGATGGTACTCAACACATACAAAAATGAGGTTTGTTATTTTGCATCTCATCCATACTTGTTTTATATTGCAAAGTGTGTCCATTCAAAAATATAGCAAGGTGTTTTTTATCCTGAGTTTCTATAACTGACTCTATAACTACCCCATGGAAGCCATGGAGATGTTTTTAAATAACAAGAGTTTACAACTTTGTAACTCTTGCTAGTTTATGGCCGGCACATTTAACAAGCCAATTCCCACAAAAACTTGTTCCACAACATCCAAATTATTGTTCCAAGAGTTTTCTTTGGGCGGGGTGAAGCTTGACCTCCCTTATTCCCCGAGGCACCACCGACGCCCCATGTGCATTTCGGACGCAGTACAATGCGAGGAAGTCCTTGTGACGATGAGTAGAGTAATGTAGGATTTCATACTCTTGTGTTGTCCATGGTGGAGCAAGGTCACAGATTAGTCAGTCAGCCAGTAGGTCTCTGTGTGTTTCACAGTCAGCTGATCTGCAGTCTGTGTCGGTGCCTCTGTGTGCACTATGCATCACACCATGGATAACGACAAGACTCTTCATCAACATGACAATGTAAGCTATTCACTCACACGTATAATGCATGCAAGATATCTAGCTCACCTTGATTCTGGGTTGTCTAAACAAATGTTTTTAACACAATGTTTAGTTTTATTTGGATATTGTTTTAAGTTTCGAAGTGCGCCATGACGTGTGTCTTTTACTACGCACTAAATAGTCGGAGTTCGAACTTTATGTTCAGTTTCCTCAAAGCATACTTCTTACTAGTTTTATTAATTATTAAGTTCGACGGTTAGAGATTAGACTGGAAATTATAGCAACCTCTTTTTAGTCGGACTTTAAACAAGTTAAAAAGCTTTCAACTTGTAGCATATAGTTTTTTAGATAGTTGACAACTAAGGCTTACATGTTGACCCATTAGGGCATTTCTAGTTTCAACAATAAACAAGATAACGTACGGTACAGTTTCACCTGATAACCCAAACAACTAGCAATTATGGTACCCTATGATGCATTACTAGTCCATTAACTCCAGCTTCGGAATTTAAAAACGCGTTGTTATCGCGTCACCTTGTCGTTAAACGCGTTTTTAGACGTAAATTTGTTCTATTGTATGTATTACTATTATTTGATACTAAACTATTACAAGCACCACATCTATAATACCTCGTCAAGCAGTACTTATTGGAGACATCTTCTACAGATTCTTAGCATCTTGAATTTCAAATATAAAAAGGCAGTATCAGCCTGATCACAGTTTTCGTTAAAACTTGCAGAAACCCTATTTTTTGTATGTTTAAGGACAATAAATAATTACGCAAGCATACTACTGAAATTCGAATATGTATCATGAAAAAGAAAGGACAGGATATTTAGCACTACACCAATTTGAATAACCATTAGTGTTATACTGTTATATTATTTTTTATGAATAATTTGACACAATTGTTGTGTATTTTTCAGTCCATTTTTTTACTTGACTAATAATTATTTATAGCTAAAACCATTTAAAATTAGAACTACAGTAACTATATTTCTGATTGAGACAGCGTGCTCTTATGCACTCACTTGGTAGTTTCGTCAAATGAAGAAATTGTATGACTGGCCCAAGTTGTAACGAAACCCATAAGACAACATGAACTCCATTGTTTGTCACTATTGCACCATAACGGTAATTTATTCAATAATTAACCTACATTATTCAACGTGTGAACGTTCAAATGGTGTACAACTAGCTAGTTTTCTAATTTGTGTATCAACAAACACATAGAACCTACTGAATTTTATAAGTTAACATTAGAAGAAACGCCACGGTTGTTTAGTTATCTTTTCCCCACTAAACTTATTTTTTCTAATTAGTAATTACAAAAGGTAAGTAGAGATAAAATATCGAATGACCTGGCTTAATAAAATCCATATAACATTCTGAAATCAGCCTATAAACAGATAACGTAAATAAATTAAATAGTAAATAAAAAGGTACAGTTTGTCTTGTTGAACAAATCTACGAGTAATTTAGAACTTCATAGTCCTCTCTAACACTCTACCTCGACCTTTACCTAGCATTATTGCATAATCACTTTACAAATGTTAGTAGTGACTGCGCGGGTTCGAACCCACGCCAGCGGAGTTTACAGATTCTCTGAGGAGGAGATGTTTCGCAGTCGTGCACGAATTCAACCCACCAAGGGCCCGCTAAATACATCTAGTAGTGCGTAAAAATAAAAATAATATATTTTATAAAGCAGAAGGCTAGCTTATTGTTTAATATCACTATTTAATACACTATGTGGAAAGTTGTTCTTTAACACACATCTATCAATTTTACTTAATTTTATAGTCAGCGACTAATGAGTATTTATTTCGCCCAGAGTACGACTTTTAGATTCGATTATTCCAGGTACCCGTGGGTTCTATGGATCTATGTAGATCTACACTTATTTAATGGGTTATTAAAACTCAGAACGAGTTTATTTGTGGCGTTGTATGAGTTTGCTTAATTCGATGTCAAACAGGCTGAGACTAGTAAAGGTTAGGTCGTAAAACAAGCAATGAGGGTTTTCCGGTGAGTAAATCAAGATAACAAACGTCTCGCAGTTGAACAGGCTGTGTTATTTATTGAAAACAGACCTGCGTCATTGTGGCTAGGGCTTTTAAAGATAAGACACACTATTATGAATGAAAAATAGTCGATTGTTATTGAAACACTTGTTTACCATAAAACTTTAACCTTCAGACATTATAAAGGGTGATAATCGTAAGTAGTTTTATGTCACAATTTGACGGTACATTAATTGTCTGACAGAATAAAAAAGCTTTTGAACGGTTAATTCTAAGTAAGCTTTCGAAAGTATCTAAATTCTAAAGGTATGCAATACTTCCAAGCTGGGTAGGTTTGTAAGCTGATAATATTAATTCAGATTCCTCGGATTTCAATATTTATGTGACAACGGGAAACCCAACGTTGTGATGATGTGACTAATGATATTAAATCTTGTAGCATTTCCTCTTTCGATTGCGACAAATTATCAACCGCCGCAAGAAAAATAAAAACTAATCACATTTACATAAATTGTTTTATAGATATTTTCATTATATGAGTATAAGGCTACTTTGAGTTTTTAAAATCTAAATAGCAAACTGAGCAAACATATTTATGAGGTTTGAAACGTATTTGTAATACGCGTATTGAGAAACCTTTTGTAAACTAAACTCAGGCACATTTAGTATTGCCAAAGTCAAACTATATATTTTAAGGAAAACAATGTACAAGGTTATGTTTTTAGACTGCAGTCCCTCGTAATAAATTAAACCACTACTCACATAAACGTGTCGATATTTTTCAGAGAAATGTTCTTGGTGATAGCATTATTATTTATTTATTCCTAACCACACCGGGAAATCTACGCTCAACACTTCTTAGAACAGCATCACCACGTATTCAAGTCTCATTATCAAGTACTCTTATTCTAATTACTGTAAGCCTACATTGAAAGATGAAAAAATAAGTAATTACTGAAGCAAACAAAAAGGCAAATACATTATTAACTTCAACAATAATTGATAGTTGAAACTACTGTAATATAATAGTTGTAATTAGTCCCATATGCACTCTAAAGCACTCTAAGAGTGGTCGGTCTCAACTCAAAGTAAAGTATACTTTGCACCTTTATAGTACATATTCAATGAATTATTATTAAATTATACAAACACGATCTTGTTTATAATTAAACTAAGACGGAATCCTTAAATGTATATATAACAAAAACAAGCCGACACGCAGCTAAGCGCTAGAGCACCGCTGGTGTCGAATTACCTTTGCAATTTGTTACTTTTAACTATAGTTATTTAATTGTAACTTAATTCACTACGCTCACAGTCTCGCTTTGGCCTTCGGTCTCATCGTTGCATCCTTCATAACAAGCGAAGCATTAGAAGTCATAGCATATCGGGCTTTATTAGAACGAGGCTGGTCGCTTCGTAATAAAACTCATTTAAAAGTTAAAACTCAGAGAAATGTTATTAAAATCGGACTACTCATTCCAGTTTTATAGCAAAATATAAGCCATTATTTTAATACAGATCAACGGATTTTTAAAGCTTTCGGTCTGTTTATGGATACAATTGGAATTCACATTAATTGCATACTGTATTTCAATGTCCAGTAGAATCGAATTAAATTTACTATTTTACTTGATCAAACAACTTTTGAACTCTCTCCAGAAGACTTCCGGCATTATGATTTTGCTGGCTAACAACCTTGATCGAGATATTTTCACTTCTTCATATAGAATTCTACTATTTACATAATTTAACTGTGCATATATCTCGTATTGTATAAACAGATATTTTATAACGCATTTCTGAGAGTCAGGATCAGTGAGCTCATTTCATGATCCCGGGTCTAGGTCTTACGCTGATGACAAGAAAAGCTTATTTTTCTTTAGGAAACTCGCTAAGCTGAAACGCCATGTAGCCTGTCACCAATACTACTCAAAACGAAGAGTCATCATTGAGCCTGTCAAAAGAAATGAAGCTGTAATGGATGCAATTATTATGATTACACCCAACAACAAATTACTTCACCACGATGACAAACAATCTAGTTTTGAAACAAACTCTGTAAAATTACAGTAATAAACTAAGTTTAGCTTGGACTTCTCAGATCTGAATTATGATTAGCTTTGATCTATAATTTGTGACAAAAAAATTCCGTACTATAAAATCTGTTGACTTTAAAGCACGCGGCTAATGAAAATTATACTGCAGATAAGTTCAAATTTAGTATTCTAACTTCGTTTAGTCATGAAAACTTGTATGGCTGGGACTAAGTTTCACCCTGTATATTTAAACAAACCAGCAGGTAAGAGAGACTAATAATTTTTGTTCTTTCTAATAATATTATCATTAATTTGTAGAAACGTTCAATGTTTCAATAGTTTATTGAGGAAAAAAAATACTATCATCAAAACTGACGGGAGGGCAGAGTTATTGGCTTTAAACAAAGTTCGTTCAGTCGTTTCAAAATGTGAAATGTTTTCATCATAACAGCGGAAATGCTAATGAAGTTTAAATGTGTTTCTATTCTCGTATTGCCGCCTTAAGAGTTTGCCTTTGCAATAAGTATCACGTTAAACTGATACCACAGAGAATGAAACTTAGCAAAGTCATAGAACAAAATTGTTTAGTAACGCCCGTGATTACCTTCTCAAATTGAAGGCCGAAGTTTAATTCATGCCACCGGATATAATACAATTATCGTGACACACATGAACCAGACTACTTGGTTCAAAACATTGTTTAATATTTAGTAACTCGGCTGCATTTTACGATATAGCTTAGTTTCTAAACCATCCCAATTCAAATATATTTTACTTTTTTAAACTGTGCGTAAATGACTATTAGTTTACAAATTTATATTTTTGAAAATTTTAAGACATTGCAAATATTTATCTTGATTTATGTCTTCAGTAACAATTTTAAGAGAATACTTTATATTAATATTGTAAAGGCTTGAATATTTAAATAATGGTTATTTCAAAAATACATGTACTTTAAAACCAGATTACGTTATTGAATTGATAACTAATAGATATTTACGACAAAGTCCAATATAATGCGGGATAGATCACTAGCCTCACCCTATCACCTCAATTGAGTAGCAGACAATAATAATGTTTACATGCTACTGCTGGAGGGATCGCGCTGATTGTCACCTTGTACCATGACCCAGTGACAGTGACGCTGACCTTGACTACGTTTAGACCCAAGTATCTCGTCATGCAGGACAATAGCTACTCCAATGATGCCCTACACCCTACAGGTGTTAGTAGTGGGCGTACCGGTATCAGCTGTGTTCTGCATCTTATTCTGTCAACAAACCCGCCAATTTGAACAGCTGATTGACTTCTGTTAAACATTTGAATCAAAGTATCATTGTAATTTGACTGAAGGTCTTGCATAAGGAAGTTCCGTAGTGCTTCTTGGTTTCTTAAATGTTTAAAAGTGATATTCAATCACTGTAGGGTGAATTAATTATAATTTATTGATAGCAGAAAGCTTTAAACTTACAACTTTAAATTACATGCAGCTTCGAGCGTTCATCAACTTTGAGATAATATGAGACCTGACCTTTAGGGCCTCTCTAGATTGGTGCCAATACTGTGTGAACTTGTAGGATCTCGTTGAGCTGTTTTTGTGCCTGGTACTTCCACACTCTCTCAAAGCCTTAAAAGTTTACATTTTTTGTGGGGAGTGATATATCTCTATTTTTTGTGGGGAGTAACGTAGACTATAGTGCATGGGGTCACATGTAAATCATTTTAATTTCTAAAATATTTTTTTTCCTTCACCACAATGTTCAAAGTGAAATAAGCCATGTGGGGTCTGTGATAACAGATTGTTAACTTTTCTTCTAATGCATGCGCATAAAGTTCTTCTCAAGCTCATGAACATTTGCTGTTAAAAGCAGTTAAAAGTTATTCGTGTGTCTTGAATGAGCTGCCGTCTGCCGATTGCTTTCAAGTTTCATTAGGTCAAACAAAATATGCATCAGATTTAGTGGAGGGAAGAGTTTTAAAAGGTAAACAGTGTGTACCGAAGTCATAGAGATTTTGTAATTGAAGTTTTACAAGACAACTGAGTGATACAATATTATGTTCATGTTGTTACGATGTATGCTGCTTGAAAGGTTGAATGGCTTGTCAACGAGTAGGCTAGACTATTTGTTCCTGCCAACAGTCAATAAGAAACCATATGTTCACTAATGAACATGAACAAACCAACAAGCTTGAGATTGAGTACAACGTTATCGGTTCTTATGTGTTTACCCTTGGTGTTATCAACAAGCTTAGTTACGCTGTGTAATGAATATGAAGTTATGTTTAACTCTGTTATAAGGTAAACAACTGACAAATTACAGACGATTCTTTGTTAGTGTGTGTAGTTTTTAGTAATTTATTTTATGAGTGACTCGACTTGTGTATTTAGTATTCTCTTCGGAACGGTGAGTAACTTAAACGTCAGAGCAATGTAGAGATATCCGATGAGAAGAAAACTGCACAGCCACCGTAGCCAGAGGTCAACAGAGAGACCAACTGGTTTATATATGTTTCAAAATATCTAGGCTGAAAGCCAATTGAAACGCAATGAAATCATATTAAATAGTTTAACACTAAGGCCGAGAGGAAAAATTGCAATTTGCAATAATGTGATGAATTAACGAGTTGAAAGTCGATGGTGATAAATTGGTTTATGACTATGTGGTATAATACCGAAGTCGTATGCCAATAGAAGGAACAAATAACTTCCTACTACATGGGGTGAAATACCGAGACTGAAGGCCGTCTCCCATCCCTAAGGGTAAGAACTGCAATTTTCAATAAATACGATTGAAACTTCGAAGCCGAAGGAAAGAACAATAATTTGCAACTACATACCTTTGTTACTAAGACATTTGGGTTTTGGATCCTAGAACCTTTAATCTTTTTCCCCCAATCATCAGAGACTTGCGCCCAATTTTGCTGTGTTCAAAGGGCAGTGAAAGGTTAGATTAGTGTCAACCTCTAATATGGAAGATCTCCTTTTTATTCAAATTTAAATAACGAACATACTCTATTCACGGTTAAGTACAGAGTATCACATTTTTAATATTATAGTGATTTGATTGTCTCAACTAAAACACAGTTTTAATTAATTAATGTTACAAACATTAGCTCTATCTAAAAAATTTCGATTTAGAGATAACTCAAAACAGACCACCATTGTGACTTTGAGGTTTCCTTTTACAGTAGTTTTAAGAGCAGTTTAATAATCATGATAATTTTCGGCTAGCTGTTATATCTTGCTGAAGTTTTAGTTCACCTTTACTTTCAGAAGTGTATTTTGAAACATATACTGTTCTGATGTACTATTCTTGTTCATGTTGTAAAATTTTAACTGTACTTGAAAAAATAAATGTCTTGATTCTTCTTGACTTGGGAGGCTATACTACTTCGAGGCATAAGGATTTTATATTCAACTTGATTGGTGAAAAAACACAACTTAAATTCAAGTTAACGACAAAACATAACTTGTATGTAACTCTCGTTGTGGAAGTCTTCATAAAATAGGTATAATGTCAGTACCATTGCGTAACGATGGTAGTGGCAGTGTTGACTCTCCAAATGCTCGTAAGTAAATAACTCGCTTGCACCAAAGATTGCCGTTCCGGCCCGCTGTCAGTGTGTTGGGTATATAACTTGAACGTGGGTTTTATCCATTGACTTAACATATTATAGAGATATCGGTTGGTTCGGCCGCCTAAATAATCACTTTTAAGTTCGGCCCAAGGTCCAGTCCCGAGGTGGCCGAATTTACGGAGTCTACGGGTTTTGAAATCAACGGATAGTTTTCAAATCCTTTTTAATAGAAAGGCAGTAAAATTCCGTTGATTCATTGTTAGATAAAGACGAGACTGTCTCCATATTAAATTCCTTAATACCTTGGATCCACCTAGTTTACCAGCCCTCAGTCTCAATACTAAAGTCGGAGACCCTGTAATGTTTCTTCGGAATCTTATTCCACCAAAGTTTTTTGGTGGAAATTATTGGAACTAGACTCCAGGACCAGCTCTACAGAAAAACATTATAGAAGCAACCAATTTTCCAGGCTGTCTATTGGGAAAACTGTGTTCATCCTTACCATTCCACCGAATCCACCAGACTGTCAAATTCCATTTAAAAGACTACAATTACCCTTAAAAGTCAGTTTTATCATGACCATCAAAAAATCTCAGACTCAAAGAAGCTGGCGTAGATTTGAGAGACGACTGTTTTTATCACGGCCAATTAACTCTAAGTTGCATGCTCAAGAGTGAGCAGCCCTGAGATCTTGGTGTTCTTGGCGCCTAACAATTAAACTAAAAAATAGTCTGCAAAGAAGTGTTAAAGTAGGGTCATTGACGTTTTAAAGTTTGGTTTAAGCTAAATGATACTAAATTATTATGCTTATTTATTTTGCTACATTTATTACTACGCCAATTATTCTATGTCTACGCCGATGTAATTTTTAATCAGTGACTTCAACTAGGGTTTGTGGGCATCACAAAACGCCTTTTGGGAAAGCGGTCTAAACTCACACACTAGAATATTCATACCAATACTATTGTAGATATAGCTATAGATTAGGTTTTTGTGTAAATAAAGTATATTATTATTAGCATATGTACATATATATTATGTTACGTGTACATTATTAGTTAGTGTGTAAATAAACTAAATGCGAGACTGGATATAACCATGTTCATGTACTAAAACCATAAAATGGTGAACTGACAGGCAAATATTATAATTTACTGAACATTGAGTTTATTTAAACATAACTAGATAAAGTTCAAATTTTAAATCCCGTAGTTTAGCACGGGCACAGTTAGCTAGTATACGGTTTAGTATAGTATAGCTCATTGTTAAAATATATCTATGTTTAACATACTTAACGAAACGAAATATCTGTGACTTTGCAGCTGAGCGGTAGAACAGCTGCGCAACCTTGTTTTTCCTTGACATGTCAAAATGAGAACTGTAGTCTGTGGAGAGTTTTGGTTTGATGTGTGTTATACAACACATGAAAACAACGGGGCACCTTTTGTAAAATTCGGTTTTCGTGAAATAGCCCATTTGAAGTAATAAATTAGTATTTACTAATTTTTTGGCAATTCTGTTGATTTCAGGTATTTAAAACTGCATGAAATAGTGAAATATAATAACAGCATTACTTTAATTAAATAACTATCTAACCTCAAGGACTGGTGATGGAACTAAAACCTTCCAAGTAAATCCTTATCTGTATGTTTTATGTGTGTCAGTAAATTAACCAACCAATATCAAACATTTTGCTGACTTGTTACTTTTAAACAAAAACTTTATGACGATGATGGTAGCAACCTTATGGGTTTTCTTACACATGTACAAATAATGTCATCAGGACAATATATTTTACTGGTAAGTACTTTGGGCTTATGTTGTAAAATGCTATGTTGTAACATCTTAAATGCATTTACAATATTGTAATGATGTCTTTTTACTGAATGGGCTAGGCATATTGATAATGTCAAACTTCTAGTTATTTACGGCTTGCAAATTTAAGTAATTTTGACCATTGATAAAAAAGTTTTTTAAAGTAATGAACTCAAATAACTCACTCATGTACTAAATTTATAGATTATTCCCTATTTATGAAATGGAAGCTGTGACAAAGCTACCTAACAGGCTAGTATTTTAAAACAACTGACATTATGGGTGTTACTGGGCTAACTAGGGTGCTAAAAACCGACAATCATCAAAAGTGCTCCTTGAAAGTTTTGTCAACAGTTTGGGAAAAACTCAATAATTTTAATTTAAGGCATGTCTTTTGATGTAAAGATGTTAGTAGAGACAGCCTCTCATAAGAACTTTTACTAAAGGGCGTATTCAGAAGCTTGCTGGAAGTTTTAATTTATCTCCAACTTTCTCTATGTTTGGAAGTCATGTTGAGCCGTTGGTCCATTCCATTGGTTGTTGGGCTATCAGTTAATGTTCAATCTGGCAAACAGTCAGCCCTAGTTTGTAACGAGACTACAGGTATTTTTTCCATTCTTTATTTAATTTAGCATGTATGCATTATGCTAAAATAGTAAATACAAACTGTAACTCTAAAATTCAAAATCAAAACAGACAAAGTAAAACTTAACCTCAAAACATATTTAGCTTTCCTATTATTGGCTGTCCGGTTAAATTGTAAACCGCCTTGGCGAATTAAAAAGCAGCCCTAAGAGTGGTTGTTCGCACAATTGGTGTCACCTATAATTCTAGTATCATGCCTTCAAGCTTCAAGAAGTGGCGAACTGGTACGCACTCAACAACTGGCTAAAATAGAACTGGCTACTATTTAGACTACTTACTCAATTATAACTTTAGAAGTGTCAGCGTATTTTGGTTTTTTGCAGACCCTTGCATCCACTGCTCGTAGCAGCAATGAAACTGACCCCTGTTACTGCCCTAGGCTCAACCAGTAATTTAGTTTTGTATAAGCCCTATTTATTGAGTCAGTTAGTTACTATACAGCTAGGACAAAACGTTAAACATCAGGTTCATAAATATTTTGAATTTAGCTTAAAGGTACCCTTTTACACTTGGTATTCTTTGAAGGGGAAGTTTCTTGCAAAGTTCTTGATTCTTTCTTAGTTGAATTCTTAAAGTAAGCAGCTGTTGACCAGTTGACTGGAATGGGTCTTACATTTGCAAAAACGACTTTGCTGACTTGTGGCATGGCTTAGGCTAGGATCCCTTAGACATGTATCCCAGGAACTCTTTCTGCAAATAAAAGGCATACTCTGTTAAAATGTTCTTGATTCTTCTTTTTAAAGATGCAGGATTTTTAAAGATCTCTGACGGGACGTTAAAACAACTTGGAAGGAGTCGTACTTGAAGAATTTATATTATTATCCAGTCTAAAACATGGAGCATTGAAATTATTTTCAAATCATGTACTATGCTGATAGACATCATTTCTGGTTTCCAGCTCATCCCTACATTGCAGCAGACAGGCTAAAATATACACAGCAGAAGCAGTCATTATCCCTAACCTCTGGAATAGCTGTTAGCAGTGTTCCTGCTGGTTTGCTACTCCTGATACAATTCTGACAGCTTCTTTTGTTTTAAAAATGGCTGCATGCCCCTACAGTAGATACCATATGGCTGTACATTGCAAAAAAGAACCATATGCATATTTTAATTAAAATTACTCGGCTTCTTATGACTACTTCAGTGCGCTCATTCTAGTATAACTTTGAGCTAAAGTAAAAACCCAGAAGTTTGGCCACCTCCTGCTTGTCATCTCTCTTCAAGGAAAATCTTGTGCGTGGCATCTTTTTTTCATTTAGCTCTAGAATGTTTGTCTGGAACCACCCTTCACTGTAGGTCAGGTCAATGTTATCCCTTGCAGAACTGAAACGGTTCCCTTAGACAGACAGGATGGTTCTGTCATTCGCTTAGATAATAGTCCTCCAGTAATACAGTAGTCAAGATTATCGATCATCACCAAAAAAAGCAATGGACACAGCATCAAGCTCAGTGGCCCGTCCATGCCGACTCTCCAGTTTTTACTCCTTGCCATCAGCAACCACCAGCTCTTTCCTCCCAGTCAGGAAACTCACAACCAGTCTCATGGTTTCTTCAACCATCCCAAACACTCTCTTACTACCAAATCAGCACAGACTCATGAGATGCAGAGCACCTCAACAACCTCATTGTTCTTTATTGCCTCCATGACAAAAACATAGAACTCTCACGTCATAGCCTTTCTCTTTGATCTTCCCCTTTTTTAAACAAACTGTTGTTTAAAATTTGTGATAAGATGAAGAGGTGTGCCACGACAGTTAGTTCCATGCAAGGCAAATATAACAAATAAAACACAAACCATTAAGTTTACCACAGGCATATTTTGTTATCTTTTGATTTTGAGTTGCAGACTTTATAAAATTATTTATTTGAACATAAAAAACCGTACAATTTATACATTTTTGTACAACGTCAAACATAACAGGTGTAACTGTTAAACATTGCCTATACATTGTTTTAAACCTATTTTAAGTTATCAGTATCTTGGCTATTAAGATAACTTTGGAGATAATAAATAAGAATTAATTTCTCATTAAGGTATCTTATCCCTGCTTTATCTGTGTTTAATATTGATCACACATTGGTGAGAACTGAGAAGATCATCTCAAGTCTAGCAAGTGTTAACTATTTAGCTTAATTTCAATCTTACGCAGTATGTTGTTTATAAAAATCATAGTCATAATACATACTTTATGCCTAGCAATACTTAACAAAAACCACATTGGCAAAAATACTTCTCAAATTTCCTTTGCCACTATAGAATTACCAAATTAATATTTTACAGTATTAAAATTTATACAAAATACTTTATTAAAAATATTAGTGAAATATTATTGGACTACTACCATGTATCCTATGGTTCAGTTCAAAGAGAAAAAGGTACATATTGACAATTTGTCAGAGCTTTTATAAGTTATAAGATAGTATATAGGCTGTACTTATAAAAAAATAAAATATTCCTGTTGTCCAAAATAATATTTTATTATGAATCTTACAGTTTTTGTTTAATTGGTTCGTGGAGACTTTCTGCAGAATTTCAGCAAGAGCACTCAAAATATCTTAAGTTTAAAAGTTACAAATGCATTTGATTTTGAGTGTTATTTTGTTATATTGATTACTTTACTCGGACTGCTCTGTCTTGTTAATTTTGAAATATTACCCTCTTATACTGAGACACTTTAACTCAGATCCAGACTTACATTGATTTGTTTTCATGTAAAGCTAATAATTATACACAGTGAAATGATGAAATATTAATGAGTAATGCTTTGCTCTTGCAACAATTAACTCGGAACGTGATTAAAGCTTCAATTTCTCGCCTTATCAGTCACAGCTTAGTGACTACACAAGTGCTTGCAGGGTTTATGCTACTTTACAGTATTTGCCCTGGCTACCTTTATATTGTTTCTAAAAACTAAAATTCTACTCCTATATAATTTCCCTAAATTCAACTTTTGCAAAACTCGAAATCTTGATAGATTTTTCAGTTTCTTAGCCCATTGGAATAAAAATTGTGTTGTCTGCTTGAAATGTAATTGTGACCAAGCCCGTTTAACCGAATAGGCTCAGTAGGCACATGCTTGAGGTGCCAGAGATTTGGCACTTTTAAGGTGCAATCAAGGGTTTAAATAAAATTACATACACATAAGAACATCCAATGTAATAGGTTGAAGGTGCTAACTATCAGGATATTTGAATTGTAGACATAATATTTTTATAATGAGGCGCTATGCATTGACAGGATGGTTCATTAAAGAGGCAGTATAGAGCGGCCTTGGGACCCACTCTGGGTGGGTAATGCTTATATCATGGAGTAAAAACTGCAAACAATGTTTTAAACTAGTTAACGTACTTAAATGAAAAATATGTTTCAATGGAAGCATAAAGCTACTGAGGCTGCTGCGTACAAACTCTAAAACTTGTACTTTCATTGAACAATAAATTATTACTTAGTTTGATTAAAACTTGATTTTCCCATAAAAACATAGAACTCCAAAAAAATCCAGAAATCCAAAACAGACAGATCCTTTATGATGAAGTTTTGACAATAAGTCGGTGAAGGTAGAGGAAGGTGCGTTTACGCCTCAAAACGTGCATGATTTTGATATGTCATATTTCTTGTGATTATATTATAAGTTGTAGTTGGTATTTCTGTAAGTCCTTTTTCTACGTTGAAATAATTATAAATTACAGGAGTTGAATATGAGTTTTCAGTTTATTTCTTTATTTTTCAAACTCTGTGGTCCAGATTGTATATTTGCAGACTTTACATTGTATTAAAACTACGCACACCGCTTTCATTTCAGCCAACAATGGATTATAACGAAGAGGAAGACTTGAAGAGGAGCAGGAAAGAAAGCATTCCTTCGGAACAAACCACCTTTTCACCCACCAGTGAAGCATACTATGCTGCTGACAACAGGGTGCTGATTCCAGAAACAGAATCGGTAACGTTACTTTCACCATTCAAGGGCTACAAATTTAAAATGTTGTTATCTACCTATCATTTTTTAATAATTATCAATGATACTATTCTCAAGTGCTTGGGAGTCATAAAATGTTTACTTCTTTTTATTGATAATATCATAAAATTCAGTTTGAAATATTGCTTTTCTTATTAATTTTTTTAATCGCTATATGTATTTAAAAAATGTCTCATTTACATTAAATTACTGCAATATTGGGGGCCCATAACTATAACCAGATACTGAGCCAGGTTTGGGGTGTGGCTGCCTGATTTTGCATCAAGCAAGTTCAAGTTGAGTCAGAAATTATAATGCATATTATTCTCATTGAATTCCACAACTTTTTATTCTCACGGATAATTGTGGGCCAACACAGGAAAGATACAAATGTATTCATAAGTCAATATAACTTTATTGTTGACACTAAAATATAAAAACAAAGAAATGACAGTAATTACTAATTTGAATGTCTAATTGGATGTCTATTATTACAAATAAGCTTTTGCTTTGCAATTTATTAGCCGGTTTAAACTGTTTCTAATGTTCGAAAACTTAGAATTCACACTTGGGTTTATCATCCATATTTCAAATGGTTGAATTTGAATGGTAATGGTAGAGTAGAGTCTCAATATTGGATAAAACTAGCCTGTACAAAAAACTATTTTAAAATTCAAAATCAAGGGCAAAACCCTCCATATGCAGGCGTTAATAGCGTTTGGTTTATACAAGTTTCACCTAGGTAAAGGATCTTTAAGGGTACCTTCCGTAGAGATCAAGGTTCATCTTGACATCTTTGACAGTCATATTTTGCTAGGGCACTCATATGGAGGACCGGAGATAAATTTCTCCATCCAGAAACTATCTGAATAACAGACTGTAAGACAATTTAGTTCGAGGGTTGACTCAAATTTTCCGGCCATGTACGGTAACAAAGTAGGAAGGTTTTCTGTATAATATCAGGAACCGAGCCTGAAACCCTTGAATTTTCATCAGAGTTGTGACCACTCTGACAGCCATCTGGCGATCGTTTGCATTTTGTTGAATATTGCCTAATGCGCGACAGTCTGCCCAGCCTGGGGTATACCGACATTGCCTAAGAGACCCGCATAATTGAAGAAACCCTGGCCAAAACAACTTACCAAATAAACAAACACTTTCAAAATCCTGTTAACCTTAACTATACAATAGAAAGTTTGATAAATAGTACCTGAATATGTCAATTATAAATATTATTCTTATTGGAATTGATCACACTGAATTTTTGTTATACCTGGTTTCAATTTTCTTGTGTTGTGTCAATTTTCTCTGAACTTAATTGATTTTATAAAGACGAAACTAATAGATTTTTAGCTGTACAATGGATTTTTGTTCAGATCAACCCCGTTGAAGATAGAAAAAAGTGTTGAAAACAAAAGTGGGTTTTTAAGTCAAATTTAAGGGATGAGGGCCCCACATTTGAAATTCTGCATGCCTACCTGGACCTGGGCTGAATCTGACCTGCAGTCTGGCTTTGTAGCAAAATATAAGGTAAGAGTGTTGGTCAAACCTTTAGAATGTACTAAACATTTTCAAGATTATGGATTAAAATCTTGTTAGATGGCTTTTGCCAACCTCAACTAAGTTTTAGAAAGGATTTACATTAGTTGCTTTTAAGTTTAGATTTCATCTATACACGTGAAAACCGGATCAAAACCTGCATTCAGGCAAAAAGAAAATAATCTTTTTAGCCATTCAGGTCCTACTCAGCAGATTTACTTGGCTCACTTATCACATTACAGTTTGACTCACCCCTAGTCGCATCCACCGATTCAATCAGAAAACTACATTATAGCAGGAGAAAATCTCCTAAGACCAGTTCTCTGTAGAATGCTCAATTACAGACCAATTAAATGAATGTAACTAAGGGTGTGTTGATGGCAGTTGTTATGGCTTTCATAATCACGCTGTTCAGTGCCACAGTGCTGGGACTAGTGATGCAGCGGCTGTCAGCAAGGCTGGGCGTGGTCACCGGGCTAACGCTGGCTGAGATGTGTTACCGCCAGTATCGCACAATGCCACGCATCTTCCTCTGGCTCATGACGGAGATTGCCATCATCGGATCCGACATGCAGGAAGTCATCGGCACTGCCATCGCCATTTACCTGCTCACCAATAAATTGTAAGTGCTGTTAACTAGATTAACAAAGTATCGAGTATTCTGCTCTACGTTTATAAACTGGTTCTTCAAAATAAAACAGGTCTCATACAAATAACAGATAAGAGTCGAAATCTAAGTGCCAAGTGGGTACTTGGACTAATAAGAGAACTTGAAAATTAGATTTATGAGTCACCTTGTAATGATGTATTTTGATTCATCTATGTTTTGTAACGGAGGTGTCAATGTATTTTGTAAAATATTGTCTGACAATTCTACTTTATTTTAAACTGAGAAATGCATTTAAACAGGTGAATACCGAACACGTGATTATAATACACAAGCAGTGATACACAATTATTCTTTTCTTTCTGAAAGTTCTTTTGTTGATTCATGAGAACATCTTTTGCATTCCATCAATAATTTCAAACATTGTTTGTGTGTTTTCAAGGATTCCTTTGTGGCTTGGAGTTCTGATAACTGCGGTGGATACATTTTCCTTCCTTCTTCTTGATAGATACGGACTGAGAAAGTTAGAGTTATTATTTGGCACTCTAATAACAATCATGGCTGTTTCATTTGGTTATGAGGTAAGTCGTTTTCACTTAATTTAAATATGCAAGAACTTTGGAGTTTTTTTCTCTTTAAAATTCTGCTGTACTATAAGGACAAAGTTAATTAAGATCTACCCCATCTAAGAATGGAAACGAAATGGAAGACAAAATTTCTGGGACACCGAGATATTTTGCAAAGAATTATATACTATCTGCAAAAAAATCAACTTACCTGTTGTTACAAACTCTTATTTCAAATCAGAATGCGTGGTCGGTCAACGGTGCATGGCGTTGTGAACTAACTAGTCAAGGTCAGAAACATACTCCAAACATTTAACTTCACAGATAAAATGTTGGTTGTTTTGTTTAAAGATATCTAGGTTTTCCTCCATTCTGAACGATTTTGCTAAAGACCTATGGCTGACAATTTTCATGTTGCAGTTTTTCGTGGTGAAGCCAGACCTGGGTGAGATGGCGAAGGGACTTGTGATTCCCTGGTGTACAGACTGTAACAGCGATGCTCTACTACAAGCTGTCGGCATCATCGGAGCTGTCATCATGCCTCACAACCTGTACCTGCACTCAGGCTTAGTAAAGGTAGTTTCAACATGCTGTCCTCCCATCTGTTTCTCTATCAAATCAGCTGTTTCATTATAAACACACTCATAATTGTCGGTAAAGTTAACAGTTGTTTCAGTGAACTCTAAGTCTATTAGCGGTTAGGTGTAGTTTATGTAAAATATTTGAGGAAGATTTCTTCAAAATAAGGAAATTTAGAAAACACAAAACTTGGTCATATTTGTGTAGGTAAGAAGAATTTAAATATTTGGGTAAATTTAGTGGTTTCACTTTGTTATCTGGAATTTGCTGTGTTTCATCCAAGTTTACAATCAGTTACACACAAATGTTTTCAGGGACAGAACTCAGGAAACTATAAAAAATGTTTAACGAAATAGTAAGTTAAACAATATCTTGCCTATCTTGTTGTCACTGTAGCATTTGGATGAACATAATTATAGCATTATTAATAAAGATTAAATTAAATTTATGCCCAGTTGAAATTATAAACTGAACCTTGATTAAAATATTTTGCGAGATGTGTAAATTCTAATAATGGTTGACTTGTTTTCAGTCTCGAGACATTGATAGGACGAAAGCGTCGAAAGTGAGAGAGGCAAACAGATATTACTTCATTGAAAGCTCTGTGGCTCTCGGAGTTTCACTCATCATCAATGTATTCATCGTAGCCGTGTTTGCTCACGGAATGTATGAGAAGACTAACTTGGAAGTTGTAAGTGAATACTATTACATTTCAGTTTTATGATCAAATCTAAATTATAATTTGCTGTCGCCTGTGGCCGTGTACAGATTTAGGTGAATACAAGTGTATAAACATAATTCATAAAAATGCATATTTTTAAGTTGACATAATTAAATAATTGATCTATTACTGATGAAAAAAACTAACTACATGTATTGATTATTGAATCAATAATTAACATTCCTTTTTGTTGTTGTGTAATTGTGCTCTAAGTTTTTGTTGTTTGTTTCAGAGAGAAATTTGCATAGCAAACCACAATCAACACAGTGATATTTTTCCTGTAAGTATTAGAATCACACATTTACTAAGTAATTATTGGTGTTGTAACTAATGAAAATGGGACCAAATGTGAAACAATAAGAAAAAATAATTAAGCTGTGCTAGGAGCTACTCTAAAATTTTAGTTAAATTTCCAAAAGCATAGTCGTGTTCTTCTTTGGGAATTTTTAGAAATGAAAATCTATCCAGGTAATGTCCCCTGATTTACTTCAGGGCTAACAATTATATTGGTACCATAAATAAATAATATCATTTTAATAATAAAACTAATGTAAACCAATCTTTTTGTATACTTTCAGACAGTAACAGATAAGTTACAGTTACTTTAAAATGTAAATGATTACTTAAGTCAGAAAATCAATACATTACATTTAGTTTAAAATGTAACTGGTGTTACAAGTTACATGTGCTTTGACAATTTAGCATGGCTTCTTCACTAAATAACAATATTTTCATCCAAAAAATTTGTTTGAAAGAGATCTTAATTGTTTTTTTACTTTTAAAAAGATTACATTGTTTTATACTAGAAACGTAGCCTTGCAAACTTCTTTAATAGACCTTTAGCTCTCGTCAAAAACTCAAAAGTGGCCTAGGGAAATAAAACCCATTTAATTCCATTCTTCTTTTGAAATATTTGCAGCCATGGCTATTATATTATTAATTAGTTTAACTTGTTGACCAAAGCTTACTATTTACTGTGTGTGAAAATGTTTGAGGAAGGTAACTAAACGCCATTTAATAAGTAGTGTTACAAATTGTAAAAGAAGGACTTTTGTGTTATTTAAAAGTGGTGTTGTGCACCTTCTTAACGGTTTGATCAACATTATGGCCTCTGCCAGGTAGCTTAATTCTTTAATGATGGAAATGAGTACAAATTTAAACCCTGAAACAAACATACATCTAACTTGGCAGTAACTTACATCTAACAAATAAAGTTTTTATAATAATAAATTTAATCAGGACATTGAAATTTGTTTGTTGAACAACTGAAAGTTCAATAATGTTTTAGGATTAGTCACTTTTACTGACCAACAAGATAGAACAACAGTTGGTGTTGGTCATCAATTTCAGGAAAGGCACCGCAAATAAAACATTTATGTAGTTTGTTTTCAACTTGATCTCAATTTAATATTTATATTGCAATTCTCAAAATTGTATTAAACAGCCCAAAAAGGTAAAGCACTCCACAATGCAATTAATTAAAACATTGCGTTTAGGTTATGACAAATGTTTTCTTTTGTTTTTTAAAACAATCAAGATATTGTATAACTGTACAAAAATCACTTAATAACACATATATCAAAGTAAATTCAACAATAAAATACTTGTCTGAAACAATGCACACAAATAAGATTCAAAATGTGTAATTAAATACATGTAATTTCTATTGGGAATTTGTAATGATGATTCCTACATTTCAATTAACTTGCGTCAAAGTTAAGCAAACCAGTTTACCTTAATAATAAGAAACCAATCTTTTTTAGTACATAAGGGTTTTCTTTTTACAGTGCTTTGACAGCAACTTAATATCAAACAACACAAATGTTTTGAAACGTTTTAGATGAAGTAACTTTAATTTTAAATATCAATGTTATATTTATGTTTAACTATCATGGTACTTTAATAATGTGTTACAAACCGGTGCTGATCAACCCTCAAATCCCCGCAGTTTACATGAACATTCAGTTTGGAAAGTTGTCTTTCTTAAAGAACCGTTGTAGTAAATCATTTACAAATCAAAAAATAAAAATCAAGATACTGATTTTGTACTCTGGCACACAAAAAATAAAACAAATTTAAAAAGATTACCTTAAAATCTCCAGTATTTTGTTCCTGATTAAGTTGTTTCCATTTATATTCTTTTAACTGTGAATGGAAATAAATTTATTACATTACTTAAAAAAGGATTTAAGGAGAGAAAGAAAGGGGAGCTACAGAAATTCTATATTCTTTTAACTGTGAATAGAAATACATTTATATAGAAATAACTTTGAATAGAAATAAATGTAATGTGCGAAAATTGGTTATTTCCAACAGAACAACACAGAAGAGGTGAAGGTGGACATTTTCAAAGGCGGAGTGTTCTTGGGATGTCAGTTTGGCATTGCGGCAATGTACATCTGGGCCATTGGCATCCTAGCAGCTGGCCAGAGTAGTACTATGACTGGTTGTTATGCAGGCCAGTTCTGTATGGAGGTAAGAGTCTAGGGTCTCAATACAGATCTGATACAGATTTCTCAGAGTGTAACCCAAGTTGCTCACACGTTCAACTTTCCGCACTATACATCTGGCTGCTGGGGGAACGATATCAATATGTCGTTTTTTAATGTACCCAACAATAATCAAAAGTCAAATTGCGTTATACTTTCAGTGCATGCTCAACTGCTTTACATGTTCGCCTGGACACCACCTAGCATTAAAGTAGAGCTTTTCAGTCCAGTCAGTCCATAATCAACAAATTGTGTTAGACTTTTATCCACTACATCAGATCAGATGTTTAACAACTAACACAGTTAATTTTATTCACAGGTTTGTGATGATTTCAGGGGTTTCTGAATTTATCGTGGAAAAGGTGGAAGAGAGTGCTGTTCACCCGAGCTGTTGCGATTGTACCAACCTTTTTGTGGCATTCTTCAACAACATGGAGGACCTCAGCGGCATGAACGACTTCCTAAACGCGGTTATGAGTTTGCAGCTGCCGTTCGCTACCATTCCAGTGATAGCCTTCACCAGCAACCCACATATCATGGGCGAATTCGTCAATGGATTGTAAGATTTATGGAATGTATTTATTCATTTTATTTCGAATGGTGGATATTGCTGCTCGCAAATTGTATAAAGAAGAAAACTCTAAATTTTAACTAAATCTCATGATGCAATAGCTCACCATTATTAAAAATGCTATAATTTCGGAGAATTATACCAGATATCCAATAAATTGGATGGGTCCATTAAAAACCACACCTCTAACTTGTTAGTGCAACAATGGTAGAATGTTAGTTTGAAAGTTTATAATAGTGGCGGAGAGCAATTTGGTAAAGCGCTTTTTCCTTCGGAGAAAAACTACTCCTAACGTTTCGGTCAGTTAAAAACTCCACCCGGTCTTCAGAGGACTACACTTATTTAGGAACTACATTTAATTATATATCTTAACCTAAGACTATTGTTTGGTAAAGTCTTAGGTTAGATCTTTGTTTAAGATGTATAATTAAATGTAGCTCCTAAATTAGTGTAGTCCTCTGAAGACGGGTGGAGTTTTTAACTGCCCGAAACGTTAAAACGTGTAGTTTTCTCCAGAAGTGGCAGGAAAAGTCCATTTCTTCTTTTTACCAATGGTAGAATATTTTTCTTAATAAATAATTCATCAAGTTTGCTTTTTCAGAATCAACAAAATTGTATCGATTGCACTGTCGTTGCTGGTGATTGGTATCAACGTGTTTTTCGTCATCGACCTTGTGATGGGCAAGATGACGTCCAGTGTCGAGAGCTACTTGATGCTCACAGGCTTAGGCCTGTATTCTGTGATCTACTTAGTGATGATTGTCTACTTGATGCTCCATATGTTCATGAGCTTGGGCAGATTTAGAGACTTTGCAAATTCTAGTGTGAGTATCATTGGTTGAACTTTGTTTGTAAATCCATGCAAAATTGTAGATAGTATGTTTTAAAGTGTCTGTGTGCAACATATCGGTAAAAGTAATATGTGTACAATTTGTGTCTATTGGGCAAAGTCAATAGTTGGTCCTGGTGCAATGTACTTCCTACATTTCCTTGTCTTTCATAAAGACTATACTTCATTCTGACAAAGCTGTTTACAAACTAATTAACATTGAAAAATGTCTAATAAGCATAGGTATAACCTATAAATTACGTTTTATAATTTTACCATCTGACCATTGCGATCGCTCCCTCATCAAGATACAAAACCAACAAAACTCAGTCAAGTTTTGTTTTGTTTTTTTTACGTGTTAATTTATGGTAATAACATGATGAGCTACACAGTAGCATCTCTTTGTCGTGGTTATAGATCAAACAAGCGTAGACCTACTTTAACTACTGCAGTATAATCTGAGGAAATAAAAGTTAACTAGTTGTTCTATAATATATTATACAAAACTAAAAGTTACACCCGATTTCGAATGAATTGTTTAAGCTTGTTGATGGCACGCCTCGTCGACAAACTCACTAATAGCGGTAGTTCTACACCTTCACTTTTACCGGGCTTATTTGAAACGTCCGCAGTAACCGACTAAACTGTAGTTGTTGTAAAAAAAGAACTTATTTAAAAAGTTTTGTAACTTTTTCTTGTTCTTCTTTTCTGTTTTGAGTGCAATTTAGTTTCCTAGACATCAAATCTGTACGCTGCATCTACAGACTACAGTAACAGTAACTGTTACAAACACACGAGAAACAAAGTAAGAAATAGGTTAGGTCCACAGTGTCGCAGTGACAGTAGGTATTGCACAACTGATCGGCGTAGGGCAGGGCGGCGTGTGTCCCTGCGCAGTGCACCCTGCGGTTGGCGGTTGAATGACTCTTCAGTGATCAGTGGTTGTGATGCGCGCTCACACCGCCCAAACCCAGCCCTAGGTTAATTATTTTGACTTACTATCCAACAAACAAATATGGATTGCAAATATCATTTTGTTGGGTTTTTCCTAAAGTGTACTTTTTATTCTGACGCCGATCGCCGGTGATTGGCAAGCAACATAGCGGAGGGCCCTCCGGTGCCCCCGGGGCTGCGGGTGTTATTTACGCCACTGTTATGATAACAATAACGACAAATGTACCATTATGAATCTTTTTCATTAAATCAGTGTAATCAGTTAAAGAACTTTTGAAAAAACTAGAATCTGCAAAAACTATTTTTTACAGAGTGTTCATTAAAGGGTGTTACACATTTTTGGGTTGGATTTATTGGGTAAAAATAAAGAGAAAATCATGAATTATATTTGTTCTAAAAACGCTTTGTCCATTTGATATCTACTATTTTGTTTTTTTCACTAATTATTTATTATCTCGCCCACACTTTTATCTGATTTTGCTCAAACTTAATATAAACTTTTATCTAAGTAAGATCATCCATGGAAAAAATTACCAGCATGTTTCAAATCAAATCAATAGCTTTATTGTCATCAAGCAGAAACATGTAATAGACATAGTCAACATGATCTAACATACCATTTCAAAATGGTGGCTATTTTATGGTATTTTTGGTGTTACACTTTAATTAGCAAATAAACAATGGGGTTTACAATAAATAGTATTTTGTAAAGGTTTAATTACCTATCTATTGACACCAAATTTTTAAAAATTGATTGGAAATCAACAAAGTTGTAGTGGAAAGTGTGGCAGAAAGCAAGGTAATAAGGCAAAAAGATGCATGTTTTCTGCTAGATTTTCCCCTAAATCTTTGTTATTTCTCAATCGATTTGAATGTTTTTGGCGTCAATAGATAGGTAATCTTTTGTACAAAACGTTATTCTTTAAATTTTATTGTAAACCTCACCGTTTGTTTGCTAATTAAGTTGTAACGGCAGAAATGCCCTAAAAGTACCATAAAATAGCCACCATTTTAAAATGGTAAGTTAGATCATGCGGGTAATTTTCCATAAATGGTCATACTAAGATACAAATTTATATTAAGTTT
Source organism: Matsumurasca onukii (assembly GCA_018831715.1). Taxonomy (NCBI): domain Eukaryota; kingdom Metazoa; phylum Arthropoda; class Insecta; order Hemiptera; family Cicadellidae; genus Matsumurasca; species Matsumurasca onukii. The sequence goes on along the minus strand of CM032060.1, from coordinate 18,294,994 downwards.
CAGTCAAATCAGATAAATGGTGTGGGAGATAATAAATAATTAGTGAAAAAACAAAATAGCGGATATCTGGTAAACAAAGCGTTTTTGGAAAAATGTCATTTGAGAATTTCTTTGTGATTTTGACACAATAAATCTAACTCCAAAGTTTGTGACACCCTTTTATGAACACCCTGTATAAAGAAAGCATTTACAGATACAAAAACATTGCAGTTTTTCTGTCAAAATGTTTCAGTTCTCTCAGTTTGATCAACTAAAACAGTTCTGCAAATTTTTATCGGTTTCACAATCAAATAAAATAACTAAAGAAGTACCTTAATATATTAAAAAATGTAGACCCATGCCTTTAGAATGATATTTTGTTTCAGTTTTCAATAAAATATTTTGGGGACAAGTTTAGTACAGCCTTTCAATTAGAAAGAGAAACTGCTTTCTTATCAAGGTGAGTATATTTAAAACTACTTCCATCTTTTTCAATAAATTGAAGATACATATTTACTTTACTCTGATACTTGGAAGATATCACTAATTTTATACAAGTTATTCAAGAAAATCTTTGTATCCCTATATTAGATTACTATTAGAATTGGTAACAGCTTACTTAAATAATTGGTCAACTGACACAAAGAATAAAAGTTTTAAAAGAATATATTATCAGGGTTTAACCCCTCAGCGTCTTAATTTATTTGTATTAAAAGCCTATCGTATCGATTGCCCTTGTCCCTGTAATCAAAATTTCAGCAAAACTGCTCTCTCTGGTACGGAGCATTACCAGTCATGGAACCAATCCTCTAAGCACGGGATTTAGTGCCTCCCTAAGCTATAAAATTGCTACTCGCTGCCTCACTGAGTTTAATGAGCCATTTTCTCTTCACTGATCCTCAGCGGGTCATTGTGGCCCTCGCGCCCGGAGTGATTCAATGACTAGTATTGCACCGTACCAGAGCGCACCCGTATAGGAATCTAACCCACGCTGTGACAGACAGGGGCCAACCGTCCATAACTATAACCACTAGACCACCGGGCTGTTTTCTATGGGGAGTCAACTTCACACATGAGTTGGTGTTGGGGTGAGTTGAGGGGTGGTAGTTTCGATGTTCTCTGCTAGATGCCGCTAGAAAGCAGCATTTACACGGTAGACCCGGCGCGTTACTGTAACTGACGGTCGTCCCACGTGGGCACTCTAGCCGCACGTTACTATAACGGTTTAAGACGCTGAAGGGTTAAAAGATTTCAGTTATGTACATTTTCACTTGCCATCATTATTAAATATCATACTTTTTTTAAAATAAACTCGACTAGGCCAAAGTATGGTTTGACATTAAACTGCTATGCTCATAATTCATAGATTTTACTAAAGTTTTACAATTGGCGCGAAGCCATCAATTACAAATAAAATATTTAAGACTTTCTAAATGTGAACACCAGACTTGTTACTTCGCAGACTATACTTTAGTTATAACAATGTTTGAACACTCACTGTGTCAGCATAGCACTTGGTGGTGGTTGGTACAAGCATTGGCGTGAGAAATCATGTGAGCAGTTAAACTACAATCTCTGTTGTGTTCTTCATATTTCTGTGTAACGTGTCACACTTTTAAGTAAATCTTTACGCTTTTGTAACTAACAAGTTTTTCAAATCATACACACTGCCTTTTTACACAGAACACTTTAGGTGAACATTGCACAAGTAACCAGTTAGCGCTTTTAAGTTTTAACAACGCTTGAAGTTTATCAAGGTTGTGTTAATCAAAGAATGGTAAAATAAACATTAATGAAGTTACATTATTGAGTTATTCAAAAGTTATTTTTTGAAATAATAATCTGATAACTGTTATGCTCGTTTAGTGAAGAAGATGTTCCTAGTTGCAGCATTGGTGCATGATTTGGGGACTTCTTTTTAATCTTCAAAGTGCTGTTCTGGAAAAGGTACTTTTGAACTAACTGCTTCGTTTAGTTTACTAACAAAACCGATTTTGTTTTGTTTTATACACTTGCTTTCTTTGTTTCACTTTCTTTCTTTCTTCTTTTTCTTATTTACACCAGTGTGGAGAATGATCATGGAATCAACAAAGCTTTACTTAACTTTTACCAGCATAATTTAACGTTAACCCAGCTTTTTTGTGCTAAGGCGCTTTTAGGCATAAAATTAAATGGAAACAATAAGCACTTCCAGTATTATTACTTTCCAAAACTCAAATATGTTTGATTCTAATAGAGATTATTCTATTTGTGAATGGGCTGGAACCATTAACTTACAAGTTTTAATATTAACCAATAACCAATCTGTCTTTAAATAAATAAACAATATTTTTCTCACCAAACAATTTGTGAAAAACTGAATATACTTGTACCAGGTTTTAGTTGAACTATTGTAGTGTTTTTCCTAGTTTTATTTTATACCAATAGGCATGAATACTCGAAAATTCATGAACAATACAATGTGATGTTATGATTTAAATGGGCTGGCGAGGAAAGGAAAAGTTCAAAAATATTGTTTGTCCATTTGGAGGGATATTGAACCTTTCTTAAATATCAGTAGAATATTTTTCATGCAGGAAATCCAATTTAGAAGTGTTTTAATAGTTGTATGCTGTGTTCTTCAAGATACCATTGTGAATGATTTGTGTACTAAATGTCCAAAATCAACCAGTTTTGAAGGAAGACCCCAATTTGAAGAGAAAAAATTATTGTTGGATTGGTCTTACTATTGGACATTAATATTTATTCCTATTTAAAATCACTGGTATTTTTGCTTTCTGGTTTGTGTACATTCCCAATAAGTGAATTAGTCAAAGTAAACAAGTTTTGCTTTACTTGTTTAACCCCTCAAAAATCAGTACGTGTTTGGTAACTATTTCTTTGTGCAGCCTTAAAAGAGGGTATTTGTCATTGTGGTTTTAGCTTGGGCATATAAAGAAGCTTAAATGTTGATTTTTTGTGCTTGGTTTTTAAACCCTATGTATCAAAATGTCTTAATAGGACATCAAGGATAATCAAGACGTCATTTTTGGCCTTTTGTACCTCATTATGCTTCATAAAAAGTCATAGCCTTTAATGCCCCTTCAACTTACCACTGAGGGCACATATGTTCATTAATATATGCTTAATTAATAATAAATCTATAGTTTTGTGTTCTTTGAATTGCTCATTTGTTTTAAGGTGCATTTTCCTAGCAGCAATAATTGTGAAAATTCGGCTCTAGCTGCTGAGTATTGAGTTTAAACACATGTTCGTATAACCAACCAGCTGATCACTGCCGCTGTGATTAATGGTGCTAGGAAAATACACCTTGAGAAGGTGTAAAGTATACAGCTGGTATCGCTTGTTTGCAGGCCAGTGCCTAAGTACACTGTGAACAATGAAGTGGAAAACGCCAAGCTGTGAGCATGTGTGTGTAGCGAGTGCAGCCTTGAGTTCATCTTCACTCTTCACATTGTCATCAAGTGCCTCAGTCATGTGCAATCCGTCTCCTGTACATAGAGTATAACGTTAACGATAGTCTTAGTCTGATATGTATAGTATAAAGTACAATAGTGAAACAATCTGATACATTATTATGTTAAATGAAACTTGCTGTGTATCTTTTACAGTGAGAATTTAGTATCATTGTTTGAATATTTATAATTCACAGATTTATGATATTTTATGTTGTGTTTGAGTAATTTATTTTATAAATATTTTAAGTTTTACAGAATTATAGAGATTTTAATATATATGCTTTAAAAAAATTTTACAGACTAGGTTAGAATTGATATTTTGGATAAAACCATACTTAAAACTTCCCTAAAAATAAGTAGCAAATGAATTTTTATAAAATTATGAATCTTTTGTAGTAACTGACCTGCTGAGAAACGGTTCTCAAAATCTCCACCTAAAACAAACCTTACACCTGGACTCAAGGAAGTCAAATGAAGACAGATTGATAACTACAAGTTAACAAATTGATAATTTCAAAGTATAAATCTAAACTTGAAAGAAGCACATTACACGGTATAAAACAAACACTTAAGGCTGTGACCTGAGGTGTAAAAAGAGGATGAAGCAAATAGTTTCAACCTACAAATAACTGACATCCCATGAGAGTTTGAAAGTATTTACTATTTAGCCCTTTGATTGCTGTTTTTGTTGTCATTCATTATAAAAATATTAATGTAAATTCTGATAAGTTAAATTGTTTTTATTTGTTTAAGTATATACTTTTGTAAATTACATGCAGGTAAAATGTAAGAAAAGGTTTGTCCTAAAAATAGTAGAGACCTGTAATGAAAGGTCAATATCCAAAAATATATTGGCTTTTACACAGGACTGTAGAAAGGCCAATTTCAAAAATTGTATTACATAATGTTGAGAAAAATTCACTTAAACTGATGAAAATTGGGTACTGTGAATTAAAAGGAGTTATGAAATGTAAACATTTGAAAAGTACAGGGCTTTAGTTCTTTAGATAAACTCTTTCAAAGTTAAATATTATAGTGCATAAAGATATTAATCCGACAAAAACACTGTAAACAGACTGCAATCCCTTCTAAGGCAATATGTGCCAAGAGCTAACAAAGATGGTGCAGGATTGTTTTTTTCTCACCGCTTTGATTCAGGTCTACTTTGATTGGTCAGACTGTATTATAATCTTTTATGGCTGTGGTACACAATCTTCACCAGCACAATGACTTCCTAATTCAAATCGTTTCATTGAAGAAGCTCTGGCCAATGTTACGACCAAAGAGTTGAAGGTTTGATGTGTTTTACTGTGATATTCATAATCAGAAAATCTAGACGCACTTGTTATGCAATCTTTTATTGCAAATAACTTGAAACTAAATTGTTATGTTGGTTTATTTTGTTAAAAATTATATTTTTTAACAGTGCTTTATTTGAAATGTACCAAAGCAGATTTGTTTTCTTTGCTAAAATGCAATGATTTTCTTGATTAACACAAATCCATCCTGGTTACATCACATCATTTTCATTAATATATTATTTACTGGTTTTTATTAAACACATTAATTTATATTACTGTTTAAATCTTATTGCTCATTCTGTTGGCATTACTTTTTATCTCTGTTTTAGGTCAATCAATTTGTTTTTCCTTCAGTAAAGTTAACTTAGCATCTTAAGAGACACATAGCTTGCCATAATAATCTGTACAGTAGAGTCTCAGTAACAGGAAAGAGCTATCAATACCACCGATTTTAAGGTGGGAAGTAATTCTCAAAAGAATAATAAAGCTAACTCTTTATTACTAACTCTCAGCACTTGTCAGTCAACAGAACAGTCCCTGGGCAGTCAGACAGACTCTCTTGGTTTTGGAGGTAGATTAGAGAATCCGCCTTGTTAACACTTCACTAGTGCTCCTAGCAGCAAAGAGGTTAACTGCAACTTTGCCTTATGCGAACGTTGCACAGCAAACGGATCTGCTGCCGTCAGCCTGATTCCCAACCCAGCTTGTTCTGTTTGGTTGCAGTGTCTAGGCGCTCATTTACTCTAGAAGCAGAGGCTGCAAAAACGGACTGGGATCGTTGAATCCAATGAGATTGATAATAATTGTTGTACTTGTCAAGGGCGGATAATCTCTAGTTTAAAGGAATAGACCAAATCTAGTTATATATCAATTGAACTAAAAGCAGTTCTGTAAAATCTATTATCTTAAAAGTAGCCCATACAATTAGTACAAGTGGGAATTAAATGTTTATTATCACATTATTATTAATTCTACTATTGTAAATACTAATTCTGTTGAAACAAAAAAACTGACTGAAATATTTTGAAAGGTAGACTGTTGTTCTTAGCATTACTCAAGTACTGTTAGGAGGGACGTAAGCACATTATAAAACCTACCATCAAACTCCTTATGTGCTACTTTATAGAACAATAAATCTTTAATTCAAAGCAGAGGCTTTCCTTCAGCTTGCACGGAACCTCGTATTACCCGAGACTCTACTGTACTGAAACATCTCAAGTGGATTATATTCTGATTTGTCAAATATTTAACAGTTTAAGTTATGAAATTGAATTATGAAAACTGTGTACACTGTACAGTTAACTTTTTGTAATGAGGTGACCATGTACAAATGGTAAAATAACAAATAAAACCTTGTTTTGTTTAAAATTCCTACATTTTTTATTACTACCTTGTTGATTAGGGGCCATTCATATATTAGCACTAGTTACAGTAATGCTTTTGGCTCTGCAACTTAAAAAATTAATTAACTTAAATTTTTAACTTTTTTTATCAATTTGTAGAAACACCCCTCCCCTGACACAATGCTACCACAAATCCCCCCTCCCCTTTTGACACTTTTGTAATATGAATGGGCTCTTGCTAACATTTAAAACCTCACTAAGTCTCTACCTACTAGATTATGGTTTTTTGCACAGATTAACTGGTATGGTATGGCTGAAATAAGAAAAGAGAGGATAGGGAGCTGGCTTAGAATTGAGAATGTTTTTTACTATGATAAAATTTACCCTGTACTTTTAAATTTATTGTTATGTCAAATGAAAACACCTGTTGACAGTACATGTTGTTCTGTCCTGTTCCCTCAAATCACATGGTAGAAGGTTTGTTAAATCTACTGTGTAGATTATTACAGCATTAAGTTATGTTGGAACATATGTACACTATACACAAACTGAGGTGTATATAAATCTACACTAAAATGTTGGTCTTATTACATAGTGCTGAGGGGCGACAATATGATATTGTGAAACAAAAGTGACCACTGCCGCTAAATGCTCTATACCAGATTAAGGACCTTAGGCGTAGCAGATTGTGGGGATTCCTCCGTGGATCATGTGTTTTCACGGACTTTCTGATCTAGCTGGTTAACGGACTCAACCTGGAGATTTGCAAAAGTAAAATTTGTACCAAATTTTGTGAAAGTCGGACCTATTTTCAAAGAAAAAATTCGCTAAATGATAACTAATAATTGAGGTTTTTTTAACTGTACAGAAACGCCCAAAGAAAGAAAAACTAAATTACTAATACTATTTTGTAATAACAAGTGTAATAAATGTATGGTGTTTAAAATAAAATGACGAAAAGTAACCTGTATTAATATCAAAATGTATTTTTAACCACAGTCATTTTTGCATTTGTGTTTAAAATGATTTCTGGCATATGGGTTCCATGGCGTGCCCTTTGTGAACGTATAATCTCGTATAGAGGTAAACTGGCCTCCACAGTCAACGACTTTCTGTGAAGATATATGAAGTCTCAAGTCTACGGTGTCAAGCCACAGACTCTGACTTGGAAGTCAATATTCATCGAGATATTGACAGAATTCACCCCCAGCTGCAGGAAAGGGTGTTTGAAAATTGGACTATTAGATTGCTTTCATCCGCCATATTCGGACCAAGACTCAACTTTGAACATTTCTACAGCCTGAAAATTTACATATTATTTAAAAGTATATGAGAGATCCCTTAATTAAGTCATGTTAATTAAGTACATTTCAATGGTGTTACCATTTGGAATTTTAACGGGTGGTTGTAGAACCGCACTTTAAACAAACCACAACTGTTGAATTCAAGTTATATTATTATGTGATTTTATATGTGAAATAAATATTTGGACATCTAAGCGCGACGGAACGGAATTAAACGCACGGACAGATAGACGTGCCGCCGGTGGAAACTCGTACATCTCCTATGTTTCCGCTGTTACCATATCTTGTGACTGGAAAAAACAAATACGGTAGCACCAATGATCATAGAAATCTCTTTTAGAAAAGGCGACAGACGATGATTTTGATCTTGCAAGTTGAAAGTCATAAAAACAATAACTTCCCGTTTGCTTTCAAAGAGGTACAAATTAATAAAAGGCAAATAACCTCAGACCATAGCCGCCCCTATTTTCTATAGTGAAGTGACGGGAATAACAGGAAAAAATAACTGTCCTAATGGTTTTTAGAGTATAAGGTGCGAATACCAAAACTGGAATGTCACCGCAAGTGCAAGGGGGAGGATGCCGTTGTTCTCAGACCAGAGTCCAACTGCATGACGTGGCAACACGGGCCCGCTCCAGTCCGGGTATGTCTGACTATCCGCCCGTATGACGCTCCGCCGCGCTTGGATGACCATTTATTTCTTTCACATTTAAAAATCACATCATAATATAAATTGAATTCAAGTTATATATTCGAACCCAACTTTAGTTGCGGTTAGTTTAAATTGCAGTGCGAGATACCCGTAGAACCGTTTCAGCACCCGTGAAATTCAAATTTGCACCTGCTTATAAAATGTATAATTTTAAAAGAAAGGTAACTTTTCAAAACTTAGTACTTAGTTAGATAATTCTAAACCTACCTTATGTAAAAGATTCATTGCGTTCCAAACACAAAGGTCATAAGACTCTGGTTAAAATAAATACATTTTTATATTAATATACTGACATAAGCTCAACTACAACATAACAACTCAAGATACTGCTGATGACACAATAATTATATAAAAGTAAAATAATACTTAATATCAGGCAGACATGTATACGTTCAGCATATACCTGGACTCAAAACTAGACTAGCCCCTCTGGTTGCTTGTATCGTTATTGCTCGGTGTCTTATGGGCGGAGTACAAAGGTCATTATTTTGTATTGTCCTTACTATCCAAGTACTCAGCTCAATTCTGTTGGTCTTATCTTGCTTCTTATATACATGTTGAATATCAAATAAAGGGAACACAAAATATAATCTTATTTGAAATTAATATAATCTTCTTGCTCACTTTACAACAAATACAATATAGTTTTCATAGTTTTATTTTATTTTAAAAACCGCACAATCAAAAAACACACTTTTTATAAAAAGACTACGACACAACACTCAGAACGGCGGGCGTAACTATTACTCTCGTAAGGTACTCGGCTACTAGGTAGCTAGTACCGAAACACCGAGCAAAACCACTAGCAACAAACATGTTCTATTTTTCCGTGCTACTAACTCGAGCCTGGCAACACCAATGCTGGTCAATAGTGTCATGATGCTGGTAATAATTAGTTACCAGAGTCCAATCTCTGAGTGGTACCGGAGGGGAAGTGTCTTATGAGTAGTGGCTATCATTTCAGCGAATTATTTAAATAGAATTAAGAGTATTTAGAGAATTATGAATGTAAAAATTTGGCAAATGGAATGATAACACAATACCAAATTTTGAAACTGTATCAAATTGATTAATAAGTCCAGTGTATAAAAACCTTACTTCAAAACATATGTTAGCACAAGTTTTGACCTTACCCTGATCATATTTAATATAATCCAAATGAATTAAGTACTGTAGGTTCTATCACTATCAGAGTGCCTATAAAACGCCGATCACAACACACTACTGCGTTGTTGTGAAATCAGCGTATTAAATATTTTGTACTATATATCCGTACTTTCAGGAAAGGATAATTATTGTAGAAGGCATAAGGAGGTTATCTTTGGTTTAAAAAAAGCTCAAAGACAGAAACGTCAGTTTGGTTGTCAAAAGTGTCAAATTCTTGTGAGGTTAGGTTAGAACTTCGCAACTTTTAGAAGATTGTTTATAGCTTACCGAACTGTAAAACTTATTTTGTTTACCGATACAACGTTGTAAGTAATAAAACTGAAAATCAACCTTTACAGGAGTATGTTACAAATTAAAGTTTAGAGTCAAGACTTTTATACAAATCATTAAGAAATGAAAGTTACATTAGTGACAGTACTATTGATAAAACATTCCTTACCTGTATAGCACAGTTTTAAATTGAGTTTTTGTGTTGATTCAGGAAGTGATCACAATTCATAGGAAATGGATGATATCAAACATAAGCTTTTAGGATTTATCACTAAACAGGTAAGTCAGGACCTTCAGAGGCCCTTGGTCCTAAGTTCAACCCTAGACAAATTTGTATTTTTAGAGGGTAAAATACTACGGTACGTTGTATGATGTTAAGTGCTGTAATTTAAAATGAAGTATACTCTATGTCACCACCCCCGGCAGAAACCTAGAATGCACTAATGACTCCAGCCGTTCGAGCCTGTGCATTATCAAGTTGAAATACAATTGGGCTTCTGTTTCACACATTTATTGGCATTAGAAGCCATATGAGCACTAGATGGAGCTTAATCTCCAGCGGCAGGTTTTGTATAGCTAGTCCTTTAGTCTTTAAGACATTTCCAGGGAGGGATTAATTTGTTACAGATTTTTCTGGCAGAGCACAGCTATTACAAAGTTATTACATTGTTAAGCTATACAAAGTGATTAACCTTTGTAATAGCTGACAAGTGTGCATCACGTTTTTAATTTTTTTAAGGGCACATCCCTAAAGAGCTAAGTTAAATTTTGAAATGAAATAACATTAGTGCCCAGAAACTACAGCCATGCTATTCGAGAGCTAAGCTCTTTATCTAGTCCTAATGATCTTCTAACTAGATGTTAAGATCTGAATTTTCTCAACTAGCCTTCAGTCTGTGAGATCTTTCCTAGTTCATATCATGGTCACGCAAGAAAACATTTCGTGGTAGTTTAGTATAGTGGTTAAGGAGCGCCTTATAGTGATTTGATATAAACGGCACAATTCACCATGTTTTGTTGCAGGGTAATTCTGGGAAAGTCCCAATCATTGCTCGTTCATTTGACACTGGATTGAATGCTGAACAAGAAGTCAAACCTGAAAAGGATCATACTTTTGTAAAGGAAGAAGACAAAGATGTTCAATCAGATAGAGAAATCCTTGAATCAATTAAACCTGAGTACTTTAAAGAAAACGGTTTTGATCCTATCTTGTACGAACTGGAAGTGAGTATTTTCAAATTAATAAACATATGTTCATAGTAAAATTATGTTTTTAACTGCCAAAGTTCAAACATGTATACTAAGAGGTGATTAAATAATATTAGCTACATAATATGTGGTGGCCCATTCAGTGTATGAGTCATGCCAGCAGATTTAAACTGCTCTTTATGCTCCTGGTTTGAAATATCAAGTGACCTTTCCACTTCCAATGGACTTGTCTATTAACATCACCCAATATTAATAAAACATAGTTCTAGTTAATTGTTTAACTGCCAAAGTTATAAACTACAATCAAAAATTTTGCCATAAATATTTGCTATAAAGTCTGCTTATCAATTTACAAGGTTGCTTCAACAATATGCAGTTTATGTAACTGCTTAAATGAATGTGTACATAGGCGGCAGCGTCTTGAAATACATTTAATTCAAGGCCAACTGTTCTTGATATTGGGTTAGTAAATTAACGCCTCAATAATCAACCAATGGAAGTTGGAACAGCTATAACATAATTTCAAACCCACTGGTCAGGGTAAAACAGTTTAAATTTAACTTGAACAATACAGACTTTACACAGAATATATATGTGCTTGCACAAAAGCACATGAAAATATGCACAAAATATTGTTAACAACACTTGTAAATCGATAGCATAAAATAGCAAATATTTAAGTGGCAAATTAAAATTACACCCCTACGCTAGCTACACAGCTCCCACTATATCATTTGGATGGACAAGTCCATTGTGCCAAAGGGGAGGTCACTTGATATTTCACACAGCATACGAAGAGCTGTTCTGAGCTGGCATGACCCCGAACACAATCGGCCACACTCACTGTCATCAGGCACTTATCATTTCAAACTTCCATAACTTTAACGAAATGATTATTGACATGTTTGTTGAGGTCTCTTGTAGAAGAAAAGCAGCCACTTTCAAAAGATTTTCCATTGAAATGAAAGAGTTATAAAATTTATGATATTTGTTATTTGGATCAATATAGCTTTGTAAATTGCATACATCTTAATTTTGCACCCCATATCTGTAGAAAATCTTATTAAGGTGGCTGGCTTCTTGCACAAGGAACCCTCGACGAGTGTGTTACAAGGTATTTTACAAAAGGCTAAACTTTACTTGGATGCCAAATGTTTAGTTTTTTTTAATGTTTCTTTGTGTCTGCTGAAATGCCAGCTTTCATTCTGGTTCTCCAGCATCCCCAAAAATGTCCATATTGTAGCGTTTATTACAATTTGTTCTAACAAAATGTGTATGTAGCACACCCAAAACTAATGTAGCTATTAGTTTTTTAGTAAATATTGACATTTCTAAAAAAATTAACTTCCTGCCTTACCTATTTAACTTAACTCATTATTAAATATGTCTGTACTAAGAAGAATTTGTTCAATATTTTAGAAACTTCCGACTGAAATAGATGGAGATCTACTTGAACGTGACTTATCTCAACTAAAAAAACAACAAGTCGTTGTATCGAATAAGGTGCTTCAACTCATATTAGAAAAACAGTCTTCCTGCCAACAAGAAATAAACAGGTAACTTAAATCTTAATAAATAAGTAATAATATAATTAATTTAGAAATGTATAATAATCAACTCACCCTACAGGGTTATGAAAAACACTGTCATTATAAGTGTTGGGTCAAGTTTAATTCCCATTTCTCTATTCAATCCACCGATTCCTAGTGTAGGGAATCGGTATCGGGGATCGGTTGGTAAAGTTGATTCAGATACCTTAGAATCGAGGATCGGGAATCAATATAAAAAGACTAGAATAGGTTTTGAAATATTAGGAATTGACTTAACACTAGTTATTATAAATACTAAAATCTCATAATCAATGACTTAAATAAATATTTTATTGAATTAGTTGTTTTGAATTATTATAATACCTAATAAGATGCACATTAAATCTCCACCTTGCATACTTTTTATTTTGTCTAAAATAAAGGAGTTTGCCCTTGGATTACAAACAATTCAAATATATATCCTGGTGAAACACTATAAGCACAGGTGCCAATATCTCCACAAGAAGATATCATTATAAGCACGCTTAATTAATAAAATAATAACTTTACTGACTGTCAATTCATTCATTGTCTCTGTGTGCATGAAGATCTCTAAAATGAGAATTAGGTCTGGTTTACATGGTGGCAAGTCTGTGTCCCAACTGGCAAGTGACAGTTAACGTCCCGATGTTTTCCTAACGGCAGAATCTACAGTCACTTGCTACCACTGACTTGTCACTGTGTGACCAAAAAATACATTGGTAGGAAGTAGGCTTTATAGATGTCCCGTAACAATAAAACCTTCAGAGTTTAAACTATTATTGCGGACATTTTCCATCGTTAGTGAGCAAGATGATCACTTATCTTCCTGCACTTATTAAGATCTGCCTCAGCTGAATCTGTCAAGGTGATCATCTTGCTCAATAACGATAGAAAATGTCCGCAATAATAGTTTAAACTCTGAAATTCTCCCATCGTCAACAACAAACTTTAAACAAAGAAATAAAACCTTGCTCCACGAGCTCTGGACATACTACCAGAGTTGGATGCAAACTGCACATACCACATGAGAGTTCTATAATAAGGTGATTACATAAAATAAACACCTCTTGCTAATCCTTGTTCACCTGTTGCTACGGACAAGTTGTATGCAATGCCAATGAACTAAAGTCTCAGGGTTACTACCCACCCTGCCAATTTGAAAACACTGCAGCACTTCTGTATCGAGTGTGGCACTCAGAACCTCTATTATTACCCTTCGCTCTGTAATGACACGTGAGCGTAGACCAAGCCAGATGTAGGTAAGTATCTACTTGTTTTAAAGTCAAATGGTTTTGTACTTGCATGTAATATTTATTCCTGGATTGGTTTGTGTTTGCTTCTCAGGGTTATAGATGTACAGCGATTATTAGACGAAACCCTGACAGTGATACGAAGAGGCAGACAGGATCTTCACTTGGCCAGAGAGAATATTACTACGGCCAGCTTGGGTATTCTTGCTAATTATCGAAAAAGAACTATTCTTCATGATCTTCGCAATTCACTGAACCTAATCAAAACATTGGTAGGTTTTATACTTCAGCGCTTAGCAGTATTCTATTTCATAGTAGTCTTAAGACTTAGAGCACAGTTTTGAAAGGATAAGAAGTAAGAACGTGGGTTGGTAATTCGGGTTTTGTTTAAATGTGCCCAGGTTAACAAGTATAGTTTCAAATTAGCATAACCAAATTCTAACCAAAATGATAAAACTCTCCATTATTATTTAAATATTTTTTAAAAAAATATATTGGTTTAGAAGATGTGAGTGTTTCTGAGGATAAAAAATACTCAGTAATTGAAAGGCCTGAGGAAAAGTGAACTTATTTGTTATGTGGTATAATAAAGCATCGTATGTTTGACAGTTAATGACAGAGGGACGTATGCAAGAACTGTTGAGCTCCGGAGACTTTGCGGGTGCAATCTCGTTGTTAGTGGAGTGTCAGAGTGCCACAGCCATGTATCGACACTTCACCTGCGTGGCAGCGCTCAGTGGCAAACTCCAGGACACACTCATCATGGCAGAGGAGCAACTCGACCAGGCTCTATCCCAGGTATGAAAACAAAAGTTCAAAACCCCTATTAACTCTTGAAACAGGCGCTCAGATGTCACTACAGTTTGGATTTAACCCACCAATGGTCGAGTTAAGTTGGTCAAATTAACTTCTTAAAGATATATAGCAAAGTATATTATGTTGGTAAGGAAGAGGCTTTTGGCTAAAATAGACGGTTAAACAAGCTCTTTTTCCTTGTTTAACCACCTAAAGTTTTTACTTGATATTTATTTGGCGGTAGGGAGTCATACATCCCCACCTATTATATGGTGTTATTTTTTTAAAATTGTGAAGACACACAAATTTTTAGATTATTAATTTTTTCTAAAAGTGTTTTGTGATGCCCACAAACCCAAGTCTAAGTGACACATTAAAAATGCTGTTGGGGTAGACAGTAAGAAAAAAATCAGCCATAAGATAAATTGCTAAACTATAATAATCCTGTTAAAATGCATTAAAACCAACCGGAATACTGACAATTACATCACTTTATGTATTGGAAACTTCATTATTCTGTTTCTCAAAATTTCAATTAGTAGAGTCAAAACACTCTTATAATACCCATAATACAAATATCTTAAATTCCAAAAGCCACCGATTTGAAATGTTTACAGATTGTTGATAAATGCTGTTAAAAAGATGTTTAACAAAGTACCAGAAAATATTAGGCGAATTCAAAATTTAAAGTCATTCAAGTGTCACCTAAAGAAGTTTTTACTGTCAAATTCATTTTATACTCTGGGAGAATTCATAAGTAGTGTTTAAATATAAAATTCTATAAATATATTGACTGTATGCCTAGTTTATGATTATTTTAGTGGCTGTTTTTTACCAAGTAGGTAGAAGGTTTTGGTTTTGCTTTTTATAGTTTAATAGTTTAATTGTCAAAACAATGTATTGAACAACGGCAAATAAATTATCATTATTTTCAAGGTGAATCATACTTTACTTCATCTCTTCTCTCCACTTTGTTCTCTCACACTGTATGTTGTGTGTAGATGTGCTACAAGTTTGACAAGAGCGTGTACAGTGAGTTACAAGCGGCGTACGCTTTGCTTGGCAAGACACAGATTGCCATGGATCAGCTTCACATGCACTTCACCTCAGCTGTGCACAACTCTGCATATCAGGTTGTGCGCTCTCACACTCAACACGATCCCAGCAAGAAACAGTATGCTCACATCTGCAAGGTAACATTCATGGGAGAACTTGTAAGCTGGATTTCACAGCAAACTTATTGTTGAATTGAGTCTTAGCTCTAAATATTCTAGAATAGAAAAACATCAAAGTGAAAAATATACGGCAAGTTTAAAACAAGTAGTGGATTGTTTTGTTATAGAATGTTCCGGAGAGTGAATTCATCGCTTGTCTAGTTGCACTTTGCAAGGCAATGTGGGGCATTGTACTGAGCTACCACCAAGTTGTCAAGTGGCATCGAGACAACAACTCCCAACAATCTACCAAAGGTAATTTACTATTGGTATTACGAGGTAAAGTCAAAAAGTTCCTGGAATTTATTTCCAGAGACACCTGGCATGGTTCCTGATGGGAAATCCGTCTCCAGCAGTTGGTACTAATCCTAGGGAAGGGGGATGGGTAATGGGGGTATCAGCTCAGATGCCCGGTTCATGTGTGGTGAGCGCTAGTTGTGTGTCTGTTAGTGTTCAGTGTCGTATTTTCAAAATTGTCGAGATTTTTTTCTTTTTGGAGATGTTTTTGTTTTCCACTCAGAGGACTGGCGTTTTGTTTGAGGGTCATAGAGAAAACACCAGGCTTTGTCTCCAATTACAATGTTTTCAAAAAATCTTGAAGTGTGATTTCGTCAATTGGTACTCTTCTGCTTTACGCATACACTTGTCGATACTTTCGCTCAATGTTTTTATCGTTCGTTGCAGTTGAAGGTTGTCCACTGCAAGCGTCATCCTCAATGCTCTCGCAAGCTTCACAAAACATTTGTACCAATCATACACTAGACTTTTCCATTGCTTAACATTTCATTTGAACTAACATCTCAAGAGTTTCACTAGCTGTTTATTGGAGCAAAACTAAAAATTTAATGTTTGTCGCTGTAGGCCATTTGAAAACATGACACTAAAACAAGCAGACACACAACAAGAGCGACCGCACTAGGTGTCTCTAGAGATAAATACTAAACACTTTTTGACTGTACCTCGTAAAACTGAATTCTTCAGGATTTGTCATTACTTATAAAAGTGTAGAGATATTTAAAAATGACCAAATGTTTTGTTAAAATAAGTAGGTTTTTCTAAAATAGTTAGTCTAAACCTTCAAGTTGTACCGAGATTTAAACCATCACACAGTAAAAGGGTACATACTCAAAAGTTGCATGAAAAAAGTCAAGACAAATTTTTTCCCTTTTCTAAAGTTATAATAATATTACACTAGGTGAAATATGTAAACGGACTACACTCTGAACTAGCTTAAATTTAACTGCTGCATGTTGAGGCGTATGTAGCCTTGCTTAGCCCTATTCGGGCAAGTGTGGTGCTTTGTCAATCAATATTCCAGCCATACTTCTTGGTCTACAAAAATATCTGCAATGTTTTCTTTAAGCAGATAATGAACAGTATTAAATATTTTATGTAAATGTAATGATAGTAAATATTACGAGTTTTTCTGTCAACATCATACCAATGAATATTAAATTCTTTTTTGCTTGTTATTTTCCCAAACATGTTGTAAAGAAAGAGAAAAAATATCTTTTATCTCCAAAATTCTTAAGTATAGTAGTAGTTAATAATTCTGCTTGCAGTGGGAGACAGTTTTGAGTCGTCGCTGTATGAACAATACGTTCGCCAAAAGCTGGAGAGTGGCTTGAAGAGACTGTGGCACGATGTGCAGACCAGAGTCTCTCCTTTGTTTATGGCAGCGGATCTCACACATTTCAAGTTTGATGAGTTTCTCCAACTACTCGCAGTCATGCATAGGTAATTGAAGTGATGTTTAAGCAATACAAAATTGTTTATTGGACATACAGTTTAATGTTTAAATTCCATTGAATTTTACTAGAGAATGTAGGACCTAGTTAGTACCTCAAGAGCACATACAAAATAAATTTGATATGTACTCTGTACCCTATTATTTTCTGAAATTCTTCCTTAATTTAATACTCATCTCATACTTAAATAACCCGGGCTGTGCCCCAACCACCCTAACGCAGCAGCAGTAAAATAAACAACTGTTTGTAGTTTAAGTACAATATTATTGTTTCCAAATATGTGGTTTTGTAATTTCTATGTAAGATTTTCTTCTTTTTTTTATTGAATGATTTTACAATTTTGGAGATAGTAAATAAGCACTTAAGCACGGCAAAACTTTACTAGTAATCAATCTCAAAAATAAATCAATTACCACATTTTATTCATTCTGCTAATATTTTCATTTTATAATTTTTAGGTTAGAACAAATAGGCGAGGAGTTTTGCGGGAACGAATCGGAGGTTGCAGAACTGTGTGAGAGCACAGAGCAATAATTATTTCAAACGGTATCACTCAGCCAGACTTGATGAGTTGAGGATATTTTTGGAAAATGAAGTGTGGACCCCTTGCCCAGTACGAGAGGATTTTAGTCTCCTGCATCTACAAGTTAGTAGGCTTAAGAAAATATATATCTTAAACTTGCTTACTTTCTGCTTCAGTTTTATTTAGCCTCTATGGATTTTCATTATATTGTATACTTTCGAATCCCAAATTCACTTTATTTACCATATTTTAGGCTCTAAAATAATATTGCGTCTTATATCTTTAATCGTCTTGAACTACGCTGTCGCGATAAAAATATTGGATTAATTTGAAGAGTTACAAAGCCCTCAAAACATCCACAAAAACATTCAGATAATTTGGTAGGCTTAACAGGTTTTGCGTGTTAAGTACCTGTTTGAAGAGTGGAATGAAAGAATTTTTGTGACTAGAAGGACTCAATTTACTTCTTATTGCATTGTAATGTTTCCCATCCTTCTTCCCCTTCCTCTCCTTGTCTGTAGGTTGGTTTGGGGAAGAAGGGAAGGAAACAGTAGCATACAAGAATGGGATCTATTCAAAGTGACCTAAGCTTGGAAATATACAGACGTCATAGTGGCAAAAACATGGAACTAACTGACTACAAAAAATAGGCCCTAGCCATATCATACAATATAGTGGTTTTTATCTCTCTCTCTCTACCTGTCTTATTTTTGTATTGCTGCATTTGGTCTATACATTTCCACTAGATTGCTCTGTGTGTTTAGATCTCATGGCCTTTATACACCAATACCCACCCACCATTTGCTCGGTACAATCCAATGCAGGTTAGCACTTTCACAGCTGAATAATCCTGGTTTTAATAACTTCGTGTTGGAATTTTTGTTAATACAACACACAAATAATTTATAGTGGTCCTTTATAGAAAAACTAGGTATTTATTGCTAAAATCAAAAGAGGTAGAAATATATAACAATTTATTATAATTTTCCCTATTCATCATTATGTTTAAGGTAATGTGTGGCCATTATTGCAGCTCTCAATTATTTTTATGAATAAGCAGTTTAGTGTGATGAAACTTGATGTATGATAATATGCTGAAATTATAAAACAAAAATAATTTTGTATAAATCAACAACAGAACATGACAGTATATTTTTGTTCGCATTCGGTAACCTTTTATGATACAAAATGTATATAAGGAAAACAATATGAATAAACTGTAATTTATATTGATTTATTTCCAAGAAGTTCGTTACACCCATATAATCAGCGTTTTGAACAAGATAAGCATTACGCTTTTGTCTGATACCAATTGAACTAACTCAACTGTGGGGTGGCTTTGAAAGACAGGTTATTACAAATGATGTTCCCTGATTTGATTATAAATATACAGGTGAATTGCTTTTAGACCATTTTAATTGGTACCATGGGAAAAAAAACTCATCAAGTATTAATAATACTGGTTTGGGTCGCGTATCTTCTGTTTCTTAAGTCAATTGTTGTCGTGTTGTGTAATGGTTGAGGTTTGACAGGGGAGTAATGCTTTTGTGTAATGGCTTATTACATTAACCAACTTTTATTAGTGTACAATAATTTTAGAACCATGTTTAATGAAGATCCTCCTAGTAACCAATCTAATGACAAGTTAGTAGTAATTGACTTTAAAATAATGGCCGCATTTTGGCCAAAAGAAATTTCACTCGACCCACGAGCCTAGTAACTTCATCAATATGGATTGGGATAGCTTACTCCCTGTAATTTTTTTTCTTTTGGGGATACATCAAATATAAGGATTGTACACACCACCATCCACCGTGCGTAAACCTGAGATCCAGCAACAGATAGCCAATGCCATGAAACAATGGATCAACATTCAAAAACGCTCTCTTATCAGCGATATGACAAGGGCTTGACTATAGGATTGAAATTTTTGTAGCATAAGGGGTACCCATTTGAAAAATTTAAAATTACAAATACTTGTTGAAACTTTTGGAGTTTCTTAAAATGTAACCATTTTTTTCTTTGTATAACATATAAAACTAAATTGTATACACACTTGAAATATTGAACATCATTTGTAATAACCATGTACAGTCTCACCGAGAGAATGCATGGTAGCCTAGTTAATAATTCTATCTACAATGTATTTGGTTTATCAATTATTTTGTTTAATGCGCTGTACTGAAAAAACAGGCGATTTTTGAAGAGATCTGTTAGGATGAAATAGCTTTGTCATGTTTACTGATGATACAAAATCCATGAATGGCTCAGGTTTCAAATCTTGTTTGTCATCCCACTTGAAGCAATTATAGGCTACAATTGTCCTTTGATAAAGATCTTTGCCCGGTGATCCATATGATCCCTATCATAATTTTAGTCCAAAACATTTATTTTCTGTGCCTCAAAAACTGGTCTTTGAATCTTGCAGGTCAGGATCAAAATTGATTGCATTTGATTTTTACTGGCTTATGCAGCTGTTCTAAACATCAGTTGTTTTTTCCAGTTGTTACCATTGCAGAGCAGTTGTAGGCAGCACAGTATTTAGCCATGATCGTAGCAACAGCTGTAAACATATAGTTTGGTGAAACTCAGCTGCAGGATGGAGGGATAGCGTAGTCTTTGGGTTGCCCTACGTGCATGTTATTGCTTCTGACAATTCTTGGTTATTTGGGACCAGCCGCTGCCGACCCTACTGAAAGCCCATTCAGTATTCAGTCGTTAATCCAGTAAAGAACTTTACAGAGATCTATGGCTGACCCTTATTTTCAACATTTTTTTGAGGTAGTGGTGGACTTCATTTTGGGATGGGTGAGGGAACACAATCGTGATGCAGTCTTTGGCTGCACTTTTACTCTTGACAGCTGCAGCTGGCAATTATTTCACCTGTTTCACTCAGCCAGACTTGAGGAGTTGACAAATTTTTGACCTGACCTGTTGACATTATAAAAGCAGGGATCGTCTTATCTACAAGTTAGTAGGTTTTTTAAAATATATTAAGGAAATTGCTTACTTCTTAGCTTGGCAGTTTTATTTAGCCTCTATGGATTTCTCATTATTTTTTGTGTAAAACATATTTTTAGTGGTTGCTCAATATTATCCCTTGATTAAATTACAGTCCTAAACATTTTGCAAAATAGCTTTCCCTGGACCTACCTGGCTAGTATAAGTTTATTCCGTATGACTTAGCTAATATTGGGCTTGTTCTTTTCAACAGGAGTTCCGAGGACTGAGGTACTGTCTACAACAGTATGCAGGAAACTCTCCAATCAAAGTCACGTCCAGGAGCAGTGGCTCCTTGGATGGAAGTTCTGTTGGAGGCAGTTTTTTCACTCGGTTTTCTTCTTCAGAAACACCTTTCGATTCCTACCCTGACTTGGATTGTCTTCCTCAGGAGGAAAATATTCTAGATGTCACTGTTAGTATTTATTTAATTCAAGAAAAACTTATGTTAGTTATTGGGGGTTTCTTCATACTCAAAATATAAACTTCAATTTCATTAAGAACAATCAAGCTATCTTAACCCTTGAAAGGGTGCCAAATTTTTAATGGCAGTACAAATGAATACAAAGATACTGGCACCACACATGGTGTATCTTCCTTTTTACATTTTTCGGTCTGTTCACTCATGTTCAACTTCAGTTTTGATTTTATCTTGTCTGTAAAACCAAACTAACTTTTGGAGCGATTTAATGTGATAACCTTTTGTGTTGAAAAACTGCATCTAATCTTTTAAACTTCTGTTTGATACTTATTTGTTTCTTATTTTCTGTGTTTCGTGATTTTAGAATGATCCTTCAGGATACTTTAGTGAGGAAAGTGAAGATGACACAACTGACATAACTGAGCACCAGACATCCAGTAGCAGGTAGTACAAACACAAGCATTTCTATGATGGTAACCTTTGTCATAACTTCTGATACATACTCATCTGACCACCTGTTTAGAACTAATAACATTTATTTAGTTCATTGAATGAGTTAATGAAATCCCTACCAGCAAATCAAAAAGTGTTCTTTTGTCTGCTTTTGTGTGTGTGAGACTTAAAGTTTTTAGCATGTTCTGCTGAGTATGTGTTAGCGAGAGTTGTAGCTCAACAGAGGCAGAACCAAATCATTAAAATTTTAACATTATTGAAATAGTACATAAATTTTGATCTGTATTTTGAGACACATACACTGAGTATTTTGTAATACATTTTTAAATAGCCTCTCATCTTTGTTAATGTAAAGACACAAGAAGCAGACTGAGGTTCCTTGCCCTCTGTTGACGAACACTACGCTGACAGTGCTGCGGCAGTGTGGCAAGTACTTGCAGATGAGTAAACTGCTGCGTTCCAACGCCACTGACGTCGTCACCTGCCTCAGACAGCTGTTCGACTACTATCTCTACGCAGTCTACTCCTTCTTTGCTTCAGACTTGCCTGTAAGTTGTTTATGTAATCAAAACATTTTGAAGAATAAGATTCCTGGAAGACAAAAGTTATTTGATTCCTAGGTTTGAGTTGGAATCTACGATAACACCAAGGTTTAAACATGAATTACTAGGAATATATTTAAATATATTTGTTATTAAATTTTCATTCTTTACGTTTTTTTTATCAAAAGTTTGCTTATTAAAATGGTTTATTGTTACTATTTTTTTTTAAATATGGTTCTCACTCCAGCCAATGATATAACTGTGAGAATAATCAGGAAATGGCTTTATCAAGAAATAATGATTTCATATTAATAACGCTTCTTTAAGTCTTATACTAATGAGAGGTTTTTAACTCTAGTTCTTATTTTCAATATCAAAATGTTACCTACACTGTCCCAATATTTAAGTTCTTTTTGTTGCAATTAAGTATTTGAATTTTTTATCAAGATGATTTCAATGAGTTTGAAATATTAACACAGATATTTTTCATCATTATAGTTAATGTTTCAAACAATGAAATTGTCCCATTGATGACAAAAAACTTTTCAACAAATAATCACTTGAATGTATTGGCCAATAACATTAACTCATTTATTTAGATTCTTAATAATCAAATTATTATTATTTTAGGCTACAGGTCCTAGTGGTGGTGCTTTGAGTCTAAAACTTCAAGCAACGTTGAAGCGTATAAAAGAGTCACTCACATTGAAAGATGAAGAAATTTGTGAATACAGGGTAAGTTTCACTTTCTTTTATTTGTTGATCGTATTTATTGTATAGAACATGTTATAAATCTAACAGAAATAGGAAGTTTTAATGATAGTATTTGAAAGTTCTATCAACCTTTACAAAGCTTAACCGCAGGTGCAATTTCACTTAAGCAAAATAATCAGTAGGGATTAAACCCACGCCACTGAACGCTATGGCGTGGAACTGTTTGTTCCAACCAACAGCCACCAATGTAGATTAGCTAATCTAAATTAGAAGTCTCAGATAGCAGTTCATGTATTTCAAAAATAATACAAAAAGTAAAAAACAGCCAAATTGAGGTCATCAATAAAATTAAGTTCTTGAGATATTTTAGTTTGATGCAATTTGTAGAAGCAAAAGGTCTTAAGACCTTTAAAACTAGTACCAGTTACTTCAAAACCGATTTGTGGCAAAAAAATGGACGGTTTGTAACGTTATAAAAAGGCTTTGGCAAGTAGCCAGCACAGAACTCATGGTGGTACCAATCATTGGATGAATAGTTCAGTTAGCAGATAGCAAGCTGCCCATATGATTAATGCTGAAGAGATCCCTTTTAATGGATTATAATAAATACCCAATAAATAAATACTGTCAGGTATCTTGTGATGTATTATAGGTACTGTACAAAATATTAGCTGTAGCTATTTAAAAATATGCTTCAGTGACAGTAAGTTTGCCTTGTGCAGGTGGGTGAGCCTAACATGTCTGCCGTGGTGGAATTGGACTGCTCCGAGACTTTGCACGGTTTGGCAGAAAGAGTCGTGGCAGTGGAGTCCCTCGTCTTCTTGGCTGACCAGTTCACCTTCCTCAAGCCTTACCTAGAATCTCTCCAACCTCAGGCTGTTACACTGCATATTCTCTACAATCAGGTAAATAAGTTCAAATGTATTATAATTTTATTGAAACATTTATACAATTTGTAACTGGCAACAAGTGATTGCACACAGTGCCGATCATGTTAGTTGTTCTGATGTAACCTTCTATTCAAACTTCAAGTGTCAGGTAGTGGGGGTGGCTTCAATCTAGTGGTGGTTCCGTGTACTACTAGTACTAGATGAGGTAATTCTGCCAACTATCAGCAGTTGTTTCAACTAGTACAGCTACCAATCATTAAATAATTTAATAGATTTCCTATCATTTTACTAGAGAGTATCAACATAGTCCTAATACATAGCTTAGTTCATAAAACGTCTTCATATACAACAACTTAGCATAGTGCATACCTTAGGCCAAATTTCCATAAGTTAACTTTACAAATGGATACGAGTTGGTGTATGATTATTTACCTTAGAGACAACAATCTGTTATGAGCAATATCCACTATCTATTGCAGAAAAGTGTGTAATGATTTAGTGAGAAATTATAATCCAAAAGTCATGCTACTTTGGGCCATATGTTTGTAGAATTAGGCAGAAGGTAATAAACAACTACCTAATTTGTTCTAAAATGCATTAATTCTGTTGATTTAATAATTTTGAAAAGGTTTGATACAATATCAGTTGCATGGGCTGTTATTCTTAAGGCATGTCAAGGATAGATTTTACCCCAAACTCAGAAATTGTGTTTCTAAGTCCATTGTTAGGGTAATTGAAAAATTAGTGTTACCCGAAATGTTTAACATCATTACAGTTTAACAAGAAAGTGATTCCTGTGACTTGTCTGCACCGAGTAGATATACTGAAGTTGGCCAAACATTATTAAGTTGCACACACAAATCTAGCAAGAAAGTGTTGTTACTTTTTTGCCAACCAATACTGGGTCATTAAACCTGCCATACCACCAGATCAAAAATGAACAAGCTTTTAACGTAAATAGTTTTTTTCAGCTCTAGACCCCAAATACAAGGTAGAAGCCTTATACTGTATACACTGGTGAGAACACTTTGGCTTGATACTGTAGACTACCTGTGACAATGGCTCTGTCAGGTGTTGTTGGTTGATTTGTGTTGGTGTGTACAGTCGACGAGTGTCGCTGTGGAAGTGAGACGGCCCGTGAACGCGTGTGTGGCCTGGCGAGCCGTGGACGTCAGACAAACACTCACACTCATGTCCCGAGTCAACTGGGAAATCAAGGATGTCATGAGTCAACACAGCAGCTACGTCGACTTCATACTGAGAGTGAGCATCCTCTCGGATAAGTGGGCTTCTTTAGTTCCTTACACAGATATTTAGGTTATTGTGGGTTTCATTAATTAGTCAGTTACACAAAAAAGACACAATTATTACTCTCTCTTAAGAAATCATTCCTGAAAAAATCTAGCCAAACAGTACAAATAATTTTGTCCTACAGGACACAAACACATAGTAGTTTAAGATAATTAATTCATTTTAAATACTAGTTGAGCATGAAAGAGGTACCATTTACATTTTTGATCATAAATATTCTGATTTTAAATTATCTTCTATAATATAAAAATGAATCGCAAAATGTGTTGCTAAGCGCATAACTCAACAACGCCTGAACCAATTTGGCCAATTTAAAAAAAAATGTTTGTTGGAGTTCAAGGATGGTTTTGGCGAAAAATTGAATAATTGCCGGAAACCCCTAAAACAACTCTTTTCTTTTCCCCATACAAACGTTTTCTAACTAAAACGTAAACAATTTGATCTTTATTGCTATTTGTTGCCAGCTGATATCCCTATTTTACAGACATAAAACATATGTCGGAACAAAACTGCCACATTACAAATCTTTTGACAGGGCCGAAGTCTGTCGGGTCCGCTAGTATTTGATAAATTTTAAGAAGTTTAAGGGTTAGATAACGTTGCTTTTATCCTAATTATCACTGGACCAAAAATCTTTTTAATGTAGCTCAAAATCAAGCATCTTTTTCAGTCAAAAGGAAAAATCTATAGCATAGTCAACTTTGTAACATCATTTTATGCGAGCAAAAGAAAAGATTGATACAATCTAATGAGTATACTTCAATTATTGATTGCTTGTGGTTTTTGGCTTTCTTGACCCCTAACATTCACCCATAACCCCAAGATAGTTGTTACTTAAAATGTAATCTTGACAATGACTTTTGTGGTTTTTGTAGTATCTCTTCACTTAACTGCTTGTAGAGAACTTTTAATTTACAAAATAAAATATTTATAAATTAAATTGTATACAGTTGCCAATACCTAAATTTAAGCGATATCTGTATCAAGTTTTAACTAGTTATTGCCTGTATGACATTAATGATTTTTTTGAAATTGACTTTGTAAACTGTATGTTAATGTGATACTTAATAATTGTGACGATTGTAATACAAACGATGTTCTCTTTTGTTTCTACAATAAAAATATTATTTATTTATTTATTTACATCAGAGGTGGTTTATAAATGCCTTTTATACAGTGCTTTTGAATACTAAAATTGTATTTGAGTGTCTAATTCTTTTACAAAAGCAAAAATTACGTACTACATAATTTGCTATTTGCTCATGTTTTTATTCCACTATGTAAAGTCCATTAAAATATCAATGTTGACGTCATTACTTTTCAAAATCAGTAAAACAATGTTAGGTATACTTCCTCACGCAGACTTTCAAGGGAGTTCAACTAAAATCTTTTAGTGTTTAGGTAATCAATACTATCTAAAAAAACCTGTTAATTTTGAGGATGTAATGCATTGAATGGCAATAGCCACTTTGTGCTTAACCACCAACAAGTCCTTTAGAATGAAACAAACGTGTTACAGGATCTGCAGATCTTTAGCATGAGACTGGAGGAGATATCCAAGCATGTGACAGTGTCTCGGGCCGTCACCAACAGTCTGTGGGCCAACATTGCCCATCAGCTGGCTGACACTTTCGTAGAAGGGTAATCACTTTTATCATGAATGAAATGACATGCACTAGAGTCCCGCTAATCCGAACCCTGTTTAGCTGAAAATCTGCCTAATCCAAACACTGTTAGGAGGAAACATTTTTTTAAAATTGTTGATTATTGTAAAACAAATAAAACTAGTTTTCCAAGTTATGTCATACTGTAAATCAGAAATCAGAAATTTTATTGTCATTAAGCATATGTACATTGCAATAGACAAGGTCAATTCTTATAAAATATTATTTATAATATATTTTTACAAGACAAAGTCACTTATAAATTAAAAGTTACATATTTTTAATTGCTTAGTTTAAATTACTTTTGTTAAAACCCTTTTTCTAGGCTTACTTCCCCTGCACATAAAACACATACCTTTAAAATCAACATCTACTCGTTGATTTAAAATTCCTTCAATAAAATAATAATAATATTATGCATATACTACAATTAAACATAACATACAATTAAATAGCAAGGGATATTAAAATATTTTAAATATAAACATTCAGATTAAAAAGTTAAACTTGTAATATCACAGGTCAGAAAATCTGACACTGAGT
The DNA here is from genome assembly GCA_018831715.1 of Matsumurasca onukii. Taxonomy (NCBI): domain Eukaryota; kingdom Metazoa; phylum Arthropoda; class Insecta; order Hemiptera; family Cicadellidae; genus Matsumurasca; species Matsumurasca onukii. Next base: position 18,267,612 of record CM032060.1, on the reverse strand, counting down.
AATATACATTGTTTTTAAACCATTTTTCTAAAGCTCCCTTAAATTTTCCCAATGGTACTATCCATGTATTTTCTGGTAATTTGTTAAATAGTTTAATTTTCATGAAAATATGGCTGCCATTATATTTAATAATGAACCAGCACTCATAATGAAGCACTAAACAGCATAAATATCGCTCAAAAATAACTTTTAACAAAACACAACAATATGACACGGTGAGTCATGTTTGTTTTAGATCGGATGATTGTACTGCAAATTTTCTATGAATTTCTTGGGGTAGGGTATTGCAGTAGTACTACAGGATTAAAATAAAATACAAAATTTCTTACATTTATATATAAAACAATTATCCCTCAAAGTCAAAGTATATGACCTCATAAGGTCAATATATAATAAATGCACCAATATATGCCAAAATCCGCCTAATCGAATTTTGCTAATCAATAGTCAACATTCCAATTAGTTTGGATTAGCAGGACTCTAGCTTGAAAATGGCTTTATCATAATGAAATGACAGATTCTTGAATGAAATGACAGATTTGCAGAGGTATGATTTTTATCATGAATGAAATGTCGGATGATACTGAATGTCGGATAAGCGGAGGATGGATAAGGGAGACTACTATTCACTTAGTACTATTATACACTTTTAATTATTGATTTTAATCTCTATGCTCTATTTTCATTATTTGTCCCTGCATATGTTTATGACCATTTAATTTATTGCCATCATAATAATTTTAACAATAATCATTGATTGATTTATATTTTATTTTATACAAAACTTGTCTGACAAAATTATTTGGTTCAAACCAAAGATTGTTGCAAAAAGCAAACACTGTGAGGAAATTTTTAAATATCTACTGTACAAGACAAATTTTGGATTAATTTATACAAACAGTCAAGTAATTGTAACGTTTGCAATTCATACAATATTATCAGTTGTCAGTAGTTAAGATTGAAGAATGTTTCAGTTCTTGAAAGCAATAGTTATTGTACCATTTAATTAAGTAATCCATTACGAACTGTATCCAAACCATTTAGAACTAGAAACAGTTAAGTTTTATATCGACATCAGATGCTAAACCACAAATTGCTAACCTTTAGCAACAAGTCAAATTATTCCTATCACACAGCGCACAGGCTAGTTACTGGTATAGTATATGGACTCATTTTATGCGAATACCTGAGTAAAAACAAATTGATGTAAATTAATTCTCAATGTTTAGTTTGAACAAGTCATAACATATTATGTTTTAAGTGTTTTTGTTACAATATTTGTCTTAACCTAATTAATTCTTTAGCTTTCAAAGTTTATTAAAGTCCCTCTTTGAAGTAGAAAATAATTTTAAAGTGCTTTGTAGCAAAATAGTTTGTCCCAGTAATCACAGATGTTTTCAACTACGACTTATCGTACTTGTCAGCTGTGATAATATTTGTTTGTCAATATACTACTAAATGCAGTCGCCAATTACTTCTGCAGTTCCTCAACTTGATTGTTACACATCGTTGATTGTAAAACTATTAGCTTTTAGACGTTACGTTTTTTCGTCGGATACGGCACGGCGCAGTGAATTTGATTGCAATAGCAACTCGGCCGTGTCCAGCACGTCTGAACAGCTCCATATGATGCTATTGTAATCAAACTCACTCGCGCTGTGCCATATCCACACAGCGAAAAATGGTAACATCTGAAAGCGGCCTTACACGTGATAAAGTTATAATTTTTCTCTGGCCTGAGGTACAATTCAACTAATGAAAAAATATTTTTGTTCTCATAATTTTAAATTTTTGATTGGTATTTGAAATATTCTAAAAGGGTTGTTCACAAATATCATTATTAATAAATGTTGATATTGAGATTTTGATGGCAACTGAGTGATTAATAATATTAAAAGTGTATGGTGCATTTTGAGCCAACACAACAGCAATTTTGGTATTTTCCAGCCTGCTTCTTCTTCTGCGTTATGTCAATGGAATGGTGCATGATTCTCAAATAGCTGGCGAGCTCGCTTCTATTGAGGGTCACGTCACTTGTGAAACCCTGTGATGTCACTACTAAGTCAGTTGATGATCTAGGTTAGAATTAGGTATATACATCTATGATAGTGATCAACGCACTTTGTTTTTTAAGGTTTTCAAGCGGCAAGAAGTGCTCGAATGGTGGCAGAGGTCTGATGCAGCTGGATTGGACTCAACTTGTGACTCAGCTGGAGAAAATGTGCTCGTTGAGACCGATTCCTCACCGAGAGTTTGTAGAAGCGTATGTAAAAGCTTACTATCTACCCGAGCCATCTCTGGAAGCATTCGTCAGAGATCATAGTGTAAGTTCTGTACGGTTGTTAGTTTTGTTATATAACCACTAGATAGTAGGTTCAAATTTAAATTAGTAAAAAATTCCCGACTTTTTTAGACAAGTGAATTCTCCAGTTTTATGAACTTAGTAATTTTACTCTTAATGTTATTCATGAAGACCAAGATTGCTCAATATTGTAAATATAATTTAAAATACGTAATATGCAAACAAATTTGTGTAATACACAACCTGTTTCAACTGTAGAAAAGTCATTGTCGAGTGTTGAGAACAATATTTTTATAACAACTACACTTGACTATGTTTTAAATTTCAAAAGTGTAGGTGTTATAAAAATATTGTTATCAACACTTGACAATGACCTTTGTACGGTTGAAACATGTTGTGCATTTCACAAATTTGTTTGCATATTATTCTGTATTTTAATTTAAAACTATATTTTACAACTTAATTTTTAGTTGAAATTGTCCCAGAAAACCGCATGTTTTATTTCCAAACCCTTTAAAATTATAAGTTAACGATATTTATATCGGTTCACAATACATATTGGCCGAAATATTAATATCGGTTCGCGATATACAGAGCGACACAGATTGAAGGGATGAATTTGAAACACCTGTCAAATTGTTATCAATTGTCATAGCAACGTTGTTCTTATGTAATTTTGAAGTTAATTGTATGCCATCTAAGATACAATGGGATAGTGCAATGTTCAGCAGCGGGCTTTTGCTTTGAGACTAATAGAAAAGTCATGTATCAGTGATTAATAATTGGTGGATGTTCAGCAGCTCAGCATAGAAAAGTTCAGCATTTCAATATAGATAGGTAAGACATCGTCGTCAGATTTTCCCAATTTTCATGTTTTATTTTGTCAATTGTAGTGAAAGTGTTAAGATGTACACTAAATTTTGTTACTAACAAATATGAAATTTTCAGGAGTATTCCAGTAAACAGATCATTGCACTCATAAGCTCTGCTTGTCAAACAAATAAGAAGATGAAGCAGAAGTTAACAGCGATGATTGAGGACCAAGAAAAGGCTGGGATCAGATGACAGCAAGAGTGATCCGTTCACACACTTCTAGAGGCCTAATATGTACAGAATGCTTGTAAATTTACTTAATATTTCATTTCAAAATTATTTTTACATTGTGCATATCATCGTCATATTATTTTGTGAATATATTATGTTTAATAATAACCACCATTAAAACGCTTAGATCAATGTGTTATGTTTGAAAAAGCCTCTATTTTATTTGAAATAATAATCTTCTCTACTTTTAAGTTTTAAACAAGCCTAAGTTTGTAACAAGACTACACAGTTGTCATTCAATAAAACACTCATCATTGTCACAGAACAGGCAGACTAACGATTGATCTCAATTCTGTCTACCTTACAAGAATCATAGTTACTCCCACCGACCTGAACCAACTCCAGTTATTAAAATCATTTTAAGGGACCCGATTGTAATACAGTGGAACCCCTCATATCAGGCCGTAAGGGGAACAGACAGTCCGGTATCGTGAGGAGCAAAAAATACTGTCTTTTTACAGGTAGAAAATGTGTTTACTTCAGTGTTTATATAAAAATAGTTACATAAAAAGGAAGCTAATATGTGACTAAATGTTAGTAAAAAGTGTGTTTCCACATCATATTTTCTTCTGTACGTCCTCTTCATTTACTCAATCATACTCGATCCACAGACTGTATCAAGGGTGTCACAAGTGGGGGTAGAAACATAGCTTGAATTTTTTTCTTTTTGATATCACATTCAGAATCAGAAGGTTGACTTGAAGAGTTATCTAGAAGCAAGATGCTCACGATGTAGAGTGACCGGCCTCAAAGCACGCCGGTGGGACAGCGTACGGACTAGGTCGGTAATCCCAAGGAGTCTGTTATTCCGAGGTTGGACATGAGGGGTTCTACTATAATAGCTTTGACTTTTGATATTTTTAAAACATATTAGCGACAATAAATAAGTACTTTGGTAAAAAACAAACATGGATACAGATTTTGCCATATAATTCCTAGATCCATTGTTTCTAGAAATGTCTGATCGAAAATATTATGCACCTATTACACTGTGGGAGCTATTCCTAAAATGCCCCTGGTTTTAAAGCATGGATAACGATTTTACAGGCACATTGGTAAATGTGGATGGGATGCAACTCAGATTTTGATGGTGTTGGCCAATATGTCAGTACGGGTGGAGAAGGCTTTACAATAGAGAAGTTCTTCCAGAAAGACTTTCAAGTTTCGGAATCTGATGCCAAAAGATTAAATTGTTCTGCTTTAGAGGCCAGCAATTGTATATTCCTCCATAAATGCAAAGTAGGGGTCAGTGAGTAGCAATAGTTTAGTTGGGTTTAGCCTGCTGAAGTAATTGGCTATTGTGTTGGGTCAAGTAATTCATTTATTCATTCAATTTACATGCTGTAATAAGGGAATAGACAAAATCGTTATTAATCTTTAAGCAAAGTATAAAGTTAAAATTTACCCATCACTATAAAACCGCCCTACTTTAGAGACAATAAAAAAGCAACTTGTCCTGGGTCATATTGGTTTACTGTTGTTTGTTTTTAGCAAATATCCTTTGGAAAAATGAGATATTTATGTCGTTAGCATGAAAAGACCCAAGTCCGGATCCATGAAATAAGCACACCAATCCTGACCCCCAGAACATGTTTTGAGCATTTTTTCCAATCTTCATATAAATTATGTGAGCTCTCTACAGGTTGCATTTTTTGTCAGATTTTCATAACATTTGGTACAAATGTTCCTTTTGTACAAAGATTGTTCAAGTTTGTTAGACAGCAAAATCAAAAGTCCTCTTTTTGGTGGGGAATTTTTACCAAAAGAACAGTTTTAATTATTAAAATTATAATGCTACCCATCAATATTCTAAAGTTAAATAAATCTGGTTATACATTTCAAAATGACAACCAAAAAAGTTATTTTTGCTATAACAGCGGAATGAGTAGTCCAGCGTTAATAAAATGTCTCTTCATGACATGTGTTAAAACTTGCATTAAAATACTAAGGAATTCTAAAAGAAGCTAAACTGAAGACACCTGGAACTGAAGGCAACTGAAAAGCGACTATTTGAACAACACTTGAAGACCTGCTATAAGATCTGCCTTGCTTAGTGAATTTCATTACTTTGACACTGTACTTTTTACTATTCTAAGTTCTAGAAGGCCAAAGCGAGGCTGTGAGCTTAGAAAACGGCCTCCATAAACTCATGTGTTAATAGAGCTTGAAAAGGTGAGGCTCTGAGCGTAGTGAACAACCTCGTAATGCCCGTCATAATAGCACACGAAAACTTAAGACCAAATGCCAAAGCGGGGCTGATAGCTAGTTGCAAAATAAATTCGCTCTGCTAATGCCAGCGGCCCTCTAGTGCTTAGCTGTGTGTCGGCCTGTTATTTAGATGTAATCACCTCCTTAAAATTTCAGAGTTAGTAGTAAACCACTCACGGTTAAAACTACACTGTTCATTTAATGACATACAAAGATATATTTTTTTTGTACTTCAGTATTTTGATTTCAAATTATTATATATAACTAGCGGACCCGACAGACTTCGTCCTGTCAAAAAGATTTGTAATGTGGTAGTTTTTTGTTCCTACGTATCACTCTGCACAATACACGAATTTGTTTCATGTATTAGTTAACAAAAGCAAACTCAGTAGATTAGGTTACAGAAAATCCAAGAAAAACAATACAATGTACAACGGCAAATCGACATTGACAGTTTGTTTTGATTTTTTTTCTTTAGCCGTACACATGTTTTATGTCTGTAAAATAGGGATATCAGCTGGCAACGAATAGCAATAAAGCTCAAATTGTTTACGTTTGTATGGGAAAAAGAAAAGGGCTTTTTAAGGGTTTTTCGGCAGTTATTATTTTTCTCACTGTAAAACCATCATTGAACTCCAACGAACATTTTTAAAAAGATTTGGCCAAATTGGTCCAGGCGTTGTTGAGTTATGCGCTTACCAACACATTTTGCAATTCATTTTTATATGATAGATGTGCAAACTTGGTCTTTATGAATAATGTAATAATTGTTAATTTGCACCAGTTTAAATTGTCTCGGCAATGTAGATGAAAACCTCATGTTTTTATTTCTAAGTAATTTAAAATTGTTACAGTAGTTTAAGGGAAGGGCAAAATTAATTGTTTAGCAGCCTCTTAGTAAGGTTATACTGTAGCTTATTAAGTAATCCATACAAAGTCTCCCTCCTTTTCTAACCAAAATTTTTATTTTGTTTAAATTTCAATGGTTATTGATTTATAATTTTGAAATTGGACAAGTATGGCTTAGAGGATATTAAAATATTATTTAGACCATATTTTAATACACTATAGATATTCATGGAATTGGGGAATAACAAATTAGGCTAGTATCAAGCTATAAATTTATGTCTTAACATAAGATATTCCAATCCAAAAGAAAACCCAAACAAAATTGTCATTACAGTTTCTAGAGAGGCAGTAAAAACTTTAATAAACAAAGAGTAAAAACTAAGACTGGAATGATATCCACCTTTATTTGTCAATGTCATTCTGACAAACGTCTGTACAGATAAATTATAATAGAACAACATGTGAGAAATATTTACAATATTTATAACCCTTCCTATAAGTAATTGGATCCACAATCATTCTTGAGCGATGGAAGATATGATAAGAGACTATTTTGAACAATAAAATCTAAAAATAAAAAATGTGCAAAATTTAATCCCCAAAAGAGTTTACTTAAATAAATAAATTTTACATCACTTTAAAAACATAACAATTGAAGAAAACTATATTTGTGCGCCAATACATCCGTTATTTGAGACAGTTGAATTTTCGGGTTCAAATCATTGTGATAACGGAAGTGAGCGTTACGCAAGTCGGATACTCTGTATGATCTGGAATATAGCTGTAACAGATAAAACAAACAAAGGCTGTAAATCAAAGCATAAAAGTAGGAAAAAACTAGATAAGTTACACTATTAAAAGGGTTAAAACACATCTAGGAACCATGAGGACACTAAGTTGGGGGAGTGAAACACCTATAATGACCCAGGCGGTGTTAAGTACACTGCTCAATTTGGGTCTTGCCATTCCTTCTCAACTTGATATTTACTACACTGATGTTGGATCTGTTCAAGTAGGATTTTGACCCTTTGTACTTGACGTCATTTCATTACAACATATTCTTGAGTTAACACAAGAATTTTACTATAATTAGTATTAGTGGTTAGTAAAGATCAATTTTCACAATCACAGGCAATCTAATATTAGGTAGATTTCAGCCAAAGCTCTAGCCAGCACCTCCTCACAGGTAACTAACCATAGGCATGATACCAAGACCAATTCTTTTACATTAATTTAGTACACTATAGTAAACCCTGACCAACCAAAGTAAAGTGTCATTCAGGTGAGTATTGATAACCAAAATCACTAAACAATAAACACGTACAAACTCTACACAGACCGTCTCCAGTTTGTACGATGCTAGCCCCTCACAATGCTCTTCTGCACAGATTTATTGCCTCAACTCGCTTTGCTTAGTAAAACATTTTTCCCCATGGACTGACCTCGATTAATCAGCTCCCCAGTTAATCAGTTCATGGATCATCGGGGTTCTACTATAGAGTTTTGTGTTGTTTCCTGGATATTTCGTTAAAAATTATCCCTTATTAAGTGTTGGTACATCCGTGGAACGAGGCGGTACAGAGGTTCCCTATATTGTATTAATTATGTTTTCTGCACATTACAGAGCCAGTTGACTATATGTCAAACGGAATTAATACAACCAATATTCTAAAATTAACACAAGGCTAATTGTAAGAGATTAATACAACTTTAGGAAATAGGTTTTGATTTAAATTAACTCTGTACCTAGGGCTTCCAATCCCAGTATTCAAGATCTAACACTGATTTTTTATGACAATACAGTTGTACATTTTCAAGATATGTGCAAAATTGTATTCATAATTTTTTTAGAGTTAAAGGGGGGTTATGTAAAGTGGTCTTCAAAAACTTTATTTTGTTTGCAACTTATTTGTACGTTAACAATGCAAAAAATAATAAAATGAGATTCATATAGACTCATTCTACATTTGTATTAACCCTATTATTCTTTAACGATTCAAGTAAAATGTTGAAGAAATAACTTTCAATCTCTAATTGTTTGCTACTTCTAAAACAATGGTTTAACTTGCAACTACCCATCAACATAATCTCCCTGAATATATCATATTTAATCATAACACCCTCCCTGTATTGCCTGTGGTACAATAAAGTAGGAAAGAATCACCGTGTTAGTTATTGAAGACCCAAACAGCGACCGCATTTATTTCTTTAGATGGCATACACCTTTATCACATTTCAGTACATAGCTTAAGATAAACAAAAACAACAACATGCGATGAACGGTAAGATTGTTTAATTTCGTCCAACCCACCCCTAATAGTGTGGTATTACATGTTTTGTTCATCTTATTCTTTTTGCTTGAGTTTATTGTTTTCAGGGTGGTTTTGGGTAACAATAAGGGACATGAAAGAGTACATGCGACTTGTAAGGTAATAAGTCTTAAATAATCAGATTAGTGTGAGTGGCAAAGTATTTGAAATGCTTTGTGATGGTTTTTTCTTTGATTATGGCAAAGAAGCACTTTTCTTTTCATACAAATCAGCTAATTTTAATAATTTAAAGAGAAATTTGTAACTGAATCCAAATCCAAGGATCAGAAAAACAGGTCGGGATTGGAAGCTCACATTTGTACCTGACATGAAGTAATCTAAATTTATTGACAAGCGCATTACTGTCATCTTTTAAGAACAGTGAGGAAACAAAATGAACTAAAGTGTCTAATTAAACTAGTTATAGTTACCTCCAAGTTATAGTTACCAATGCCAATTAGTTTATAGACGAGCACACTTTGATTTATACTTTTGATTTGTATGTACTTTTCTTTACAAATTAATAATGCAGAACTTTATTTACAAAATTGTACAAGCTCAAAACTCAAAAAAATACCCTGTCAAGCTAAATGACACATTAGACAGAAATGTTAACTATACCTGATCCGCAGACAACGAAGACAAACAGGGCTAATAACCATGGACCGACTGGGGTCTTTTCATCAGCAGGTTTCTGAAATAAAAAATTAGTATTAGCCTGAATATTTCTACGCTTTAAAAGCTTACCCATTTAAAATTGGGATTTACCTAAACTGTAGTCAAGAGTAGTTTTAATACAATTATATTCCTGGAATATGTGGAATGAGTCTAAAAGTTACAAGTTTTCTAAGAAGACTAAAATGTACAGCAATAAAACAATCATCAAGTTATACAACTTTCACATTTATAACACGTTTCAAAATCAGGATCAGAGTAGGGTAACTAGGCTGGGCCTAGTTCTACCTTATTACATATGGAACCTTATTTTAAACAGTTACATAATTGTCCATGAAACAAAACCAAAAAATACAGCCTTGAGTGTAGATGTATTTGATATTCATACACTCCTCAATATTCATAATTCCTTATTATAGCGAAACAAACTAAAAATAGATGCAAACTAACAGAACTCAATAACAAAGTGGCAATACTCACCGATGATTTTGGTACGTTTCCCCGAATCAGTATATTTTTGCTAGCCTTCTCATTGGCGATACGCATTCTCTGCTTGGGAGCCATGTTTTATTTTTAATTATTTAAATTAAAATAACTTGAAAAGCTGTCTAGTTACTAATGAATAAATCGCAAATACGAGAAACTCACAGCTTCCCGAACTTGACACAACACATCAGAAGAAGAAATGAACGAATTGTGTTGACGTACGCACACGCTTGCCAACAAGACATGCTTGCGTGTTGGACGAGTATCTGTCATTAGCGAATGACTTCTAGATTACTTTGTATAGCGAAACTTACTATAAAAAGCCTTACCCTGATTGCTAGACATATAACAAGATAGTTTTAAAACTAAACTTAAGGTCCATCTGTTCATAACAATTCTGGAAAGGATCATACACAACTAATGGAAACTATAAAACAATTGTTAGAATCATAGAATGCCAGAATCATATCAGAATTAAGCACGGAACTCATTAGGCGAACAGGAGGCGCATAGTTTGGCCATTAGTTTTAAAATATACTAGCTGAGAGTACCCGCGCTTCGCCTCGGGGCTTTGTTAACATAGCTGTGTGTATATTCAAAGAAAATTGCAAATCATTTTAAACAAAAAAATACTTTCCTATATATCCTTAGAAACCCCATTTAGTTTGCCTGTTAGTTCAAAATCTTCTCCTTATAAATGTTGGCTACCTTGTAAGATTCATAGTTACTTCCACCGTTCCACCCTATGTGTTGGGCAAGTGTATACGCCATATTCCTGTAAAATCTCATTAAAATAGGTCCAGTGGTATTTGCGTGATTGAGGAACAGGCACACGCCATCTCATTATTATATACTAGTAAGGATTAGTGTTGGCTAGATCTGCTGACGCCTGACGGGTTGCGCCGCCAGGACTTTTCTCTTTTACCTTGTGGCAGGCGAGGTAACCTTTCGATCGTGAGTTTGATCGAGGCGGGATGCTAACTCACATTTAGCCGTCCCACCGTGCCCGCATGGACATGGATGACAAGATTCCGTGTCCCCCTAGCGCGTCGGCACCACTTTGCGCCGAAGGTCACATCAAACTGCACTAATTAGAAAATCAGGCAAGCTGGCCCTGTCCAGTTTCCTGAACAAGGGATGGGATTCGGCCAACCCTTTTTAACAGGGAAAACCTTGTTAACAGGGAGAGTTGACCAGCCACCCCGGGGGTGTAAAGGGCCCCACGGGACTCGCACTTTTAATGGTACCGTCCGTGTTCATTTGGGATGAGCACGGTATTAAGGAATTTTGGGAGGGGGCAAGTCCTTCCATTGTTAAGAGACTTTTATGATCCGTTCCTCTGTGGTCACTATATATTCGTCAAAGTTAAAATATTGAGATACAGCTAATGGTTTGACACGCTTAATATTCTAAGTCAATGCTCACACTTTTATCATGTAATCTGACACTGTTTATGGTACGATACACCTCTTGGAACAAATCAGATATTTGATAAATATTATCTATGTACCTTTACCAGCTGAAAGTTTTGACGTTTTTGTTGATTTCCTTAGCTTTTGTTGTGACTGATGAGTGATGTATTAGAGAAAATTGCAATTCTATTGAATGTTAAACAATAGAAAATTTGCTAGGTGTATTGAAAGTAAACTACTTGTGCATTGTGTCTTTGGGATAATTCAAATATCATTGTGTCTAAGAAATGATTTAAAGTTTTTTATTTCTAGTGACATTTTCCATAAATTGAGCCTAGGACCTTACACTTCTTATCCTCGTCATGAGTTTCTTGTTGTAAGTTTAGTTATCATTCTTGGTTTTTTAGGACTCATGGTTTTTGACAATTGTTGTAGCTCTTATCAAAGTAAAATTTCTTGTGTGTGGCTCTAGTCTTATAGCTTAGATATATTACCATATTTACTTTGGGAGTCCTTTTGTATCCATTAGGAAATAGGCATATTTTAAATAGCCCTAGCGGTAATTGAGTGCCCCAACTGGTTTGAGTGAGAGTTTCAAATCATAAATATTTATTTTCTTGCAAAAATCCTCTCTTAGCTCTTAGTAGGTGAGCATGGGGTATCACAGGGCCCCAGACAAGAAACTCCTTTTTAAAAGTGGATTTTATATGCTACAAGGCTGAACAGCCGATCCATTATCTTCCAGGAATCATACAACTTAACTCAGAGTAGGCAAATTTCCGGTAGGGTTTGTAAGTTTGTGTCAGTATAGGCCTACCTTCATGTACTTAATTCTCTTAGGTCAGACCCCGACTTCAAAGTATGTGTTTGATGGGCCTATTCTGAAGTGCGCACAAACAGAATGTTTTGTTTTTTACTCACATACCAAAGTAATTTTAAGTGTAACTGTGTGTGGTATTTGAGAATAATTATTAATACATTCCACAAGCTGAAAGAGCAACCTTCTTTGGATATAACTGCCTGAATCAAAACTATGATTCAACAACAATTTGTTTTACCGTTACTATAGGAGCGGGTCTTAGTTCAGAGAAATAATTGCCAATTGTTTTACTCAGACTTAGTTTAGATTTTGCTCAGTAACATTTGCTAGGTTTTTATTCCAGTGGTAATAAATCCTACACATACAAGAGTTACTCGCAGCTTTACCCAAAATATTTGCTTTGTAGAGTTCTGTCATGTAACAGTGCATCAAAATAATCAGTTTGTCTAAATTCTCATCTCCCTTAAGCCAAAATGTAATTCAGGGATTTTAATTTTGATAATTGAATATTGTATTTACTTATTGTTTGGGCCTCGTTCCTATAACAATTTAAAATAATTTTGTAATGTATAATATTGGCATTGAAAATGGTTTAGTTAAATAATGATGGAAACGCATAATTTTTCAATCCTTTTTGCAGAAAGTCATTCAAGTTACATAGTTTCAAGGCTAACATACCTCTAAAATACCTCTTGAATCATCCATTTTATTCAATACAGGAATTTCTCGAGACTTCAGTAGATTTAAGATTTTAGTTTAAAACATAGTAACATATGTAATTGGTTATCTAAGTTATGTTAAAACGCATGTAATGCAACTGATGACTATTCCTATTTCATGTAAATGATCAATGGAAATAAAAATGATTTGATTTGATTTTAACATCAAAATTTTACATTGCAGTACTAGAAAAATAGAACAGTAAATAGTTGGAGAGTTCTTACAGCATGCACAATCACAGTTTTTAATTAGAAAGAGTCACATTACAGAAAGAATCACCTGTTTGGAGTTAAAGCACACAGAATTTTTCTTTTTGTGCGTTAAGTAATATTTATTGTAGGTTTAGGTTTTAATACTAAAACATGTTTTTAGTGGAAGTCGGTCTTCAAAAACTTTCAAGCCAAAAAAGAATATTCCAGAAGGAACTCACCAGTATGACTTGATGAAACATGCTGCAGCCACCTTGGGTTCAGGCAATCTGCGGTTAGCTGTCATGTTGCCAGAAGGAGAAGACCTTAATGAATGGGTGGCTGTCAATAGTGAGTACAATTTCTTATGTACTTTAACTCAGTTGGTTTAAGAAAACAAGGGAGATCGGATCAACAGTACATTGAACTGCCTTAGGGTATCAATACATTTACGTAAATATTGAATATTGACAGATTTGACTATAAAGTTGACCATAAGCTTTAAATATTTCCTTTGAAAGTCAAAAGAAGAATAGCTCTATTCAAACCATTTAAGTTATATGTCTAAAGCAAGACTCAAAGCACAAACTCAGGGATCTATACTTTTGGTCCAAGAATAAGTAATTTAACTCCATCTCTTTAAGCACCAAATCTTAAACCTTTAGTCCTAGTAGCACCAGATTAGCAGGAAACAGCCTGCCTTAATTTTAAACCAGAAACAACAATTTTGGAAGTGTTTGAATCTTTTGTTCTTTTTTCTGTTCAATTAAAACTTAAGAACTTATTTATTTGAGGCCCGTAGATAAAAGCTTTATAGCAATAGTTGAGTAATAAACCCCTAAATAGTCTACACTCAGTAACTAGTAAGTTTAAGGTTTTAATTTAAAAACATTTCACTGACTTAATTTTTGCAAAATGTTTTTATGGCAAAATATTTTTTTTAAAGAAAATTCTGAAAAGTCACATGTTTAGGTTGATCAGGACTGATCTAAAGTGAAAACTTGCTAGTGTGCGTGAATATCATTTCATGCCCCTACCAGGAGTCAGGGGGTTATGCAGTATCCCCAGCAAAAAGGGGATAGGGGTCTCTTCCGGGAAATGTTACCTGATGTTTGTTAGTGATAAGGTTTACCAGTGATGTGTTCCACTGAACTCAGATGCCATGGAGAGTGACCAGTTGGAAAAGTGTAACCAGTTAAATCCAAATTATTTGTGTGCAATTCAATTCAAATTCTGTTTAATTGCAAATCATTATTGTAAATTTTCTGTAATCTCATTGTAAATGGTGTAAACCGTAAATAAAGTTAATTGAATTGAATTGTACAATTTACGTAAACATTTATTGATGGAATCAATTTCATCAATTAATTTATTCATGTGGTAAATCCTGATGTAAAATGGTAAGTTTAGAGGCTTTTTGGGGGACAGTTTTCCTGAAACCAAAAGATTTAATACGTCAATCCTAGTACTACCGATGTATGAGAGACCCCGAAAAATGTGGCAAATCTTGATGCAAAATGGTGAGTTTTGAGGTGTTTTGGGGATATTCTTTTTCCTGAAATTGAAAGATTTAATATGTTGATCTCTCTTACAAATTCAACTAAATGGTTTTGAAAGTTTTTCTTGTTTAAATATATTTGCCCAACATTGAAATCAATTACTTAAAATTTCCCTAATCTATTCTTTATAATAATTTTCTAAATATTTTTAAATACAGTCTTACACTAGATGTTCGTTAAAGAAAATAGCGAAAATTAATAAATCCGCAATAAAGCCCTGGGTAACAAAAGGGTTCTCATTTTGAACACTTAAGGAACCAATAAATCATTTAAATTAATTGAATACTTTAAAATTACAAAAGAGTATATGGTAAACTATAAAAGCTGCAAAAGCAAGTTGCTTTTGCGAGCGGCTTAGTAAGAGTAATAACATGGCAACTAATAAACACGAATAGGAAAATAAAACAAGTCCAGTCACCTGGATCAAATATGCCTAGCCCTGAGGTTTTCAATAGTTTCTTCACAAACCTTGGTAAACAAAAGTACACGCTGATAACAGAGCCTACGCCAAAGTCATCGTCCAACGACAGCTGTCCAAACACACAAAATTTTTAACCTATGGACCCATACAAAATATACAGAATAATCATGAATCTAAAGCATTTAAATGCGGCCAGATACAATGGAATAACTCATCCTATTTGTTCGTCACTGTTATTGGGTGTAATACTGAGTTTAAGTTACCAAAACTCGTTAACTGCAATAGACATGGTAAAAAACAAAATGGCATTTGTTTCCACCATTGCAAAGTTTTCATGGGCACACAACGCAGTGATAGCGTGAAGTGTTGATATTTACCTAGGTTTACCAAAATATAATCACTATGTCAAAGATCTAATGTACAGTAAAATGAAATTTTTTTTTCTTTTCAGCTGTAGATTTTTTTAATCAAATCAACATGCTGTATGGAACGATAACAGAGTTCTGTACTGAAGAAAGTTGTCCAATAATGTCAGCTGGACCGAAATACGAGTACCATTGGGCCGACGGTCACACAGTGAAAAAGCCAATAAAATGTTCTGCACCCAAGTATATCGATTATCTGATGACTTGGGTTCAAGATCAGTTGGATGACGAAACATTATTTCCATCAAAAATAGGTGAGTAAGAATTCTGTAAAATTCTGTAAGAATTCCTTTAAAAACGATGCTTTAAAAATATAATTGAAATCAAATATTGTAATCGGTCCTGTAGTGTCTACTTGAAACAAGTTTTTGTTTGTTGTAACTGAGTTGACATGGACAATATACCAGGTATCCAAAAGTCTGAACCCCTGTAACTTTAGAATGAATGGACATTTTTGAATGTGCTTTGGCATACATATTAAGAGTCAACTGAAGTACTTTTTAGCATATTTTGGAGGTTTGCCCCCACCCTAAAATAGGGGTAATAGGGGCGACTTAGAAATATTTACTTACCCCATCTTGTGATCCCTCATTTGAAAGAGTATAAACACACAA
The DNA here is from genome assembly GCA_018831715.1 of Matsumurasca onukii. NCBI lineage: Eukaryota > Metazoa > Arthropoda > Insecta > Hemiptera > Cicadellidae > Matsumurasca > Matsumurasca onukii. Next base: position 18,251,520 of record CM032060.1, on the reverse strand, counting down.
ATTCATTGAACCCATTAAAAGAAATTTACGATGTCCCTGTTCAAAATGCCGGCTCAAAGCGTGTTTCATTGTTTGAGCAGATAAATTGAAGTGGTCACTATTGTTTTCAAAATTTATAAAAAATATTCTGATTTAGTTCTTGGGTGATCAAAGCTCTAAAATGGAATTCTAAATGATAACTTTTGGTGGTTTTTGACAAAATAGGGCAGTTGCAACTCTAGTTCCCTCCGCTCACAGCCTCACTTCCGCCTTCTGTCTCAGCTTTTCAACCTGTATTATCAAGGGTGTTACGAGGCTGCGTTACACTCTCAGTCTTGCTTCAGCTTTCAGCCTAAAATTTACTTGGTCTTTTACTGCCATTTTCAATACATATCATAAAGGAAAGACTCATTTGAAATTTCATTAATATTGGAAGTTTGTATTCATTCTGAAATTTCAGTAAAAATCTTTTTTGGCTACCATTTTAAAACAATCGGACAGATTTCCATAGTTTTTTCATATTAATGGGTAACATTAAAATACAAATTTCCATCAAATTTTCGTAAAACCTGATCAAATCTATAGTTTTTAGAACATTTGCACCAAACTTTATGAAATTAGACAAAAAATATGACCTGTAGAGCTCACACATTCAAACATTATGTTGTAAAGTGTTGAAAAAATGCTTAACATGTGTTTTGGGGATCAAGATTGGTGCTCATTTCATGGTTCCAGGTCTGTGTCTTGCCATGCTGACAGATATTCATGGAGGCAGAATGAATATCTAGTTTTTTCAAAGGGTATTTGTTAATAAGTAAAAACTCAATTTTGTTCACATCTGTACTGCCCTTCACAAAAATTTTATCATGTGCTATATTTTGTATCAATTTATATGAGACAATCTAATTTTGGTTTTTGAATTTTCAGGTGTTCCTTTTCCAAAGAACTTTCTGTCCATAGCTAAAACCATACTGAAGAGATTATTCCGAGTGTACGCCCACATCTACCACCAACATTTCTCAGAAGTTGTCCAATTGGGAGAAGAAGCACACCTCAACACATCTTTCAAACATTTTATATTCTTTGTACAGGTAAATTTCAATTGTCTATTTGAAATAATAATTTTTTCAGTTACTAGTGCATTTAAACTAGTTTAACTAAAAAATTACTTTAATAATTATGTATCGGAGGCACCAGTTAATTTTAATTTAATCTGGAAATGAAATTATTAATATATCCTGTTGTCATTTCTTCTCTTAACTATCTTGAATTTCTATTTAACTTTTCAGAAGTAGGCCAAGACAGTTCCATAAAATTAACCTACAAAGTAAAAGTGACTTGACCTGCATCTTAAATTTGTAAAAACAGGCGTAAACACAATCACTACTATGGTTTAGTGAATTTCCAGTAACCAAATGAATAAACTTGGTTTACAGGAGTTCAGTTTAATCGACAGGAGGGAACTGGCACCTCTCCAAGAGCTGATTGAGAAGCTGACGGCCAAGGACCCTCGATGAGACACGAGATGCGCGGTCACTTCTCCGGATCCTAGTCTCTCTCTGCGTGCTGGTAGTGGCTAACCCCTTCCTCGGCACACCACACTTCCCTGCAAACAACGGTCTTTTATTTATTTTCTAGTGTATTTAATGTTACTCTCAGTGTAGTGAATGTATAGTCGGTGATATTCTTACATTCGGCAGGTGTTATGAACATTTGATCATGTGTATCAATCACAAGAGCTTTGTAACTATAGTATCTAATCAGGTAGGGTTAAGTATTTAAGTTTGGGTGTAGTGTATTCTAAGCGAGCCACCCGCAATGTTTCTCTACAAAGGATAGTTTAATTGTTGAATCTCAAAAAAACAATATTTTGTTCTCATTTTAAGTAGGGGAAACGTCCACTGTTCATGTTATTTTGATACTTAGTGATTCCTTAGGCCAGATCTCTTCTTGTGTAGCAACAGCCTACTTAGCACATTTGTTCGCAAATAGCTGCTCTTTTCAAAAGACATCTTAAATTATCTGCTTAAAAGCTTTTAGACAAACTTAACTCTAGATCAAACTGTACGAAAATTCATTTTCAATATTCAAAGTTGATAAGTGCACTTATGTTAGCATAATAAGTCAACAGCTATGGCCGTGTCCATAGGTGACTATTGTAATTTGCACCTATTCTCCACCTAAACTCCAAACAAAATAGTTGGAAGTATTTCAAAGAACAAATCAACATGGCTAGACGGTTCATGCTTTTAAAACAAGCCCAGCAAAATTTTAACCAACCAATCCTGTTTGGTTCTATTTGAGTAAATTTTGAATATGATAATACTATTTCTCTTGGATAATTTTACTGTAATTTAAAACTTGGGACAAACCATTTATTTGATCTTATCTGTATGACATTAAAAATTAAATCCCAAGTTATCAATTTTGCAATATGAAGTCTTGAGTGGAAGTTTCCTTTGTATGTACATAATGGCCCAATTGTAAAAAGCAATTTGATCTCTACTTACAGGGTGTACCAGACCACCTGCCGACTATCTCTAGAAGCTTGACAAACTCAGATGCATACTTTTTTCAATTTCAATGTCTTGTTTTTTTACAAAGAGTTTGATTCATTTTAAAATTAAAGCATTTTGTTTTTTACTACAAAGAGTATGGAAAAAACTAGCAACCCAGTATCAGAGAGTACTGAGTGGTTGCCCAGTACGAGTTCTTGCAGTATTGGCATTAACTGTTGGACTCATTTTACAAAAAGAGACCAATGTAGTATTTCTTTGTACTTTCTGAAGGGATATAAGCAATATACCATTCTAGTCTTTAGGAAAAATTGTTGTCAACAAGATTTCTGATCACAATAACAAAGACGGGCAAAATTAGTTTGCGGCTAAATTCCAAAAAAGTATGGCCTTTAAAATTAAACACTGCACAATATATGTTAGTTTGTTATTAATTTCCGATAAAAACTACCTGTATCCCTGGAAGTTGTACTTTGGGGATTTTTCGGTGACTGATAATGGTTTTCCAGAATTTCATTGGTTAAAAATAAAGAGTTGCAGTTGAAAAAGTATCAACCTCAATTGATGAGACAGTGAGGCTGCTGGGTTTAGGGTACGGTGGTCTATCTGCTAGTTGTATCTCACATGGCATTTCTATTTAACCAGCACCTCTGTCCAATCACTGTTACTTTGTTGTAATATTTCTAAGTGGAATAACAGGATAAGGTAGTTTTATTTTTATTAATCGACAACTACATATACCTATCATTAAATTAATTTTTAAAATATGCTTACATAATTCTGTAACTGAAACAAAAATATTCTTATACATCTAACCTATTTCTTTCAATGATAAAAAACTTGACATAGTTATGTATTCAACAGTGCCAAAGGAGTTTTGTCACTTATAAAGCTGAAATTGCTTTGTTTTAGTATTTTGAGTCAGTGATGTGGGCATGTCACACTATCAATACTTGCCATCAATATTTCATAAGTTTGAGATTTAACAAAATTCTTAGCGTACAGTTTGTTTGCACTGTTTATTAGTGAATTTCCCTAGGAAACAGAGCTATTATTTTTTATCGCTTTATATAACAAAACCGAATCACATACTGAGTAAAATCACAACAGATTCTACATACAAAATAAGTCGGAAATGTTTAGTAACATTTTTTTATTTCAGCTTAGTCCAGCCGTAATCTGCCATTCTGTAAATTTTTGAAAATACAGTAACTAATAAATCAAAACTCCTTTTAGATATTTTTGTGAAACTTGGTATAAGCCTTAACTGTTTTCCTAATAATATTTTCAAAAATATTTTGTATCTAACTTATCAAATTTCAAAATGGCGCCATTTCTAAATTTCAATGCAAATGGAATCCAATTGGCATTTGACTTTGAAATCTTTAAATGATTGCCATTTTGAAATTTGATAAGTTAGGTAACAAATATTTTAATAGTATAATTTAGTTAATGTTATTAGGAAAACAATTATTAGGTTTTACCAAGTTTCATAGAAATATCTCAGAGGGTTTTTGAATTATTAGTTATTTTCAAAAGTTTACAGAATGGCAATATTTGGCTAAACCAAGCCGAAATCAAAAAATGTTACAAGACATTTTCAACTTACTTTTGTATGTAGAATGCGGTTCTGCATTGCATGCTACATTTTTGTGACACCCTTTATAATATAGTGATCGTGTAAGGTACACGATCGTGTAAGGTAATACAGTCCTAATTTGTTGATATGGATTTGATAGATAACCGTGGACAACACAGTCAAAATAATGTCAGACTACTTGATTTTTGATGACATTTGTATTACCAAATATATCATTCTTTGGCACTTTTGGAACTCCATGGCCCAAGTTTCTTAAACCTCTAAAAAATCTTGAATCAAATTATATACATAATAATGTGTAGATTACTACTTAGTACTAAATATGTATGTGCAATAAAAATACTGTTAAGAAATTAAAACACTGTCTAGGGATTTTGCTTTTCAGAGCATATGGTTAAACGGCGTATTCCATCTTAGATCTTCTATTAATTTTAAGCTTTCAGTTTTAATACAGACATCATCAAAGTTCAGCTACCCAAATAATAACGGAAAACTACTAAAGTTTAAAATATGTTCGCTGCTAAGGAACTTCTGTGTAAATCAAGTATTAACTTGACTATTTTTTATTTTTCTGTTGAATTTAGTTTTGAATTGTAATTTAAGTTGTGTTATCTGTTTATTAGAATATATGAGTTTCCCTTTGGTTTAAAGCTTTTTACTTAGTTATGGATGGATTTCAAATTTTCATTTTAGATGTTGATGACACTTTTTAATACATATTTGACATAACCTGCTACGTTACCTGCTTAAAGCGTTCCAAGTTTATTTATATAATGTTATTGTTGTTAACTTTTTAGTTTGTACATGGCAAGGTTTAATCCCACTTTTGAAGCGCATGAGGAGTTACACTAAATGTGAACAAAACCGAGTTTTACATTTTACCTACCTTACGGATTTTACAAAGTTTCTAAGTGAAAGGTTCAAAATGTAGTATATGTTTTACTAATTTTGCTTCAAAAATTTACCAAAGAAGTAGTTTTTGATTTATTAGCAACAAGTTTTTGTTATCCATGATACCCATGATATTACAAATCTGTTTTGGGATGGTCAAGCTTACATTACAAGTAAAGAAAAGAAAAATGCAGAGTAAATCGATTCAACTAGGTTTTAATCAGAAATAACTTGCTCGCCTAAGTAAACCATCGATCATTTAAAAACAAAAATTTACAAAGTTTGAAATCTAAATCCATAACACATATTATGTACATTGTTGATCTTTTAGTAGGTCACACAAACTAGGGAACTGTAAATAGAAAGAGGGGTTAGGGATCAGATTTATGGACAATTTTAGCTACAATTCCCCAGCTCCATTTTACTTTCTTATTTTTGTTATGAAAAGTTTTACCATATTGTTTATAACATCATTGGTTATTTAGGTGAATCATGACCGATTAGTTTCTTGTACCCTTCTATGTAGTAGCATTTATTAGTACCTGTGACGCTCTTCCATTGCCATGACCCCAACCCACTCTTTTATTTACCTTGCGCAGACAACATGCATTTAGTAATTAAATTTTGAAATCAGAAATATGTTATTGTAATACTATTCATCTAAGAGGATAGGCTTGACCTTTTAAAAGTACATTCTTATTTCATCAACACTCCTGTCTGCCTTACGAAATTATAGACTTCCAATGTATTTTAATGTAATTTAAAACTTTTTGATACAACATTTTTCAAAGTGCCTAACCAATGTTTGAAAAACGTATTGATAATTTTCTATCCAAATAAAACCATTTTGTAAATTTTTAATAATAAACCATTTTAAACAATATTCTTAACATGATAACCTTACATAGAAGTCAATTCCCTTTCTATTGTATTAAGATGTGTAAGAAATTTTTATGAATTTATTTCCAAAGGTTTTGTTTGATTTTAACTTGATTACCAATGCTGATGAAATATTTGAATGTATCGAGAAGACAGTTGCTTTCTCAAAATGTTATCTTTAGTGTAACACTAACTTTCCTTATTCATTGTAATTACTGTACGTAATCACAAGTAGCGCTGTTGATTGTAAAACCCTTCAAAAAAATTATACCTAATTTAAAATAAACAGTTTTTTGCATTCAGTAGTTTTTTTATCCAATTCAAAAGCAGTCTGCAGCTTGACTGAGTATAATCTCTAATCTTGTGGTTTTGAGTTATTCTAGTTTATTTCATATGCTTTAAGACTATGTTATAGTATATTTCTTCAATGTTGCAGAGAGTCGACAGTCACCCTCATGCGCAGTGTGTCACTCTAGTATTAGAAAATACAATTTCTATCGAGGCTCCTGCATATAAACTTGTACTTTTGTCAATAAATAAATTATTTATAGGTTGGTTTCTATAAGAACAAGGAAATCAAGTAGTTGTAATAAATATTTTTTTGCGAGGAAGTTTTACGGTTTTAGGATTTTATTTTACAGCATAAATGGCTCAATGCTTCTATTGAAACACTTATCCCATTTTTTATTTTAGTATAGTTATATACTTAAAACATCTTCTCCAAATGCTCCCATGTTAAATTCTCTGCTCTGGCTCTATCTGGCGGCCCCTTAATTATTTAGCACAAAATTAATTATTGTCAGTGGTCACAAAAGAGAGAAGTTCAAAGGAACGAAGGGACTGTAGGAGCCTTTGAAGAATCCTAGATATGAACCATTTAAACATCTCGTTTGGCTTGACAGCTATTGCAGCTTTCTATGTGGTCAGAAAAGTTTATGTCTTCATCGAAGTACACCCCTAGTTATTTTACGCTATGAGCTGCTAAGGTTTATAGGTGTCAGAAATGAAGTATAGTGCAATGGTGATTTAAGTCAGTGGTAAATTTTAGTTCATCATATTTTATTGTGATTGATAGACATACTATTTTTTCTACAGTATTTCTATGTACTATAGAGTTCTGATTGGTGTCATGGCTACATATGCATTTAAAGATTGTCTTCGTGTGAGGACACGTCAGTGAAGAGTGAAGATCCTCAATCCATCAGTAAAGGGAAAGAATTCAACAGAGACTTTGTTTAGGAGGTCATTTACTCGTTTCATTTATGAAGACACTAAAAATAGGATCTTAACCTCTTAATAATTATAAGACTCAAGCCTTGCGTTCCATTGGATAGTGAGAGGTGCAGGTACAACTTCTAAAGAGCCAACTCTAGTAACGATAAACTAATGTGCAGGTTGTCACAGATACCCACGACAAGAGAAGGTTAGCAACGTTACAACTCGTTACTTACATTCCTTACAATGTTACATATTTCTTTAGCCTTAATATAAGAACAAAGAGGTAATTCTGGTCGAAATTTTAAAATGTATCACCATTGATTTGTTTTTTTATAAGCAAAACACTAATACAATACAGCATATTTTTGGGAAGAAAGGGAAACTGTAGACCAGGCTCCGCTAAGTATTTCTTCTAACTCCTCCTTGCCTTGCGTTTTTTGAGGCTGTACCTCTACCCCCTCCACCGTCATATACTTCCTGTTCCTATTATTATATGTTTCCCATGTTAAGTTTGAGCATGGCTTCTTTCTTGGTCACTCCTATAGTGCTGATGTAGTTAACGGTCGAGGGACGTGTACTGATAGCAGCTGTAATAATAGACGCATCTGAAGGTGAGAAAACTGAAAAAACTATGATGAAGAAGGGTGGGGTATTAAATGATCGAACGTGCCTTTTATCGTCTGTTTTGCCTGTTCAAATGATCGAAAACAGGATGTGCTCAAATGGTCGAAGATTTTGGTGTCCCGCTCATCTGATCGAATGGGAATTTGTCTCCGTATTACTCTGCATTACCCTGTGAACTATTTTCACTCTCCACAACCCTTTACATACCCATTCAAGCTCAAAGTAGGTTAGAAACATGGATATTGGAGAATTATTAGGTATAGGTCACAGAGTATTTATTTTACAGAAAGTCGGTGGTCATCTACTACCTGTGGGGGACTATAGAAAAAGTCGCTGAGGGAGACTGCTGTCCCATTTTCTTCCTCATTTTAATTATTGTTAAGCCAATCTAGTCGAATAATTCTAACAAAACCCTAAAGGCTCAGGTTATGCATGTTGGTAATGGTTTACCTGCGGCTTTGCAAACTCTAAAAACTCCAATTTTAAAGATTTTGAATGGTTGTATGTCCAGCAGGGCCTGATCCACGAGTAAACACAGAGCTATAGTAAAGACGGCAACGAGAGTGAGTGCAGGTCTAACTCTGAATACCATTTTTATATATCATTGAATAAAATCATTAGCTGCAGAAAAATAATTAAAGTCAATAATAAAATGTGCAAACGTTTCCATAATATTTTGGATTTTAAATTTAACATTTGAATAAATTTTATATCGATAACATTTCTGGGGAAGCTGCAAAATGATAATGAAGCTGCTGCATTTAAACACTAAAATAAATTATCTTTGTTACACAATAATTTCTTGATAATGGAATGAGGAATTTTGTACTTTCAAAATTTAGAACTTAATATTAATACCAAATTAAATAATAATAAACTTTGAAATACATATTTTGGCAATCAAGCTTTTAACAGGTTTTTGAGTTGCAGTTTGGAATCTATCGTTATCTAGCTCTGGAATAGCCTCTTCATCTTTAAGTTCTGAAAAACAATGATTAAAGACATTACCATAATCACAATAAAAATACACCGTATTTGATTCCATCAGTTAAAGTTGTTATAAGCTTAACGGACCGTAATGAGTTAGCAAAATCATTGTTTATTAGTTTCCATGTTGTTTTTATTACATTTCTAGAAACTAATTTTGCACAAAAAAGAAATTTTGTTTGACTTGGGATGTTTTTAAGTTAATATTAATCAATTAAATTTTAATAGTTCAATGACTAAGTATATTTTTCTTTATGTCAAATAGAATTTTTATTTAACTAAAAAGGCCAATATAGGTTGACGGCAAAAACAGCTTTCGACGCCTTATATGTCAAATGCTTGTGCAATAAAAAAAATTGAACCTATATTTTTTGTAAAATATTTTTTTTCATATCTGCCAATATCTTCTTTTGAATACTGTACTATTTCTTTATGTTGTGAGTAAACCAAACAGTTTAATATAAATATATTTTCTTACTTTAATAAGGGGAAAACTTAAATAAAAATAATACATACATATTCTGAAAATGTACCAAATTTATTTTCTATGGTTTTGTTGTTTACATTAAACCATGATTTTTTTACTAAATACAGTGAACAAATATTGTCATTCAAGTTCTAATTCAAATATATAGGAATTATCCTTTTTTCTAACTATGTCTTAAGAAAACAAAAATGTTAGCACTCTCATGAAGAAGACGTTTGTTCTTTGCCTGCATAGGCAAACAATTGCATGATTGTAATTTATTCAAGAATACAACCACTTGTGACATAAATGTGATTGTTTATCCATGATACAGCTCACATACAGTGTCACAAAAATGTTGAGACAAAAAAAACACATGATACAACACATCTTGACACAAATGATAACATAAAAACACATAAATGTGGTTGTTTATCTATGATACAGCTCATATATGGGGTGTCGCGCGCTATGTAGAACAGGATTTTACATACAAAAGTAAGTGGAAAATGTCCAGTAACATTTTTTTATTAATTCCGGCTTAATTTAACCGTAATCCGCCATTTTGTAAATGTTTGAAAATAATTAATGGTCCATAAACTTTCTGAGATATATTGTGAAACTTGGTATGTACCTTAATTGTTTTCCTAATAACATTTACCAAAAATCTTTTTCAACTTTCAAATCAAATTTCAAAATGGCGGCCATTTAAAAATTTCAAAGTCAAATTCCAATAAGACTCCATTTGGCTTTGAAATGGCTCCTTTTAAAAATTTGATAAGTTAGATAAAAAATATTTTTGGGAAATGTTATTAGGAAAACAATTAATGTTATTAGGAAAACAAATACCAAGTTTCACAAAAATATCTCAAAGGGTTTTTAAATTATTAGTTATTTTCAAAAAATTACAAAATGGCGGATACAGATAAACTAAGCAGAAATCAAACAAATGTTACTGGACATTTTCAACTTACTTTTCTATGTAGAATGCGGTTCTGCATAGCGTCTACACACTTTTGTGACACCCTGTATAACCAAGTAATAACCTATTTAGAGGTTTAATTTTGAAATACTTCAACCACAATCATCGTGTCTTTCCCTACAAATACTCATAACTATTTGTAATACATTAAAAACTAACATTACAACCAACTTTTGGTTGAATAAACTAACATTGTTAGCTTTTAGGGGACTGGAACGTAACTACAAGCTGGGAAGAGGAACTACAAGATTCAACTTAAGGGGCAACAACATTTCCTTTTATCTTAGTACAGCTTTCAAGGTTGGTTCCTTTGGATGGGAATGATAATGGTGATAGGTCTATTTCACTTTGTAATAGCCAAGGATACTGTTGAGGATGTGCATTAATAAAATTAAAATTATGTTTTGTAATGTTTACCAACATAGTACAGTGTAAGAATCTAATTTGAAAAGTTAAGAAAATCAAAAACATCATATTATTTGAGACCTTTTAAGGCCTATTTTCCAACCAACACAAATCAAAGACGTTTTAAACATCTTGTTTACATTTGTACTCTGGAGTCCAAACATAAACCCAAGTATTATGACGTACTTGGTAAAATGTTATTTTTAGTCACAATGTTTACTTGAAAATTTATTTAGTGTTTAACACATTCACTGCCAACCATCTCAAATATCAAATATAATATATATTGAATACACATTCAGCCCTCTCTTAAAAAGACAGTTTATTCAGACCAGACTTAAGCTATGGTTTACACTGCTAAATTACATTGTAGCGGTGCCGAACAAACATTTAAACAGATGTAGACAAAAACAACTTTTGACATGTAGTTTTTAGTTGTCAAAGTTTATTTATGTAGTAGTGGACAAGCTAGACTTTTGTTTACAAAACAAAATGTGTCACCTGGTGAGTAAAACCTAAACTATTTTTCACCGCTAACTTTCGTCCACGGATCTTTCAGGAAACCACTCTCATCTGATTGTATTGAAAACAAAACTCACCGTCATATTAATGTAGCGGTCACCGCTTTCTAGGAAACCATAGCTTAACACAATCATGTGATATTCATCTCATTCCACGAGTCAAACTTTATTATATGGGACATTTTGGCTCAATATATGTTAAGTTGATACTAAAAAGTTTAGTCTAATTTATTTTGTTCAGTTTTTTATTTGTTTTCTTGAGTGTCGCAAATATGCGGCGCTTAGTCAATACTGTAAAAGTTGGGTTCTTCCTGTACAGTTTACATCAAAGTATATCTTTGTAACAGAATCAATTTACAGTATATTATTTTATCATGCTTACAAGAAATTACATTTATTGAATACTTGTTTCTACATAATTTACAACAATTTGAACTAAAAATGCATTGCACACGACCTCAAGTGTAGCCAACTGTATTTTTGACACTAGAACTTATTGAACCCGCAGACCAAGCTGTCTCACTGGTGCGGCAGGCTTCCCGTAGCCTATAACTAACGAAGCAGGCCTCTAAAACAGCCCTTCGTTTAGAAATATGCCAATAGGTAATATGACTACACTGCCAAAAGTTTTTAGCAGCAGTCCATTTTGATGGGTTAATCTGGAGATAAGAACAAGAATGCTAAAAATAGGTGGATTTCTTTGAATAGTGGAAGCAAAAAAGGTCAAACAAATTTACACATGTCATCCTATGGGATGTTAAAAATGGGATGCAAAAACCTTAACCTAAAAATTAACAAATCCAAAACTATATATATAAATTTTACATACAGCAGCCGACAAGAAGAATACTTTACCATCCCAAATGAAATTACAACAGAAAATTCAACAAAGTTCCTAGGAATAACAATAGATAAACATTTAAACTGGCAAAACCATATAGAAAACCTACTTAAAAAACTATCTTCAACTATATATGCTCTCAGAAGAATAAGAAACATAACTGATATGGAAACAACTAAAATAGCATACCATGCCCTATTTGAATCACATCTGAAATTTGGACTTGTAGCATGGGTGCAGCCAATGAAACCTTATTTGAAAAGTTTTCATCGTACAGAAAAAAGCTTTAAAAATCCTTGAAAGAAAACATATACTTGAGCACTGCAAACCTCTCTTTAAGAAAAATAAAATTATAACCCTCACAGCACTATACATACTAGAAACAATAACTCTAATTAAAAACAAGCCACAAGTAACCAGAGAAGAATGCCACAACTACAACCTCCGAGGAGAAACAAATTTAAATCTAAATCCACATAGACTACTAAAAACAAGCAAAACACCTGCAAACATGGGCACAAAACAATATCCTGCCAAATAAAAAAAAACATTCAAGACAACAAAACCTTTATCAAGAAACTTAAACAATACCTGCAAGAAAGACCTTACTACAAAATATCCGAATACTATGAGGAGAACAACTACCACTGTATGTAGAAGAGGAAAAAAAACTGACGATTCCCTGGTCTTCACGACTACAGAGAAGAGGACATATGAAAATGAAAAATGTTAATAAACTAATAGTTATGAACAAAAATAATTATTAATTTCCTAAACTGCAGGGTTGGTTGAACCGTTGGGCTCTATACAGAGCGGTGTAGTTAGAGAGTAAAGCTGGAGTTCACACACAGTGGCTACCGACAGAGTACAGCTGTTGGTGCCTTCTTAGTGGAAGAGTTTAGTGCAACTGAAAGTCGCATCACATTAAGCTAGGAAACTGAGTCCATAATTAACTTAGTTGTAATTAACTAGTTAATTAATGAATTAGTAATTAATTAATCAATTTAATTAGTTAGTAATTAACTAGTTGTAATTACTCTACACAAACAACACCAAAGTTAACAGTTAAAAGTGTATTAGTTACTAATATTGTTATACCTTAATTAAAAGAGTTAGGCTTCATTTTTACCAAAAGTGCACGACACTCATTTTACGGTATGATAACATCACAATCCTAGTTTTCAATTCATTAGCGTACAAAAGACAGTTGTAGCCGTCTAGTGGAATAGGCAGTTTGTCTTTCTTTTCAATGTCCCAGATACAAATGCTGTAGTCCTTTTCATTTGTAAGAACAAAAATGTGTCCACCAACATTGATTTGATGTGTTATATAACGTGTGTTTGATTCACACTGTAATGAATCAACAGTTTCTAAACTGAGAGCGTCAACCACAAGGAACTCGCCCTTACACAATAACACAAACTTACCATCAAAAATAGTAGTTGAGTTAAGAAGGTAATTTTTATGGGCGTTGTCAAAACGCCTCTCTTGTAGTTTTGTTGAGTTGTTCAAATCATAAACTTCACAAACTGAATCATACCATCCTTCCGAATCTGCATCCTCTGCGTTCTTGAACATGATCATATGGTTCTTGTAGAACATTAAATGTGTCGCGTAGGGCCCATCATATTCAAATACATTGTCCGAGAACTTTCTAGATCTAATATTAAACTGAAGATAGTACAATTTCTGTCCCGACTGACGATTTTGACACAAATACCAGTCACTGCCTTCAGAGGAACACACCGATATAGAAAACCCAATTATTGGTGAGACGAAAGCACCAACTTTACAAGCGTTTGAAATATCCCAGACATGTAAAACTGGATAGTAAGGTTCATCGCCACATTTATTGGAAACAAGGTAGTTGTCAACTTGATAATGCCTCCAGCCTCCACAACGCATGTCATGTCTGCCTTCGTGGAGAGCCAATTGGTGCCAGACGACTTTATCTTCAGTGATCAGATACGAATAAAGCAGAGGAAACTCTTTACTTTCCACATTGATTTCGTAGACGTCAACTCTAGAACACACTACAACCACTAGAGTTTGGTTGAACACAAAAAAACTGTCATACTCTACATCGTCCATTGGTATGACTGCGTGCAACTTCGGTTCTTTTCTGATGTCCCAAACTTCAATAGCATCGCTATGTATATCATTCGTGAAACGGCCAAGGAACAGATAGTCTTCTTTGTAAAATAACTGACCTTCACCTTTTGGAAGGTTGAAAACACCACTAGCGTAGCGGTAGTCTGTTTTTGTACAATATTCAACACATTTCTGATTCCTCCAATTGCCGATGAGATGATTTTTCATCAATATAAGTTGATGATTCTCGCATAAATCAGGGTCTGGTTCGAAAGACGGGTCAAGTTGTTGATTTTGCAAAGTCAGTTTTTGTTCTTGTTTTGTTAGAAATCTCTTCCAAACTGAATTATCGTTGAGAGAATTGTAGATGTAAACACAAGTTTCCGAAAATGCCACCACGTCTGCTTCCAACATGTAAAAACTCAGATGACGAATCACTTCTGGAGGAAAGGTGAAAATACTTGGTGCGTCCATTCTGGAATCAAACAAGTAAGTGTTAATGTTCACAGCCCCAACTGTACCCTATTTAATTTTAACTCTTTAAGGATTTTTTGACAGCTACTTTTACCGGCCAAAAACATTGAGCATGAATGAAAGAATAGGACTTCTACCTATTATTGTAATGCTATCAAATGATGGTTTAAGACATAATGATATGAAAACAAGACTAAGAATTTGCCGTGTGTACTTTTTACTACCATTCCAAGGAATAAGGCACAGCTCACACTTTATCATAACACATTTATCTATTTCAATTCTTTGTTATTTAAATGATTTCATTGTTGACACTATTTCTAAGCTTTACGCTGATGTAATAAAGCATATCTCTCTCTCTCTCACACACTGTACTAACTCCGGCACCGGACCACCCCCGGCATGTTCCAGCATTTACCCACACTCTGTACCGACACACTCCGCCTAACTCCTGACTTTTTGTAGGTTGTGGAAATGATCAGCTTCACTGTATATAATTGTTTCATCTATAATATGTTAACACATATATTATGCAACGGCAAAAAATAATCTACTGCATCTAGAACCTAAAAAGGAGTTTGTAATCTGTTAGTACCCATGTTTGTACCACTAGACTTAATTTGATGAGTTTTAGATCTAAACACCCTAACATTACACAGAAAAGCAAGATTATTAACATGCTACATGTAAACCCACAAGTAGAATGAGGAAAAAGATTCATCATTGAGAAAAGGTAATACCTTCCATTTGATTACAGGCAAACTGATTAGTTCAAAATGGGTGAGCCGGAGCCAATACAGTACTCACCTTCATAGGTGTAACGAGGGGGGCGGAGTTTTGGGGGTTGTTTTCTCGTAATTATTAATGCTTTCAATTGCTTATACACAATAAACTGATATAACTTCAATGTTTCTCTTTTTTAACCCCTGGCATTTAGAATCTTATTAAATATGACTTGAACATCTAGTTCATTTGACATTTTGCTTCCTTTAACTTACAACCAATAAAAATATTGTTTTTATGTCCAAAAGTAGGAAATAATTTATAATGCCATGCATAATGACCACTGATTACAATATTTTTACAACCTTACAAATTAGGTTATAATATACAGCAAAAGTACATTTCGATACCAGTTAAAGTGTTTTTAGAAGTCTAAAACCCATGATTTGGTGCTAGACTGTGGTGGAGAGGAAGTGACTATGAGTGACGTTACTAAAGTCTCGGTTGAATCTCAAAACAGGTTAAATAAGGTTTATAATAAAAAGCCTAATTTCACATTTTGGTTTCAGATGAAAGTGTTTTTAAAAGCCTAAAACCCATTATTTGTTATACAATTTTTATACATTTTCCGCGGCGGCGGGGGGGGGCCTTGGACCCCTTTGGTTAGAGGGAAACCCCCTCCATTGATCATCCTGGTTACGCCTATGCTCACCTTGCCTAACGTTACAATGCATAGTACCACCCCAAACTCTGCCCAGGGAGGCATAGACCACCAGGGGTTTAAAACGGTGGGTTAAGAGGTTCACCTTTGAAAAAAGACATTAATACAATGCAAAATATAATGAGTGTCACCTGCTCATGTGCACACAGTCTAATACACAGAAGTGTGTCTGCAGCAGTGAATGTGTTAGTGGGACGATGACAAGTAACTTTTGATTGTATGACCTAAATAACGATTTGACCATAGTACTGTATGTCAGCTGTGGGGGTCTTAACTTGTATATAATGCGTAAACAGCCTAGTTTTAAAGTAGGCCTGACACACCTTCCAACTTAGTACGCAAAGTAATAAAACCTTCCTTCCTGGAGTTAAAATATTCAAATGACAAGGCTAATACAACCTAGCCCTAGTCTATGTCTCACCTTTTTATTTTGACTTTGTAATATGTTGCTTTCCGTCGGTATTAAAAATTGTAGGTAGTATGCTTAGTACAGAGTGGATACAGTGGTACATTTTAAAAGTTAGCCAATTTTAGATCTTTCAAGAAGAAAATGGGAGTTGCACAATGAATAAGATGACAGTTCACAATTGCCGCCCACCTGTGACTTGACTTGAACTGACTTGGTGTATTAAATGATCGAAGTTCAAATGATCGAACGTGTTTTTTTTCTTCTGTTTTGCCTGTTCAAATGTTCGAAAACAGGCTGCGCTCAATTGGTCGAAGATTTTGGTGTCCCGTTCATCAGATCGGATGGGAATTTGTCCCCGTTTTACCATTAATTTTAAATGTGTATATTTAAAGTCAATGGTATTACTCTGCATTACCCTGTGAAGTATTTTCACTCTCCACAACCCTTAGGCCCGTATTAGACTTGGTCACCAGGCGGTGACGTCACCGGTTACTGCAGTACAAGCAGCCAGCCGCGACACCAGTAGAGTCACCAGGAGCGAGGCCAACCATTGACTTTAAATATACATTTAAAATCAATGGGCCAACCCCGCCAAGTTCCCACTCGATATTATTTTTTTAAACCCTTGTGGGCCTACTAAAGATGTTTAACAATAGTTATTTCTATTATAACGCAAACTAAACTATTGGTATATCACAAATAGCTTTTTTACCATTGGCGTTACATGTTTTCAATACAACTTGAAAGAATTGATTTGGTTTTGAAAAATGTTAATTAATGTAAATTTTCTTTGACGGTCACACTTCTTCATTAATATTACAGTTATTGCAATGCTCTGGTCCTGGTAGTTAATTTATTAACTTATTTTAGTAAAACTAGTGACATGTTTTAACTAAACAGAAACTTTACCTGTATTAATAGGCTGCAAACTCAAATAATGTGTATTCTCAAAACTAGTAAAACATAAAGAAGATCAGCAGATAATATAGTAATAGATTTTTTTGCTATTTAAAAACTGTGAGTTTTAAAAATTAGAATCATGCTTGAATACAGTATATATAGAAATAAAAACACAATTTTTCACATTCTAGTATTTGTTCTGGTAATGTCTACCTTTATAAGTGAAAGCAGTTCAAAAAGGATGATTTTGACATTCTCGTGTTATTGAAAAACTTTTTCCGTCTGCACAAAGTTCGTCAAAAAGCGTATAAAATAATCATTTTGATTCTATAAGTGATAATATCGGATGCACGTGTATTTTCCTCGCCTGTCTCCTTCTTTCCCTTAACAAAAGAGCAAAAAGCAACATTTCTTCATATTTTCCGACATTACGTCCTCTCACTACTTTAGCGTCAAACAAACTGAACTCGCTGAACAGAACAAAAGAATGTACAGTGGTGACGACACCGGAGTGACTGTGTGTAATAGGTGCCATTTGACTCAATACCCAGCGATAATCGTCGGTCACCAGTGGTGACTCGTCTGGTGACGGGGCACTGGGGCAGAGTCACCAGTCACCAAACACTGGAGACGTCACCGGTGACCCTAATGTAATACGCGCCGTAAGAACTACCAGCCATCACCACATTTGCGTCAGAACACAAAATTTCGAGTTTCATTTTTCACCTACAAAAATACAGCCTTTGCGCCATACCACAAACCCAATCTCATAAACAGGTCTGACATCTGGTTAATTTTTCAA
Source organism: Matsumurasca onukii (assembly GCA_018831715.1). Lineage (NCBI taxonomy): Eukaryota > Metazoa > Arthropoda > Insecta > Hemiptera > Cicadellidae > Matsumurasca > Matsumurasca onukii. The sequence goes on along the minus strand of CM032060.1, from coordinate 18,233,491 downwards.
AAATCATACGGTTTATAAATGATATTAAACCTGTTTTCCAACACACTTTAGAGTATTTTGGAATATAGAAAGTGTATGGCGGTTCTGTAAAAGACCCAAAGTATTTCATATACTACCCTCGAAGCTACAAGTAAGAGCTGTATCTAATGTCACAGTGTATGAGCACATGAGTGTAAACATGGAACTTAAGCTATAATTTAATGTATATTTAAATTATCAGTTGACATGGGTTAAAATCAATTTACAGGGTTTTACATGCTTTGGATGACGCCCATGAGAATAATATTTTGTCAATAAAGAAAGATAAAGAGAACTATACTTTAGCATGTGCATGTATATAAATTATTTACGGCTATACAATGAGTGAACATGAGAAAGCTTAAACGTAGAATTGACATAAAGTTAACAATGAGGTAACACCAACACAGACCAAAGTGGATATGCCCAGATACTGGCCTCTAGAGCCCTAGAGGCGCCACTGAAAATTCGTCTTACAGGCGACACTTCACTGTACACTGGTGCGTAAAGCGCCTACAGTGACCCTTTAAAGGCATCACCAGACACACTATTCACAAACCCCTTTCATCACGAAGAGACTCCAGAGAAGATAAGAGACTAGACCTGCTCAGTGCTTGGAGACTGCAGTTGAAGAGGTCAATCGTAGCAGATGGAGTTCCCAAGTCTATGTAGCCGAGGAAAGGTGCTATGGGAGGAGAAGTTGTATAGTCGTACCATTGACTTTATAATTTATACAGTACCGAACATTTAAAGTCAATGGCCGTACCGTGAGGTAGAGGTGGTGTCTCGATCGACAGATCATGGTTTTGAATGTTGTCTATGAGCAAGTATTAAATGTATAGTATAGATTAGCTTGTCATGATGAGCATCAGAGAGCATTTAAGCGAGTTCTCAGACCTGCGTGAGCCAGAGCCGGCGTTAAATTTGTTTTACGGTTTTGAATTTCGCCAAAGTTGAAAGTAGTGTTGTGTTTTGACAATTTGACAAATATGGCGATATAGGCCATTTATAATGAGCCAAGAGATTTAAAGATATTATTGCTTTTTGTATAAACTGATGTAACAGGTAGTGGTGGTGCAATTTAGGCGAAATAAACTTTGTTCATTAGTTGAAGATTTTAAATAAAGAACACTCACTATTAGTACTGTAATGGTAAGTTGAACTCTTCCATAGCCTACTCATTATTGTAATTTACCCAAGGTAGCCCCCGGCGGGCGGGTTTGTGGATGGCCTTGCCTGATTTAAGAGCATGTCAGCCTTTAGTAAATTTTATTTACTTCAAGAAAGCCAGGGTGTGATCTATGTTCTGCCCCATAAGAGCAATGTAAAACATGCCTATCTCCTCACACCTACACCTGTAGTTTCCTTCAGTTTTTGAAATAAACTTGGTTTAAAGTATTAATGTTTCATGGCTCCGCTGATTCAATTTTATCAATAATAAATCACACCATAAATTCCAAAAATTAAAGATATGTATTAAATCTTTTTTAATTTTACAGAAAATAATAAAATTTTCAAAAAAAGTGGTCACAGTCAAGTACATTGTTCTTTAAATAACACCTATTTCAAAAGTTACTGAAAATAGTGCTGGGTGACTCAAGAAAATCCTTGTATTTACATTGTTCTGATGGGACAAAATAAAATGGCGACAACTGACCAGTACTGTGCATACTTAAAGTCCGTCTCAGTCAGCGACAATGAAAGAATTACGGCGTCCGTTACAATTTTACAAATAAACATACTGTTTGCAAACTATTGTGGTTTTCATGTTCACCTGGCAGTGTAGCACCGTAGCCATGCAAATCATATGAGAGAACGGCGCTTACACCGTGAAAACATTGACCGGGCAGCGTACCTACCCAAGAAGACCCGTCCATTGAGCCTGCTCTGTAATTTATACTTTTATGTCCTTCAAATTTATTTACACACATTTCAATACTGTGATACTGTGTAGGGCTGTCAAAACTTTATATTGTGAAACCAGTTTTTTACTTTTAGCTAAAAGGATGTTTACTAATGCTTCTGGGTAAACCTATTCATAAAAAACAAATACACTTTAATTATCAAATTATAATAACGAAGGTATTCGAGTAATACCCGCTTCCAATAAAACTAAGAAAAACCAAAATTTTTAACTAAACTTTTATTTTACATTTTGTATTTTTAACCTACTTTTCTACATAATTTCCTTGTCCAACCATTTATTTGTGTTACAAGCTTTTAAATACCTATGTCGTATTGATTTACCCAACATACCTAGGTTTTAGATCCATGTAAACAATGCATTTGATGCTTTCCTTCTAAATTTCTTAATTGTTCTCAAGCATGTGAGATGCCATACCTGAATTAAATCATTCTTTTATCAACATTGTCTATTTCGTTTTTCAATAAAATCATTTCATTAAGCAACCTCCTGACTAAACATGGGAAGATCTTCATCACATTGATTTTTGCTATACTTAGGTTGGTGGAGTGTTTGTGGCAAAGAAAGAATGAACATTTTCCTAATTGCACCTACCACAAACTCATATCATATTTTTTCTACTCTGTCCATAATTTTAACGAGGAGTTTTTCTTTGGCGTGAATTTCCTATCTTTCTTTTCATGAACCTATGGACTTATCACACTTGTTGATGTTGCTTTCACTAGTTTGTTTAGCCCAAGACGTAACGTTGCTGCTCGGGATTGAAATGACACTCAGCACCGCTTTTAAATGGTTTCCTTACCGTCTAGCCATAATCCGTTATATGTTCACACCACGCCATTCACTTACACTAATATTTACTTTTATACACACTATTCACTGAACGCATAACCACTAAACAAACACTTCACTAAACACTAAACAAACACTGTTTGTTATCAAGACTTATATGTGCTATACAATAAATATACAAACTTAAAGGTAAAAATAAATCTTAAACAAAAGGAACTATTAGAATATTAAGGAATTAACTTTGAAAAAGTCACACGCTTCTGAACAGTCAAAACTAAAAATATTTGGCGATGTGATAGGGCTGGGTTATGTTGACACAGCTGGAGACACTTGGGTGTGATAAGAGAAATAATGATACGGCGAGAGTTGTTCGCCTTTCATTCCACATCTTTTTAGTGGCAAGTGTTTCCACTAAATGTCAAAATGTGTATATTCATTAAAATTGTAACGTGAACCAAGAATGAATTTTATAATTAACAATAATCTGCCTTTAAATTTTAAAAGTCTATATTGTAGGTTTAATCTTAATTATATAATATAATTTGGGCACTCACTAGGCAATAAAAAGTCACCTACCACATGACTGCCAGGTGAACATGGAACCCACAATAGAGGAGTTTTGCGTGTAGAGTTTAGAGCCAAATTACGCTTAAAGTGTGAAAAATGGAGATAAAATGACCGGACATTATCTCATGTGCTGCGCTCTAATAGTCTGCAACATCGCCGACACTATAAAAGTTAAAAGTAATTTACCTACACGCTGTAGAGCTGTTTTTATCAATTACAGTGTACAATATGAGTACACTGCAGTGCAATGGTGTAAAAGCACTGAAAAATTGGACAGTTTTAAAGTTTATTTGTGACACTATTAAACAACTTATGGGAAATCGGGCTCTATACAAATGTTTCCAAATGAAGCTCCTCTAGTTTCCAAATATTTAATATTTATTAATGTTAAAATTATTTTGAAAGGTGAAAACGGCCACCGTTAACTCTTGCAGGTGGTTGATTTGACTGCATCATTGAAAAGGCCCGTTGTTTTAGCCAGTTGTTGCATAGTTGTGTGTTCCTTTGGGCTGACGAAGTAGCCTTTTCCTGAGATACCACTTTTCGGACCCTATGGTTTATATTTGGCTGGCTAAAGTTCCCATGGCTGAATAGCGGCGGTCCCAAATCGTAAAGGTACTTAGATACATGTTCTCGTAGTTCTGCACAGTTTCCCAAAAAGACAAGGATAAAGTTATTTTCCAAGCAGCGTATGTAGCTGATATTGTAACTGTTATTTTTTATTTCTTATCAAGTTGTTAAAATAAATAATGCTTTGAATTTACTGTATTTACTAGTTCTGGGACAAGTCACGGTTTCCACCGTGGCAGTGTTGCGAATCTAACCACCGCGCTTTAGGCAGTGTGTTCAGTCAAACTAATCTTGTACTGCACTAAAATAATAGGTGACTATGCTAAGAATTACTATGTATTTGAAAGAAGGTTAAAAATCACAATAAAATGCAATTTGATTTAAAAGTTTTTTTATAAGTTTAAACAATTTTGTACCTTGCACCTGAAAATTTGTCATTTCTGGTTGCAGTCTTTAGCCTATTTAGGCGGCCCCAGTAGGCCTTGATCTAGGTACAGCCAGATAAAAGGCAAGACCCATCTGAGAGCTCTTCTGAACATTGGATACTTGAATTTATCATTATTTATGCTGCTTTGCTGCATTGAAATGATATAAATGGTTCTTGTATAGTTGATTGAAATGTGGTCTTCAAGATATTGCACTACGATAAGATAATGATACAGAGTTGGGTAAACTAATTTCAAAACACTCTATATGGTTCGCCTCTATACTGGTATAGCACCCTCTGGTCCCCATACCAAGTTGGCCATGTAGCAGAGTTGGAGGGGGTACAGAATAGATTCCTCAGATTTGTTGGAGTGAAGTTGGGGTTCCGCTACGCAGAAGTTCAACTTGAAGGGATGAGGCTTCTTCTTGGTCAGCCGCCTCTTTCTCAGAGAAGGATGTTGATGGACTGTGTGTTCCTTTTCAAAATTGTGAATGGTTTGCTCGACCGCCCTGAACTTCTGGAGAAGATTGATTTCCACGTTCCTTGCCACTCAAGGCATCATCAGTCTTTCACAACAACTCGCTACCCTACTGCAGCCAGCACAGCCAGCACAGTTCACTTCCCCGCTTGATGAGGGAAATGTCATCTGCGAAGAAGACCAAGTTAACCTCTTCAAGAAGGGGTAAAGGCAATGACCAGGGTCAGAGGCTCTGCGAAAGAAGTTAACCTCTTCAAGACCAGGGTGGAGGCAATGCTCAGAGGCTCCAGCTCAACATAAATCTTCCATCTACAGTTAGTAAGTGAGTGTGGGTGTGCAAGAGCTCGTGGTACCATGCAAACAAACCACTAATATTCGTCCTTATGGTTCTCAGAGTTCCTACAAAAAGCACAGACTCCTTATACCAGTTATTTATTATTAATCCTCGTCATATTTATTACTCAAAGATAAACATTTTACATACTGTTATTGTTTTTATGTTAAGAATTTATCATTGTTAACCTCTTTTTCATTGTTATTTATTGTCCGTCATAGTTGTTTATCATTGTTATTATTGTTATTTATTGCTATTTATCAATCTTGTTATTATTACATTAACTATCATCAATTATTTCTAAATGGTTATATAGTGACGTTTTCAAGTCCTAAGTAGTTAGCTTATATTCACATGTACCTGTATCTAATAATTTTATTGTAATCATCATTGCATTTAATTTTATTGTAAATCAGCACTATTTGTAGTTATAATTGCTCACATATACAGGGTGTCCCAAAAGTAAAGTGCCAGACTCTGGGAAGAGGTTATATGGGTCAAAATAAAGAAAAAATGAAGAATAAATCTTTTTTCCAAAAACGCTTAGTTAACCAGATATTTGCCATTAAGAATAAGAAGACCATTTTATATTTTTTACTAATTATTTATTATCTCCCACACCATTTATCGGATTTGATTCAAACTTAACATAAATTTGCATCTAAGTAAGATCATTTATGGACTTATCATTTTAAAACAATGGCTGTTTTTTAATGGTAATTTTAGGGCATTTTTTGGCGTTACACTTAAATAGCGAATAAACGGTGAGTTTAACGATAAAATGTAAAGAATAACGTTTTGTAGTGAATTTTATTACCTATCTATTGACACCAAGGTCATAAAAATCTATTAGGGAACAACGAAGCTTTAGGGGAAACTCTGGCTGAAAACAGACAACTTTCCCCCTTATTATCTTGATGTTTGCCACAGTTTCCACTGTAACTGTGTTGATTCTTAATCGATTTTTTTGACCTTGGTGTCAATAGATAGGTAGTAAAATTTGCTACAAAACGGTATTCTTTACATTTTATCGTAAAGCTATTTTATCGTTTATTCGCTATTTAAGGTGTAACTCAAAAATGCCCTAAAAATACCATAAAATAGCCACTGTTTTAAAATGATGAGTTAGGTTATGCTGGTAATTTTTTCCATAAATGGTTTTACTTAGATACAAATGTATGCCAAGTTTGAGTCAAATCCGATAAGTGGTGTGTGAGATGATAATAAATAATTAGGACAAACATAAAATGGCAAATATCTGGTTAACTAAGTGTTTTCGGAAAAATGTGTATTCATAATTTTCTCTTTATTTTGTCCCATATAACCTTTTCCTAGAGTCTGGCACTTTACGTCTTATAGGACACCCTGTATTGTATTTTTTGTAAAATGGCGATGGCCGTGTGTATAAATAAATCAAATAAATAAAAAATAAAATAAAACCAAGCACACTAGACAAACCCATAGGTTGCTAAAACGACTAGAAACAAAGTAGCTAGCTTCATTCATGCTGGTTTTGAGCTAATTTTAGAGCAGATTTTTTAACTAGTGTGAAATAGTAACCTTAAACTCATGGTTACCGTCCCATAATGTAGTTCTTTCATCTTACTCGTGCACGTTTTGTACAACTTCAGCGGCACTTATGTTTTACTTTCGACAAGACCTATTTCAGCATCAAAAGTAACGGATGGACTTAGTCTGATAACCACCCTGATTGTCAATTGCTGACGCTAAATATTAGTAATAACTAATAAGAAAAAGTGTCACATCTTCCTTGGCTTAGCTACTAATAAAGTAGTGTGCCAAAATAGTGCACCTTAAAACTAGTAGGCTAAAACGGGTTATTACTGAAAATTGTGTCTACAATCTATATGGTAAAAGTAATTTACACTGTAAGTCATACATACATTTTTTTACAGAATCCCAGTGATGAAATCATACCTCCAAGCAGCAAATTTGGACCTGGTGGTCCTTTTCCACCGATGCCAGGTCTTCCTCCACGTGGACCCCCTCCTCTCGGAGGGTTTGGAGGAGGCCCTCCTGGCTTCATCCCACCTCCCATAATGCCACCAGATCTTCATTTACCTCCCAGACCACCTATTGCTCCACCTTTTGGTTTACCACCTCCACCTTTCGGCTTTGGACCTCCTGGAGGTAAGTTCGACTGCAGTAAGGTTAGTAACCTTTGTATTTTATGGGAGTAGAACAGTTTCAGTATGTACAAAAAAAATTCGGTATGGTGAAGCCTGATCAAAGCTTCATTATTTGCCACTGCCTGATTTCAGTTTCAGAAGACCTACACATATCCTATATGTATATATAAGAAAATAATCTATAACAGGAGGCCAATATAAGTAATTATATAAGTGGTAATAAGTGTTTGTATAAAAGTGTTTAACTGTTTATATTGGTCTCCTGTTTTAAATTATTTTTTTATTAAGTGCCAATACCTCCACAAAAAGATCGGCTTGATATACTTGACGCCCCCCAGACCCCCGCTTTGGCCTGCGGCCTCGCTTGTTAAGATAAGGCCACTCCCTGTGCCCATGACATTTTCGCGAACGGTAGCGTACTGCTAGGCGCCATTCGCTGGGCTCATGACGCTGCTCGGCCTGCAGCCCGCCGCTCGGGGACTAGGTGCGCGCCATGAGCTCAAATTTCAAATAAGTTGGCGTTAATCGTTTGTATTTACGACAAACTGTAATGTTAATAATCTTAAAAGCTATAACACGACATCATTTATTTTTATATTTTAGTACTTCTAGTCATTCTATCAACTTTCAATAATTATATTATTTGAGAAGATAAATTTACAAATCTTTTAGTATGACTTTGGCCGATGTAAGACCTATACCGCGGGTGGTATAGCCGTTGTAAAAACATCAAAATCTAAAGAAAGTACGCACTTTGGGTACATATATAAGATATTTTTTTCTGCATAGTGGTTTTTAGTCATTCTAACTTAAGTTGGTTTTCGTGGTCCTAAGAGGTATATAAGTACCCGTTAAATTAGCCCAAACACAAGAAAAAAGTAAATTTTGACCAGTTTACTTTCAAAGCGAAAAAGCAAATTACCCATTGGAGATAGGATAACATGTCAAATACAAAAGTTGTAGAAAACTTCATTCCACACTAACGATTTTTGTCAAATCAAAGATCTGATCACTAGTTCAGCCGCTACAGTCAAAATAGTAAACCACTGCACAACCCTATTTTCGGCGTGATTTTATTAAGAACGACGCCATTAAGGATTTATCGGTGGTCACAAATTTCTATAATGGTAGGCCGCCATTTTGACCGCACCATTAAACCCCTATATATATTTTATTTGGATAACCATATAGGTTAATTTTCTTTTCAAAGTACAGGGAAAACAAAGTATATTAATTTTAATAACAACAAAAATATTTATTTACTCCAGAATATTTTTTAGTTTTCAGATTTGTCCTGGTGGTTTCAAATTAAGATAGCACCAAACTTATTAGACATGGAATTCTTTAAAATTTTTTTGAGCTTTTGAATATATTTTTAGCTAACTTTAACACACTTAACCCATCAAGAAAAACAATTGAGAAAATAAACAAAATTAAAAAATTAAGGACCACCAATTTGTAGTAGCTAGAATATTAAATTTTCTAGATATTTTATTAGTGTAATTTACTAAAAATTATCAAAATATATTTTGGAAAGCAAAACTAAATAATTTTTGCAAAACATTTTTAAGTAGACATAATTTTTTATCAAAGTTGTGGTAATTTACGTTTAAATAATAAAAAGAATGCATTATTTTTGTAAAAGTTATGATTTTTTTTCTAAAATTTGACATTTTCACCATTCAAAAACTAACTAAAACTCAGTCACATAATTATTATTATAAACTCACAGTCACAATAATAAATAAACCAAAACAACAAATATAAACAACAACAATAAACAAACCACTAACAAATAAATAATAGTCTTTATAGTATATTAATATGCTTGTATGTATAAAATACTTTGAAAAATGTTATAGTCTTGTGGAAACCCACAGAGACAAACAAAACATTGAGATGCTTCAGTGATAGCTACAACTGTAGGTGGATGAAGACAAAATAGCCTGCCTCCCGTCGCAATTTGTCCCTCTCAATACATATTGTTTTGGTAGGGACCAAAATAAACAGCAATTCTTCGAATATATTGATAAAATACTAATGATTAACTAAGCTTAGTAACATAATTATAGCTCTTGCCACATACAAAGTCTTTGCCATTGCGGTTTGATTTCAGATTTGTCCTGGTGGTTTCAGTTTTAAAACCAATAATATAGGTCACTCACCAGCACTTTTATTTTCATTTACTTAAAAAATGTTATAGTCTTTGTTACTTTCACTTCAGTGTAACATAATTATAACATACAAAGTATTTTTTTCCAGTGTATTCTCACATAGGATTCCTACTTTAGTGTTTTATTTTGCACCTAGGGTAAGCAAATAAGTACATAATATACCATTTAACAAATTCGCTAGCAGCATGGAACCGTGCTGGGTCATAACTTTGAATCAAATACAAATTTTCATGTTGAATCATGTTCGTGAATGTAGTAAGAATCTTTATTTTAATAGACTTAACTTAAACACATTTTCCCCATCAAGAAAATATAATTATTTCACTGGCAGAAAACTAACTACAAAATTAAAAATTGATTAAAGTATGTTATGACACTACTCAATGTATCACGAGTACATTTTGTTTAGTACAGATGTTTAGGATTTTAATATAATTCAGTCCTTGTATTATATTAATATAGTTATCAACAATGTTTATTAGGGATTATTTAAATAATTTTTATTGAATAATAATAATGATTTTGTTTTTGATAAACTAAAAAGATTTATATTTTTAGGCGATCCCCCTTTAGTACCAGACTTGCCAGCTCCCTCTTCCAGTCCCGGACTGCCGCCTCCTGTCAGGTAAAACTTAATAAATCACAACTAATTTAATTTATTTTAACATAATTATTAAAAGAGGTTGCCATTAAATTTATTTTATTTGTTGTTAAGTTAAATATTTTTAGTTATCCAATAAAAAAAAAGGTAAAGTTTGTCTTGTTTAACTAGGCGAAGTTAGGACTACAAAGTCCTCTCTACCACTCAACATCGACCTTTACCTAGCTGCTACGTATTAGTCACATTACAAATTGTAAGTGGTGACTGTAGGATCGAACCACGCCACCGGAGTGGATGAGCCCGCTGAGTCGATGATACCAAGTCTACATACCACTGGACGCTGAATCTATATCACGGCAGTCTTTGGTGTTTGTATACAAAATTACTATTAGTCTATAGGTTCTTTTTTTAATGAAATACAGTTTCAAGTGTTTGATTTGTTGTATATTATTTACATGAAATGAGTTCTGCATTCGTATTGACTATGGAGTAAGCCTATATTCCACATTGAACATCAGCAGATGAAGTACGCGGCAACAGGTTCATAACCACAGCTGATGCGGGGAAGGATGCAAATCGACGTGGCCAGGCACATGTCAGTTCTAGCAGATTGTCCAGTAGGTGCTGAGATTGTCCCAATCAACGATAGCTATAAGGGTGATCACAGAGGGCTGACCCCCAGTCAGAAAATTGACAGGATGAGTTGAACTCAGTAATTCATCTGGTAATTCAGGTATCCAGAAGCACCAGGGTGACTTCTAATTCTAAGGAGAGTGATCACAGCACCGAGTCTTTGACAACGAGTGAGCTTGACACAAGGCTCCCGACGGCCGGGTTTACTACTACAACACTGTCTCCAAGCAGAGCTTGTGGGAGAAACCTAATGAGCTCAAGACTCCAGCCGAGGTAAGAGGCACCAAAGTGATACTCGTGCCAAAGAATGTACAAGAAAAATGAAAATTATCTTCAAACCTAATAAATGGATGTGTGTTAAGAGTGCTCAGTACGCGCGTCAAAAAATGACAATGTGGTCTGACCGACAACTGTAGTCCACGGGCGTAAAAAATATATGTTTGGGTGTGGCTAGAAACTACGAAACCTCACGTTAACTTTGAACAAGCATCTTTTAGTCGTTTTGCATTGGTTTACGATCAAACAAAAACTGTAAACATTCAATGACAAATATTGTGTTGTGAAAAACTTATGCTGATTGAATAGCCTATATGAATCACATGCTTAAACTTTGATTATACATTTTAATTGATATTTATATTGATAGTAGTGTTTATAAGATTATGCTTTTTTTGTAGCTTCTATTGTCACAATGCCCTTGGAAAGAGTACAAGTCAGAAACAGGGAAGATTTACTACCACAACATTACAACCAAAGAATCCAGGTGGACAATTCCCAAAGAGCTTGAAGATTTGAAAGCAAAGATAGCTGCGGAAGAAAGGTGAGGTTATATTATAACCTTTTTTAGTAAGCTTGCAAATGTGTACCTAAAACACATTCGTGTACATGTGTACCTTGGGTATAAACGATAATTATAATAAGCTGATAATGTACTATGCCGACATTTAACATACCTGCAACCAAGTTACAATAAATAAATTACATGGTTAAGTTAAATGGTTTTTAATAAATTAAGCCAGTTATTGTGGGTATGTTGCAAATTCTCTTATATGGTAAAACATATTACCACTGTTTGTGAATCGTAGGTTCACTGCCCAAAAAGGGCAAATTTAAAACGAGGATGATTACAAACTAAAACAGTCAGGTCACTTATGCTATTTTTTGTCATGTTTAACTTTGGCAATTTGTTTTTTTTTTGTATTTTTTAATTTTATATGAAACTTAAATATAATACTTTAAATGTTTCTTTGGCAATTTGTTTTGTATTTTTCTTACGCATATAATCTTTTGTTCTAGCAAAGCGGCTCAGGCAAGTAAAGGACCTTCTAGTACAACAAGTAAGTGAATCAATATATAACTTTCGAAGTATAGCACATTTTTAGTTGTTTCATCTGAATGAAACTAAGGATAAGTTGTTAGTTTTGAGATGCAGTCTAATGAATGTTTTAGTCATTGGGGTTTTATTTTTCTAAATTTTATAATTGTTCAGTGTACAGACCTTCTGCTGAGGTAAATAATCAGATCTTCAAAATAATCTTGGATTATATTAAACAGAAAAGCTTCACTTAGGGCTTCTAAGTAATTAAAATTTTGTGGCTTATAGGCAGTCGATTAAAAGATGAAAAAAGTGTATACTCTGTTTTCTTGTCTTTGCTAATCTTGAATTGCTATGAGTAAGTTTGGTTTAGTTCCCAAATAATAAATCATTTCTTTTCATTTATTTAGTTTTATGGCCGCTTTGAATCAATTTAGTCCTGTTAGTTTATACAAGTCTTCTTTAGGTGTTTTCGTGTTTTTTTTTACATTCTCCCTAGTAGGTGTTCTGATCTTAGTCATCTACCACAGATCTAGTTGTGTCATTATGTAAGTGGAATTTCGGTGTTTTATCCTTAAATTTTTAGCTCAGATTTCTTGTCTATTTTGTCTTAAAATAAATCTTATTGCAGCTTTTTCATGCTATAGAACTTGTCATGAAACAATTGAAGCCTTGTTGAACAAGGTGAAGTTAGGACTTCCATTTAATATTGACCTGCATCTAATGTTTTCACATAACCACTTGTACAACATTGTCCGTGGCAGGTCCCATCCTCACACTTCCAGCAGAGTCGTGTACTTTAGTAACCTGCCAGTTGTAGTGACCATCTGTTAGCTTGAAATAGTTTTAAACTCAGAATTTTACTTTGACGTAGTCATTTTGTAAAACAACAAACTTTACCGTTTCTCTTGCAGCTTTCTGTAAACACTTTTTGAATTAGATGTCAATCATAGTATTGGGCTAAACAACTGATTATGTATTGTGCAGATTTTGAGCTGTTTATTCAACTTCGCTGCTATCTTTCTAAGCTTTAATGGTTTTATTGATATAACTGTTTCTGTAGGTAACACAAGTTCATCCTCAGCCATGGACCAAGCAATGGCAGCTACCCTGGCAGCCATCAACATTCCAGCACCGACAAAAGGAGGTTTGTTCTTAATTTATAAAACGTCACTTAATTATGAAATAAAAATAAGTCAAGCAAATGCTATAAAAGTAGCCTATGCCGCATTCAAATCAAAGGTGCACCTATAAATCTCACCTGAAAACTTGGTAAAAAACCCCTACAGTCTCGTATTAGCAGTGGCAGCTCCGGTGAAGGTAGTGAAGGGTCACTTCACCTATGTTTTAGTAGGTAAAAACTGAAACTTTAACATTTAATTAATCTGTTTCCAAAGTCCGTGGGATCACATATCAACAACAACATTGAGTACGATACAAGCTCGATAGCAACAATCGATAATGCCTCGAAAGTCGCCACAGAAAGTTAGTATGCATCTATGATTGCCACTGGCTGCTTCGTAGAAGATCGGAATACATCGTTAGGTGAAGAGCTTTCTTCGGGTTTTCACCTGACGCTTATCTACGTGGTAGGGATAGACGCTGAGGGGACTCACTGTAAATAACTTGCAACTGAAGACTTAAGTTGTTATCAGAAGCTCACAGTTAAAACTAGCAAGAAAATGTAAACTGCCATCCCCTCCTCCCTACGCCACCACAATGTCTAGTAGGGATGGATTCCAATTTTGTATTGATTCTCCATTCCAAAATCAAATCAATTCTTAATCGATTCAAAACAAAATGTATTTATTCTTCAAATAAATAAATAATTAAGTGAAAGATATAGGTGTTATACCTTTCACCTCAGAAATATAGCTTCAATATCACTAACAACCTGCTAAGAACGAATGTAATGTCAACTTTGTTTCGTCTGAAGTAGCCTCTCTGGTCTATTTTAAACATTTTTCACTGAATTTTTAGGAAGGAATTTTGCACAATTGCCCTTTTTAGTGTTGTTAAAAAATTAGTTGTTGTGATCAAAAACATCAGACTTTTAAAGTTGCATGCATAATGCAAACTCAAAAAAGATAAAAAAATATTTCAAAACAAAACACGACTCTTGCTCTGAACAAATATTCCAGCTTTGTGTGCAATAACATTAACATTTTCCCTGAACAAGATTCATCAAAATTTTACATTTACTACTTTTGTCCAGTTTAACTAGATCATTGGTTTTCATTCATAAGCTTTGCAAGGAAAAGACAAATTTTACTCGCATAAAAGTGTATAAAAACAGCTTTGAATTGATTGCAGACGAAGACAGCAACTCCTCCTCTCTGCCAGGAGTCAGGTCAGCTCCGGACAGCCGGACAAGTACGCCGGAACCCAACAAGTTCATCTTCAAGGATAAAAAAGAAGCAATTGAGCTTTCAAAGAACTCTTGAAAGAGAGGGTAAGGCATTTCTTTAACTAAATAAATATATGACAATTCAGTATTCTCAACATTAGTCTGTTTTTGGATGGTTCTGTCACCTTATGAGTCAAACTCGAAAGTATTTTTTGTGGAATACAAACCTTACTTAATAATCATCATGACAAATTCTACAAGATAGCCAAACTGAAAGGCATTTTCATCACTGTTTCTGGAGTAACAACTGCTTTTTTAGAGGAAACCAATACTAAGTTTTCACACTGTTCCAGGATGTGCCAAGTAACGCTTCGTGGGAACAAGCAGTCAAGTTGATTTCTACTGATCCTCGCTACCCTCATCTGAAACACTTGAATGAGAAAAAACAAGCTTTCAACGCTTACAAAACCCAGAAGCTAAAGGAGGAAAAGGACGAACAAAGGATGAAGGCAAAGAAAGCGAAAAGAAGATTTGGAAGAGTTTTTAATGACTACGGACAAAATGACATCCTCAACCCGATACTACAGGTGTCAAGAAATATTTGGTGAAATGGAGGTAAGATCCTTGGGGACTGGGCACTTATGAGTGATAACAGTTTAGAGTAAAAATATAAGCTTAGTTCTGTGCTTTTTAGTTTCTGGATCTTGTCTTGGACCCAATCAGTCTGGATAAACCAGATTCTTATGGGTCCTCAACTTATTTCAAACATTTTGTGAAAGCATTTTCTTTTTTTCCTAGAAAAAACCAAGATAAAAACTTGTATCATAAATTGTATTATACTTAACCAAGGAAATCAATCTTTTATTTTCTTGTCAGAAATATCCTATTCATATAAGATCTTTTAGAATCCTTACTAATGTTTGATTTAATATTTTTTTTTATATTATCCTCTGCTTAAGGTATATTTGATAACAATTAGCCACCTTATTGTTAGAATGTAGGACAATTCGTGACTCCTCAAACTAATGAAGGATTGTGTAAATGTTGATTTCAGTTGTGGAAAAGCGTTCCTACACAGAGAGGAGAGATATTTATGACGACTGTGTTTTCAATCTGGCAAAACGGGAAAAAGAGGAAGCTAAAGCAAGAAAGAAGCGAAACATGCGACAGCTGGCAGCTATCTTGGACTCCATGGTAGCAATAGAACACCGCACAACCTGGCAGGAGGCTCAGCAAATGTTGCTTGACAACCCAAATTTTGTTGATGATGCTAGTTTACTAGGTGAATGTTTACTATGTTCGAGCTGTTAGTTCTTATCTTTTTAATATTAAATTATCCATTAGTCCATTATTAAAAGTCATACGTGAATATGAAATTTATCCTTTGCGTGAAGGCAAAGAAATCAAGAGTGAGGCCCTGCCGTTAAAGAGAACCAAATTACTGTTGTACCTATATATGTATATTGTACTTAAGTTATCTCTTATTGTTCTCTTTGTCGTCTACTCCTCTAGCTATTGATTGGAGAAAGGGTTAGTTAAACGAGTATTTTGAAACACTGCCCTTAGGAAAATGCTTTGACCTTTTCTTTATTGCTGTAGGGATGGATAAAGAAGATGCTTTAATTGTATTTGAAGACCATATAAGAGAACTTGAAAAGGAAGATGAAGAAGAAAAGGAGGTAGAAAAGAAAAGGGTAAAACGCCAGCAGAGAAAAAACCGGGATAATTTTGGTGTATGTACTATTTAGTTGTTAAAATAAGTAAATAGTAATATTACTAAATAAGTTTGACAAAATAAATGAGCTATGAAGATTCTTAAATTTAATTGTTTGCATCTTAAATCAAATTACAATTTTGGAATACTTGCATGTAATATTATGTTTAATTTTGGTAGAGTTTTTAAAATGTACCAGAATTAAGAAACCAAACAATCTTATTTATTTCATTAAATGTGTGCTACACTTGAAATTGTCATGTTAGAAAAAGCCATCAGGCATTAGTAAGGTAAAAGTGTATTAAGAGAATTGTTTATAATTAGTTATTGGTTGAAATGGCTTATTTTGGTACAGATGCTACTGGATGAACTTCACGAACAGGGCAAGTTGACATCGATGTCTCTGTGGGTGGAACTCTACCCCATCATCAGTGCAGACCTGCGGTTCTCAGCCATGCTCGGTCAGCCTGGTCAGTGATCTCTCTCTACCTTTGTTCAAATATAGTCTAGAGATAGAGATGTGCTTTTATCCTCTAGATAAGTTGTACAGAAATTAAACACTGTGACTGAATAGTACTCAGTTTGGCCGCAGGGCAGCTACATTTGTCTAGGACACTACACGTGCAATACATAAAGTAATGCCGGCTGGTTCTGCCTGACGCCTGTAACAATAAAGGATGCAAAGCTAAAGCTAGAGGCCGAAGCGAATCAGTGAGCTTAACGAACAGTCTTGTAACGTTCATGATAATAGATAATAGAGGCCAAAGCATGGCTGTGAGGGGAGCAAGTTAAAGTTACAATTAAGGAACATAAGTAACAATATTAACATAGAAATAGATAGACTTTTCTAACGATTATTATGTTTATAACTACACAACGCTTTGATAGGTATGTAAATTCTTCTTCGCTCGTTCCTGTTCAAATCAACCCCGTAACTCCTGTACCGGCGTATAACGCAAAACCAACAATCCCCGGACGCAACCTATACCTGTAAGCGACATAGAAACATAACACTGGCACAAACCACTCACACAGACATGCGACACACACTGGTGTCAACCTCGTGTTGAGGTTAACCACCTGTTCATCCCTCCCCTGACCTTGCTAAACAAAAGTTAGAATGCGCACCTGGGGGTAGCCATTTGTGTGTTTCTCTTCCACACGTATCTGTATTTTACCATTTCACTATCTCTCTTCTACATACTATGTAACCTAATTTCTTACATACTAAATTTTTTATTGTTTATTAATTTATTATTATTTTTTATATATATATGTATTTTATTATTAAATCCTGGTTTCCTATTATTAGTTGTTTTGAAATACGGACCTGCCTCCAAGCAAAGATTAAGAACCCAGATTCTTCAACACATTTACATTGCTGTTTCATGCGGTGGTGTCCTCCGCAAGCTCGGAGCTGCGCGCCGCCATTTCCAGGGTAGCACACCTGGCAAAATGAGTGAAGTGCTGGGCGCTGTGCTGTTGCTGAGAGTGGGAGGGCGGTTGCCCGGCGGTGCAGGAAGCCACCTGGATGCACCTAAGAACCCGAGCCTGGGAAGAATTTCTCCCATCCGCTTCCATCCCCCAGTACACCTATAACATGCCGAAGCGATGACATGGCGAGTGGAAGTTTTCTTCACCTAATACCCTCTGCCGAATCAAAACGCATTCCGCCGGCTTCCACTGTGGGTGTGTCACCAACCCATTTGATTCAATGCATCAACTCCCTGAATAGAAAATTCTGCTACCGCTGCCAGGTGTTGCTTCAACCCATTAGTGAAATAAGTCCACTTTTTAGTGAACTAGGTTTTAAAGGTGGTTCTGTTTCAATTTACTGCAGTTTCAAAAGTTTTCATTTGAAAATAATTCTTATGCTTTATTTATCATTTTCTAGGCTCTACACCTCTGGATTTATTTAAATTCTATGTTGAGGATCTGAAGTCAAGGTTCCACGATGAAAGAAAGATTATCAAAGAAATATTGAAGGAAAAGGGCTTCAAGTTGAGGTCAGTACTACAACGTTATGCATGTTATTTGTTTGAGACATAGAATGTAATGAAACTTGTTTCATACTTATTTTATTTTGCCTAAAAGTTTTTTATTTAATTATAAATTAACTATAGATATGGGATAACAGAGACTTAAATAGCTGTGAAAAGAATGGAATAGATAAAATAAAAGCCAATCAATTTTATATCTTAAGTAAAGAATTTCTCAAATCATTGAAGCAGTGGATCCCAGCAGTGGTCAGTGTCTGACCTTGCGATTTGTTGATTTTTATCGTACACACTGACTGCCAACAGCAGTCGTTTAAACTCAAATGGATAGTTGCTCGGGATCAAGTGAATACGTGGTATAAAGATAGACTCCCCAGCACCGCAGCCTGTAAGGATATCTGCCTCAATAACGTAGCGGTGAATTCTGCACACTCTGAGGCATGTGCCACTGCACAACTTGGGACGGGGAGTGTGGTCGGAGTGAGGAGAATAGTTCTGTTAGTACTCGGCAGAGCACGCCGTGCGTGTTGATACGGTGAGTGCGGGGACTACAGTAGTTCAGGGAACACACAGCAGAGCGTGCCACTGGTCAAATAATGTGTTCAGCCCACTTTGATCCCCTGCCATTTATTTTTTGTGTTGTATATGGATATGAAATATAGCTAAAAACACACTGTGTAATGGGCTAAACCGCTAATGAATGTTCACCACCATAATTGCAGCCGATTTTGAGTTATAAGCGGTCCAAGATTACTTAAAAACGTTACAGACAGACAGGGAATTTTTATCGCCAGTTACGGTCTTTACACAGTATAACCAAATAATTAAAAACCGATGGATTCATTTTAATGTACAGACAAAAGTGTTATTTTTTAAAATAGATTATTAACACAATGAATGATGCTATCGGTTTTCACTTTCCTGATGTTTCAGACAACCCAAATATAAGTACAGTATCTCTACCTTTAAAAAGAAACTACCTGTTTTATATTGATTTCTCTAGATTATTATCCTGCTCTCTTGCTTATTTTAGGTGACTACTACTTTTGAGAGTTTGCCACCGTGGTTTGTGAAGACAGGAAGTCTGCCACATTGGACGCAGGAAACGTCAAACTTACCTACAATGCTCTTCTCGAAGGTAGTCTTAGTCTTTAGATGGATACCATAAACCTTTATATTATATGTACGTTTTTGCTGTTGAATTTGGACAAATTTTATGCTATTATTTTGGGTTGAAATGACTGGAACAAAGATATTGATGGTTTTATAACCTACAAAACGGTAGTGTAGTTTAAGGTGCCGATAGTAATTCTCAAAATTACCTAAGAAATCTCTAGTTTTGTGAATCAGCCGTAACTTGATAATCAGCTACCTTATAAAATATAAATGACGTTCAACTGTATCAACAGTTGTATAATAAGTTAAGACAATAAAAGTCCTTGTTTGCTCTAGAAAATCTAACATAATCTTTGATTGTTATGTTGACCTAGAGAGTTTTTGTTGGAAAATTTACAAATCTGTATTGACCAAAGCATTTTATTGAGTGTTGTCTAGACTGTTACAACAAAGGTTTATTTGGATGAAAACTTGTCCAAGTCTAATCAACATTCTATGACATGGGGCCGTCATCATAACAAACTTATCTAGTTTATGGTGTGCTTTTTACAATCTAATTTGTTGGAAAAATTGTCCAAAATTCAGATTGTGACTTGAAACCTTAAAATTTTTGGATTGTTGTACTTTTAAGAAAAGGTTAAATTGCAGATTGAAAATGGGTACATGCCTCAATACCATTAAGCACCTAGATAAATTTAATACTAAAGGGGTAGGTGCGTTTCTTGTCAGGGCTGAAGCAGAGAGAATGGGGCGTCAGCCGAAACTAGGGAATTACTCATTCAGAAACTTGCTGAGAGATGTGGAGATTGACTACCACAGCAACTGGGACGATGTGAGAGAGCAGTTAGCAAGTCACGAAGCCTTCAGAGCAATCAGCCTGGAGTCTGAGAGGCTCAGGATCTTCAAGGTCAAGAGATTGCTTTTTTAGTTTTATTACCAACTGAATGAAAGTTATATAGTTGAGCAAATAATTCAACCTTGTCCACTAAACATGGCTGAAGTGACGTCCAGAAGATTTCCAATGATGGTGTTTAGTGTAGTCACATATGTTTTTGGATGATTGCTGATCAATCTATTTTCAACAAATACCGGTATTCACGACATGAACTTACGAAGTTAACTTTAGGCTGATCTGCGTTTTTCAATTTTCACTGATTAACAATTACCACCCTGAAGTGTCTTCTTTATTATTATATGGACATGTAAGTCTAAAAGTGTAATTTTTCAATTGAAATAGAAATGTAATGTTGAGTTTTAATAGTAGTTTTTATACTACTATTTATTTTTAAGTATTTTATTTCAAATTTAGATTTTGACTGGCTTACATTTGCATTTGAACACTTGGCATACAAGTTGAAAAAATTGGCTGGAACCAATCAAAATTGCTTTTATATTTTACAAACAAAAGTAAGGCTATAAATAATAAAAACTTCTAAGGAAAACATGATACTGAGGAAGCATGCAGCCATCACCACTCCAGAACAAAGAAAGCCAAGAAAAATCAAAAGCAAAAGAAAAGATCAAGATCTCGATCTGTGGTGAGTGAAGAAAAACCTTAATTTTTCACAGTGGAGAAAAGGCAGTTGTCAGATCAGATACATTACAGTCTCTATAATAAGGCCATTCGCCACCTCTTCGATACCCAATAAACTGAAGGCCAGGACCATCGCTCAACTAGCCACCAGTTTTCAAGTATCTGTTTGTCATGTAAAGCAGTATGTATCTTCTGTATCATTACTTCAGTTAACTGCAGACAGCCAGAGAAGTGAGCATTGTTTATTTAACTGCTTACGCTCATTAGTAAAAGCTGTGTTATGTCGTAAAATTACGTTTTTCCCCTACATATGGAGATACATTTGGTTACTATGCATTTTCCATTCATATAATAATTGTTATTACTAAGGTTTTAAAGATGGGACATTGTAGATAGCTTTCGTAAGTAATTATAAAAGGTTTTACTGGCGAATTGAGTGTTTTAGTAAACATCCACTAATTCGGAATTTTTGCTTAACCGTTTCACCCTATCTGGGCGGTGGTGAGCTCTGACTTGTATTAGGATCTTTATAGGGAAAATAGGTTGTTTTAAAAAGTCCACTTCTTGATTTGTGTTTCTATCAAGAAGTGGATTTTCTAATGGTCTTGCTTCTGTGTCAAAATCTTACCTAATTTGTTCTTCAATGGTTTAGACATAATTCTTGTCCTTTTACCTAATCTTTAACTCATCAAAACTATATTCTTTGTATGTTACAAACACTTGTTAAAAGAGAATTTCCAACTATTAGTGATAAAACCAAACCATGTTTTCAAAATGTACAATAATTTTGTTTTAGTCGGAGAGTGATTCTGACAGAGGATACTCTAGGTCAAACAAGAAGCGGCGACACAGATCCAAGAGTGAGTCAGACAGTTCCGACTCAGATCACAAACGCAAGAAGAAGAAGAAGAAGAAGAAGCCGGAAGCCGTGAGTCCGCAGGTTGACTCTCACACCTCCTCCTCTTCTCTTGTTCTTTGGTGCTTGTTATATGTTACCAATAAATATTTTATCTAACCGTTCCAAAAACTTTCATTTGTAGTTGTGTTTTTGTACTCTTAAGTTTTTTGAATATACTTAGTAGAATTTTGATTTACCAAGGGTATTTTTGGGAAGATGCCACAGAAATCAGTAAACATGGTTATTCTGTTATGTTAGCTTTAACAAGTTATACAATGTTTTTAAAGTACGTGAATTCCCTTACCGCAGTGTATCACAAATGTCCGCTAAGGTACTGTAACTTTGTACGTTCCAGACTTCCAGCATTTCTATTTTAGCCATCAGCTGTGACTTTTTATGTCATCAAAAC
Organism: Matsumurasca onukii; assembly: GCA_018831715.1. NCBI lineage: Eukaryota > Metazoa > Arthropoda > Insecta > Hemiptera > Cicadellidae > Matsumurasca > Matsumurasca onukii. The sequence goes on along the minus strand of CM032060.1, from coordinate 18,211,493 downwards.
CTGGCCACTGTGAAGTTCAATCTGTGATTAATTTTCTTCGTCAAACATCACATTCTTTGTAACGGAGAAAACATTATAAGGAATGGTTAAAATGCTACATTAAAGATGGTCAATGTTCATGACAAGTCACCAGGAAAGTCAGTTCAAACAAACGCTGGTTCCAAAAAACATGTCACATGTTTTGACAGGAAGGTGTTGTTTGAGCTTTCTCTAGAAGTACCTTTACCTATTAACCTTAAAGTAAACGGTTGTGTTGAATTTTTCAATCAGGCAATGTTCTATGACATCGTTCAAAAGTACAGAATGATAAGTGCCCATTTGTATAATTATGTAGTACAGTGTAAACAGGACAAAATAAACATTATTATGAAATCTCTGTCATATGTTTTATTTAACGTACTTTGAAAACACAGTTATGTACTTGACACTTCCAGCCGCTTTCATCTGTTTTATATTGAATCTCAACATACATATATGATTTACTCACTTTACAAGTCGAAACTATTTCCTCCCTGCAACAAAATCAATAAACATGCATGCTCACCTCACACTCTTCAATACGGTAGTAATTTTTCCAAATGTTTTTCTTTCAGGGACTTGATTATTTTACTATGACTCATTCTGGGTAATTGACAATTGGGACCAGAACCGAAACAATTCTCCCCTTCTTTTTGATCCTAATTAATCTAGGTTATAACCTAGGAAAAATGTAAAGCCAACAGGTATACTAAAAGAAAAGAACTTCATATAACAATGAATGTTCAATTTATATTTATTACTTCCAGACTTGAGAGTAACGATTACAAAATTGTAATTGTTTTACTTTCCTGTAACTTTGTAATCTAATTGTTAAATTTAAAACCGCTGTAATGAGTAACCGTTACAATTTAGTGATAACGATAACATGTAACGAGTTACTTTTTACATGTCAATAACTGCCAAAATTGGCACTCTTTTCTTGTAGTCTCAAAATCCAAATTTTACACGTAGTAATGTAGTTTTAGGTTTCTTTCAACATTTTAATTTTGACTCTCCATGGACAAACTTGGCAACATTCAGATTATTATCTACGGTATCTTGAGCAAGAAGCAAAAGAAAAAGGCCTGTCAAGCAGCATTTATTTCAACTGAGTCTGCGGTTCTTAAATTAGTTCTTTCTTTCAATCATAATTGTATTCTTTAAAACCTCGTGTGTTTAATTACAAACTTTAAAGAAAATGCCAACCGTGACTGTAAAGTCCTCTCTTTCACTTAACCACCATATATACACTTACTTGATACTTGTATCCTTTGTCTATGACCACTATGTGGATTGACTATTTATAATAAGAACTAATATACACTCATGCCGAACCACTTAATACTATATTACATTTTACTATGAACTATAATGTTCATACACTCTATGCGCAAATAAGTACTAAACTGACTCGCAGTGCCAACATTACTGTGTCTGATTTATAGATCTATATATAATTTACATTATTTACATGGGTCCATGAGAAGCATTAGAGGCTCGTCGCTCAGCTCGCTGAGGGAGTAAAGCTCTCTTTACCAGTATCTCTTTAATCTTGCCTTAAAGACTTTGTTGGTCAAGATCCCAAATTCTTCAGGTAGAGAGTTGAAGATTTTCAATGGCGGAGTTCGGATAGCTTTTAGTGTAGAGCTGAGTCTGCATTGAGGCACATTGAGATCTTTGGCATGGCAGTAGCTGTTGTGCTGGGTCTCTTTTGGAATCCTCGATGTTTCTTTAAGGTCATAAGTGCACTGTAGACATATTGACTTATGACTGTGAGGATCCGAAGTCTTTGGAAAAGTGGTCTGCAGTGATCTAGGTGACCTGAGCCCGACATACGAGGCCTGTCCAATAAGTTCGCGAACTGGTTCGCGGCCCTGAGGCGGTGTAAAGCTCCACCAACTACATCACGTGACTACTGGACAATGGACATCCAATGAAGCGTCAGTGCTTGTTTGACAGTCGAGAGGTGCTGTGCCTATTAAGCTGCCTGTGTCAGTTTATATTTTATTTGTTTTTTCTGTTCGTCGAAAAATGGAGATTGATCAAATCACTGAACAACGAATCAACATCAAATGATCCAGTGATGCCCTTTCATCAATTTTTGCATTTTGGAAAAAGTACAAAAACACAGGGGGCTAAATCTGGCGAATAGAGTGGGTGGTCAAGGAGGGTGATGGAATTTGTTGCCAAAAACTCACGAACAATCAAAGCCAAATGTGCAGGGACGTTGTCATGGTGAAGATTCCATCAATCGCCTTTGACAAATCAAATTCGCCTCACTTGACGACGACCACCTCCTGCGCCTAAGGACGCCAACATAGAATTCAGATGTTCGTCTGCAATCATTCTAACAGTTTTCCCGATCATCAGACACCAAGGGTCGCACACGATCAATGTTTTCATCCACACATGAAGTTGAAGGTTGTCCCTGCCTTGCATCGTCTTTAGCGTCTTCGCGGCCATCTTTGAAACGTTTAATCCACTTGAAAATGGGCGTTTTCTTCAAGGAATTATCTGTAAACAGCCCTAAACATATCTGTAACATCTTGAGAGCTTTTCCCTAGTTTCACTAAAAATTTGATGTTGATTTGTTGTTTAATGATTTCCTCAATTTTCATTTTTCGACGAACAGCAAAAACATATAAAATATAAACTGACACTGACAGGTTAAAAGGCATAGCTCGACTGTCAAACTAGCACCGACACTTCATTGGATGTCCAGTAGTCACGTGATGTAGTTGGCGGAGCTTTTACTGACCCGGTACCGCCATATTGAACCAGTTCGCGAACTTATTGGACAGACTACGTAATTCTAACCACTCTTTTCTGCAGAAGCAGTATCATGAGTGGTAGGGGAGTGTCCCCAGACCACAATCCCATATGCTTCAAATCATTTACAATATATTTTAACATTTAATAAACTTAAAAAGTTAAATTAAAAAAGAAAATTAACAATGTATACAACTTTAAAACAAAACTATTGCTGAAATATAATAAAATATAAAGTGTGTAGATACAAACAATTAAAATGAGGCCTAGCAAAGGTCCAAGAATTTGCCAGCTGTCACTCTTGTAGTAGTAAATTTACGTTTACCTTCCAACTAGGTGTTTTTAATACTCTTAAAAAAGTAATGCACTATATAGGTTTTTAATTGGCTAAGAAAATAACTCAAATTGAGGATTTGATTAGAGATGAGAACTGTCTAATCAATTGAGTAAACAACTCTGAAAATCATGCACAATATTTTAAAATTTACTTGAAAAGTAAAATAAATTAAAAAACTGTAAGTTAAGAATGTATTTCTTTGAAAACACTTGGTCTTTTAAATACTAGAAGCAAATCTTTGCATATTGATATGCATATTTTAACAGAGTAAGTATGTCATCAAAGTTACCTACCACTGACTGTCAAACAATTCCTTGTTTTAAACAAACAGTGGAACTACGATGGTCGAATAATCCAGATCAATATTCAATTTCATTGGTAATGAATCATCCTGTTCTCAACTAGACTTCTCAGCCAAACAAAATGGTTGTGGATTTAGAAGAGATGTGGTTTAAACAAGATGACGCGACGTTCCACACAGCAAATGACACAATTGATCTCTTGGGAGGAACATTTGGTTGAACGCATCGTATCATATAGAAGTTATGTGAACTGGCCCACAGTCGTGTGATATCTCGACGACTACTTTCTGTGGGGTAAGAGACGTCTCAAGTCTACGCTGACAAGCCACACATGCTATATGACTCCCCAGCTGCTGGAAAAAGTGTTTGAAGATTGAGCTACTAGACTGGAACTTTTATGAGCACTTGAGCAGAAATCACTTTTAAACACTAATGTTATAACACTGAGTTAAAAGAATAGCATTTTGTGTTAATACAAGGGTCATTCAGAAAAAAAGGAGTGTTTTTGCATCACAGCCAGTATAGATGCCCTACTTTTAATGATTGTATATTCACCTGATAGCTAAAGCCCTTGGCTTAAGTTGGGCTGATTTTTGATGCCGTACAAAAATTTGTCATAGTTCTACAACGTTTTTAGCTAGCGGTGTCTAATTTAACAAATGTACAAAAAACTTAAAATACTAGTGTTATTGGTTCTTTTGATACACAGCAGAATTTTCTTATGGAATCGTACGGAAAATTATTCTATTGCAATAATCACTTATTCCATTCGCTAAAACTACTTCTAAAAGAAAATCACCTTGCAACAATCTTAAAACCAATTAAGAAGTAAAATTTTGGCTTTAGCAATTTTGCGGCAGTTTCCAACTATTTCTTGGGTTTTTATCATTTGCAAAGTGGGTTTTTGTTAAAAATGGCTTTAGCTTATGGAAAAGGTAGAGAAGAATTATAAGGTTAAAGAATTTATTCTGTGGTGATTCTCTACCAAGGTCATAAAAACCACCATTTTCCATAAACTCCATAGGAAAACTCTGCTGTGTATCAAAGGAACCAATAACTCTAGTATTGTACGTTTAGAGGAAGTTAAATTCGGCGACGCTAACTAAAAACGTTGTAGAACTATGACTTATGTTTGTACGGCAACAAAACTCAGCACAAACTAAGAGGTGTAGCTGCGGTATTAGGTGAGTATGTGTTCACAGTTATAGGGCATCTGCATCGGCCGTCATACTTACTTTCTGAATGATCTTCAAACAAGTCATTTTTCATGGTTTTATTTAATTTTTTAAATCGCACAACAACAAAAAACACTCTTTATTTATTGTAGATTGATATGTAAAAAAACACCCTTGTATGTTGATCTAGTTAGTGATGTTTAATTTTAAGTATTTAGAGTAACTAAATTCAAATCTTTCTAATTTAAATACTAACTCGGTAACTTTGAAAATTCATTAGTTACTAAAGTAAGGTATTTTGAAGATTTAATTTGTTGCTTATATGGGTTTTATAAAACTTACTGTCATATGAAAGAGAATCATACCTCGGAAGAGTTACTTGGAAAAGTAAAATAGGACATTTTCTAAATAGTTTCATATTGCCCATTTCAAATAGTTACCATCTGTTACACTCTTGTCCCTGTAAGTTATCAATGTACATTATAGGTACAAATTTAAAAACTTATTTGTCTGCCTAAAAGTACAGGGTATGTAAGAGAGCGACAGTAATAAGATAGACATCACCACAAGGTGGATTGAGAGGGATGGCCTATAAGGAGTCAGTAGAAAATAGTGAAGAAACCCCTTGAGTAAGTACTGTATTGCAATCAAATTTAAAGGCTTGGTTGAGAAATCACCACTTATTTTGCCTCAAAAAGTTGTTAAATGGTAACAGTTTTAAGTTGAAGGCTTGTGACCTTTGAAAAGCCGCTATTTTAGATTTAATTCATCTTTGAGGTAGGTTTTGCGGTCCTACCCTTCATTTAATGAGACATTAGTTTAATACCAAACTCAATAAAGCTCTTGTAGTCGAAGATGCCACAAAGGCATTTTCACCCCCAATTAAATCATAAATCAATCTTTTGAAAATGGAGTTTTTCCTGACTGATGTAAACAAGCTAAAGTTGTTCCTGTGAACAAAAAAGGCTCAACAAGTAATATGGGAAATTATAGACCAATTGCAATGTTACTAATATTAGGTAAAGTATTTGAAAAACTTTATTGTAAAAGGCTCATGTCTTTTCTGGATCAAAAACTATCATCTCAAGTACTCAATATGATTTTGGGCTGAATGAGGCATGTTTTTAAACGCTAACGCTAACGCTTGGTCACGCCCAGGCACCAATATTTCCATCTGTCACACTCTTCAGTGCCAAAGGCCTGAAATCAGTTTTATCGTGAGATCAGGGCAGTGTACATTATAAGAGAAGGAATGGTAAGAAAATGGGTTAGGACTTCATGTTCATGACAAGGAAAGTCGCCCAGGAAAGTCAAGTTCATGTCTGTTAACAAGCCTGTGGGGACACAATTAATTCAAAGACCTACAGTGACACTTGAGTGGATTTTGCCTTGCTATCCAGTCCAAGAGGCAGCTGACTAAAGGTGTCATTTTGCTTCACGACAATGAAGCCCACATGTCACAAAGAGAACCCAAGATTTATTTTGTTGGGAACAACTTGAACACCCTCCCTACCGTCCAGATTATACCAATCCACTTCCACATGTTCACTTGAAGAAGCTCATGTGCTGAATGTTGTTAAGTCAGGTTCTATGACATCGGAGTTTAAAAGCTAGCACGATATGATAAGTGAATATTAATGGTAATTATGTACATGTAAAATAAAAATTATTATGATATTTAAAACGGGTATTCAGATGCAATGACATAAAATTCATTGTTAAAAGCCTGGATAATCAAATGAAAACCGTGAGTATATTTTTAGATTTGTCAAAAGCTTTCGATTGTGTTCATCATCTGGTTTTGGTAAGTACTTCAAATGATTTTGGGATTAGAGGACTATCCCTTAAATGGATTGAAAGCTAATTGTCTAATAGGGAACAAATCGCTGCAGTCAATATTGCAACGTCACACCCTCTACATGTAAAATTTGGTGTTCCTCAAGGATCAATTCTAGAACCCTTACTGTTCAATTTGAATATTAACAATTGTAAATATAGCCTTTATGACTAAGTATAGTTCAGCTAAACTTAATTTCAACACACTCCACATAGCAAAGAAGCATTCTCAATGGTACTCCGACCGTCTTCTTGCAATATTGACGGTTTTTCTGAACAATTTCACCAATTCGAGAATTTGAAGGTCGTTCGGGATGAGGCTTGTCTTTAATCGACATGGCGCCATCTTGAATTTGGGAAAAATACTTGTTGCACCCTGGTTTTGCTCAAAACATAGTCTTTGTAAGCTTTTTTAATAATTGCAACCATTTCTGACGTGTTCTTACCGAGAAGAAAGCAAAACTTTACTGCTGAACTTTGTCCATTTAATTACACTATCAAAACAAAACAAGGCAGAACAAAAACTACTTTTAGAAAAACATACACAGCTCCTTTTCACAGCCTCTCAGACTGGCCACACCAAGTGCACTGAACTCAGGAAGAGTTGCGCTTTCATCCCCTATCGGCCAAAATGTGAACTATGCGCTCCCAACCTCGCCATCGACCAATTCCCAATACTTTTGGGTACCCCCAAAGTTTTGGCTGCAAATCAAAGCCTTGAAATTTCTTGCTTCGAAAATGTAAATGCATGTGTCCAATACTTTGAAAACCTTAATCTTAAAACCAATCTGGACAAGACAACATGCATGAACTTTAATTTAAATTTCATTTAACCCATAATAGTGGTGCATCAGTTTCAGTAGGGGATCAACTGCTAAAAGAAGTGGACCTCACAAAATGTTTAGGAGTGTTTATAGATAAATCCTTTTGTTGGGACTTCCATGTTGATCACGTTTGTAAAAAGATATCTTCTGAAGTTTTCTCCTAAAGCAAATGAAAGATTTCTGTTCTATAAATATTCTTCAGGTTATTTACTATGGAATCATACAATCTCATTTGTCTTATGGAATCATATTTTGGGGTAACTGTGCTGAAAGAAGGTTGTTAAGAGCATTTATTTTGCAAAAAACAGCCATTCGTGTGATTTGCAATCCAACTTCAAGAGCTTTTTGCAGAGAACATTTCCAAAATATAAATATTTTTACATTGTTTATCCTTTTTTTTATACATAAAATTAATAGAATACTTTTATGGGTTTTTATTAGTGCATAATGTTGTATTGTGGTGCTTTTATACAATTTTGTTTAAATACGATGAATATTATTCCTGCCAGGCAGTTCCTCAATAGACTTCCAAAATTCGATCAAAAGTGCTACAGAGCCAAAGGCTTTCAAAGCTCGTCTAATACCAGTTTTGGTCGCAGAAGCATTTTACAGTTCAAACGAGTTTTTGACACACAATTAAGATATTGGAGAACCAGACTAACAGGGGTAGGACTGGACAAATTTGAGTAAATGGGAATAGTATGAATGTAAGTTATGTATGTTTGAAAGGGATCTAGATGTGGATTAATGCAAAATTTTAGATCAAATAGTGGACGATTGAGATACATGCTTGTAAACATGTCAATTCAATAAAATATTTATTTACATTATTCTTAGAAGTAGAATTATTTAATTTCCAATAAGAAGAGCTTATTAGACTGAAGATTTAATTTTTCTGTGAACTCTATCTGCTACCACTGTTTAACATCGTTTTCGGACACGTTATCATAAAGACCCTCTAAATAGGAAATCAATCTACTATTGACATTGGAAGTTCAATGCCAAGAAAAGGAAAAAGCTCTCGAAGACGAACGACGTCTCCTCAAATTTAGTTAGTCCGTGCGACTGTTGTAAACACTCCGAGGATATCAACATGAAAGGTGGGCATGGAGTTTCCAATGCCATACTTTACTGTTTGGAAGATTGAAAATATCTGGAGCTGTTTGGGTGCAAGATGGTGCTCCACCACAATGTATGAAACTATCTTGACGAGAGATTAACGTACCGTTGGATTGACCATGCTGCTGGTGACAATTTGCTACTACCTATTTCAATAGCCTCCACAAAGTCATTTCACCAAATTCGGTCATGTGATTTCTTTTGTGGGGTAACATAAAAGATAGAGTTTTTGTTCCTCCTTTACCGTTGAATCTCTTGGAACTCACCTATCGCATTACTGCTGCAAAAAATATTGTTGACACCACTTTTCAAAACGTTTCGTCGGAATTTAATTTTAGAATGGATGTCTGTAAAGCAAGCCATGGTACACAGTCTGAGTGCTTATATTATATAGAAAAAACTTGAGACTTTTATCTTTCTTATGATGTATGTTACTTTTTCTAACTTAGTAAAACTTTGCTGTAATTTTTAAACAAAGTTATTACTTCTCGGTATTGGTAAAGGTGATGTACATTTTAATGTCAAATTTCATCAAGTGCATAAGTGTGGTTTTGTGGGCATTAAACCTCACAACTTCAATTCGGTAAGGTCGACCACACACATTAGCAGTCAAAGCGAAGCAAGGCAACGTTAGACAAGTCACTCGACTTTCCTTGATGCAAAGCCAACACACGCAAAGAGGCGAGGCAAGTCAATGTATACTACAGTCCTGGCGCAAACTCGTACTCCAGTTGCGATTGTGGTTTCACACTGTGAACAGGTGATTGATATACCTAGGTGGTTTGTAGTGTATCTGCTATGTGTTTATCACTATGGGCGAGGAGGAAGAGACTGTTCTCGTGCTATACAGGTTCTCTGCTAGACCGCATTGTGAAAAACAGAAGAATTTAGGTACACCCTTTTAATCAAACAGGGTTGAATTTATTAAATCAATGGATCAAAGTCAATACAAATGAAATTTTATTTTTCCCAGTGCAATAACGAATGAAACTTTTAAAACAATGAAAATACATACTAGACATAACAACTATTGGTGTACACTGTGTTTAAGGCTGGTGATTTTTCTTGAAGTGTTCTATTTTCTGATAATTGTTGCTCTTCAGATCGCTGATTGGTAGATGTAGGAAATGGAAAAGAGTTTGATTGATTGATGGTTGATACTAGTTTTACTAGAAGTAGATTGAGCTTCAGAAGACTGCATCACACAGAGAACTGAAAAGCAACTAGTCTAGCTGTCAAGTGACTTCGCGCATGTGCAGAATGTTGCGGCAAGAGGCAAAACAAAATTGTTCACTGCTTCGCCTTTTGACGAAAGGCGGCTGTCCGCCTTGCCTCACCTCGTCTCTTGCAGCGTGTGGTGCTCTGTAAGCGCCAATGCTCACTCTGTCGCTCAAGATGCCTGTAGTCAAAATGCCTTGTCTTGACTGCTACTGTGTGTGGCTGGCCTAACTTGGAGTTTACCAGGATTCACAGTAGAGCTTGTTGCTACACCTGTTTATTTTTTCCCCAGAAATTAGGTTGCTGCTTCAAGCACTAATAAATAAGTATTTTCTTAACTCTAGTAATGGTGATTTAGTGATTTAATGTTGTAAAAAGCAGCTACAGTAGAGAGTCGATTATCCGAAACAATTGATGTCTAGAGGTATTCGGATAACTGATTTTTCGAATAATCGGTCATTGATGGGAAAAATGAAGTACAATGATATAAATGGGATTAAATAACATTCAAATTTTTTTTCAATACAATAGGTAACAACACAACACCACACAATCAGAATATGGAAAGAAAAAATCTTTTAAAAAAGTCCAAAATGGATTTTGGTTTTATTCCAGTGACTCGATTTAATGTTTTTGGTTTCTTTCGGTTTTCGGATGACCGGCTTCGATAATCGACGCTGTACTGTATATGCCTTTAAAAAAGGCATGCATTTTTAATTTTTATCTCAATCTTTCTCATCACTACATTGTACAAGTTATTGAAATAATCTTTTTTTAACCGAAATTTGCTTTTTGTTATTTAAATCTTTTAGTGATCTGAGGTTGTCACTTTGGACTTATTTTATCCAGATAATCAGGCTGCCTTAATAATCGAAAGAATAAACACATCTAAATAACCTAACGTACTTTGGACTTATTTTATCCAGATAATCAGGCTGCCTTAGTAATTGAAAGAATAAACACATCTAAATAACCTAACGTAGATCTAAACAGGAGTGAAAAAAAAACTCTGATCAGAAGTATTTATTTTTAAGTTGAAGAGGTAAATTGTATGGCTTTAATCTTAGAAATACATTGAAGCAAATTAAAATAAATTTACATTACAGAACACAAACACACTTAAAAACTACTGAATGTTAGAACAAACAGGTACAGGCTGAATCAAGTAAATATACCAAATGACTTGTTGGTTTGTGTTGCAGCCACCCTCGGAGGGATCTGAGGAGGTACGAGTGGACAAGCTGAAGACGATGTTGGACTCGGAGACGATACGGAAGCTTGCCGCCTCACTGTCTGCGGCGACGGGAGAACACAAGGAAGAGCTGAGTGATGAGGAGTTGGAACGCAGACGCAACGCACTGCTGCTACAGTTGCACGAGGAAGCTGATTAGATACGCATCATATGTACTTATTTAGTACATTCTACGTTATATTTTGATGTGCAAATAAATGTATAATATATAAGGCTATATTTTTTAACCTGAATTTGAGTTTGGTACATATGATTATCATCTGAAGGAGGTATTGGCAGATATGAAAAACATTAAGTTACATTTAAAAATAAGACCAACTAAATAAATAAAAGCAATGTTTGTAAATGTAAAATTGTCTTTAATAAATATAGTTTTCCTTTTATTTTTTTTTTATTTCAATCTTGGTTTTTTTATAAGAACATAGACCTTGAAATGCTCAAATAAATATTTTATTTTGTAACTAAACTTTGCGTTTTTGTGTTAATATGCTGCAAAACTAATGGTTCAATGCTTCCAATAGAAAAAATATCTGAGACATTTTAGTACCTTAACTTACTTAAAACTTTGTATGCAAATTTTTCTTATGTTGAAACACCTTCCAGGCTCTACCGCCTCTCTCTTAAGCCTCAGCGTGCTGGTATTAATATACTCTGAGATAATAATGTTAAGTATACTCACAGTGATTCAATCTGATGTTTCTGGTTCATATAAAGTTGCGATATCATTGATAAACCTCAGAAATTTGTCAGGAGAATCTCTTATTAACTTGCGATACAAGAACTCTCCAAGATATCCCGTAAACATAGCTTTGTCTCTCTGTCGGTTGTATGGTGGTAATGTTTGTTTCAAGAGACTCCAAAAATTTTCAATAGGTTGATTTGCCGATCCTATATCACTCAAATTGTCAGTAAGTTCAATAGAGTGTTGCAAGCGCAAATCTTGCAAACGGTTTTGGTCAAACTCTTCAAACACATTAAGACACTCACAGAAAATCTTTGAACCTGGCATAACATACTTTTTTATTACTTTGATAAAGGTTGTCGTATAATGAATATCAACAGGTTCCATGAAACATTTGTATGAGTTTCCACCAAGTTCTACCCCACAATACACCCATTGTTCCTCAGATTTTCTCCCTTTTGCTGATTTCCTTCTATTAAATTTACTTATAATTATTTCAACAATGACTTCATGTCCGCCAATTTGTTCTGATGCATTTACCATTACATCAACAGCAACTTCCCTGCAGTAGTTAAAGTAAGCTACCACACTTTCAGAATTTGTTATATTCAGTTCCTGTCTCACTTGTGACTGCATATATTCGTGGACCCAAAAGTATATTATCAAAACTATTTCTTCCAAAGCCAACCTGGAACCTTCAAACCAAGTTCCTTTGCGAATCAACCTTTTAAATGAATGTCTTTTGCTTTGGTTAGAACAAACCCATTGGTAACCATCAATGCAGGAAGTTGGTTCCAACACTACCAAAGAGTTACAGTTGGGTGCAGTGCAAGAAAATTCTTTTGCTATGAGACCTAGATCTTGAAACCAATGTAGCACCTCTAGTTTAGGTTTGCTCAATCTCCTGTAAACGTCCTGCAGCGTATAAGGATTAGGCATCACTGTTCGAGCACAAATTTAGGTTCAAGTTGAATCACAGACTGTTAAGCCTAAGGCGTTAAAATACTAACTTAAGAAAGCTGATTTCCCAAATATAATCAAATTTGTGTTGAACGGAAAGTACTAAGCAACTGATCGTCATTAATATTAGAGAACAATTTTCGTTCAGTTTGAAGACCTAATTATTGGTCTAGATTGTATAAATTAACCTATGTAAACTAGGCCTAGTGAGAGACCTTGTTTGCATCAACAAAAAATAAACTGTATTCAACTGATAAAAACACAATATTGCCAATATTCCTGGCGATTAACAACCAACTAAACGATTAAATTTAAATTCCAATTGGACAACAATAAACTAATAAATCACTTTGGAGATTCTTGTTATTCACGATTTGTTATTGTTTAGTCTAATAATTCTCTATTTCTTCCCTTTTGTTGGTTTTGGAGTCTACCCATAGAGTAAAAAGTTTCAAGCTCTTCGTAAAATGGACTATAATAAAATTCAGCTGAAAATTAATAAACAAACAATAGTTTCTTATATTCAGTTTGAAAATGCTATCTCACGACTTCGGACTATTTGACTGGATGTTTCCATCATTTGCGCCGGTGGTTTTATTGTGAGTCCCATTATCACGATCCCCACGAACCGTCAATACATTACGCGGCGTAACGCTAGGCCAAAGTCCCCTCTCGATGGTACGTAGCGCAAAATAATTAGCCAACTCTTTTTACATAAAATGACTTGTGGGAGTGGGATGTTGAATTCATAAGGGGGTTTGTTTGTATGGAAGCTTCAAAAGTGTTATGTATCGATTTTGCCCCCTACATAACGCTCAGTAACTCTAAGCTGAACTCATATGCCCTCTTGACGCGTAGCTTAATATATGGACAGCCCTTAAGGATGTTAAAGGTCAATCAGGATGGCCAGCAGCGGTGTTTAGTCTGGGGCTCACTTGCGAATAGTCGCTGAGAACATTGATTTTAAATGGTTGGATATTTAAAGTCAATGCTAGAATCACAGAGGACTTATGCTTAGCTTGATAACTTTACTTGAGACACCTACCACTCTTAAAAGGTATTTTAATATGAGTATGGGATGAAGGATAAGTGTTTTTAATGGATGATAAGGTGTAGTCATGTTACAAACTAGGGCCGAATGTTCCACAGAAGGCCTGCACAGAAGGCAAACAATATTTTTCCTTTCTATTTTGTAAAAGTAATTGAGCGAATTGAACCTTTTGTTATTTTCTACATTGTTTAGTTTAGATATAGGCTAACATTAAGTAAACTTATTGTAAATATACTTTTATTACTATTTGTCAGGTTAAGTGGTAAATAGGACTCTCACAGTCCTAACTTTCGCCTGAATAAAGTCATTTTTAATTTCATTTCAGAATGGGTCATAACTAAATATACGTTAATAATGTTTTAATGATAAATACATGTTTTATAGCCCAACGACCAATGGCAATAGATCAACGGCATAATGTGTCGTCCGAACTGTGGGGAATGGCCATCGTGAAAAGTTGTTATCTCCTGCCGCCAACAATTGGCACGATGCATACTGGAGAAATCGACTTCACGAAACAAGATCTTTAGTTGCTTGCAACAGATAGGTTGGATTAACACAGGTCTGTGCACACTACGTTTCATGAAACTGTATTTTCATCGATTTCTTGAAACTGGAGTACATGAAATCCAGCATATAGCTGACACGTAGCCATAAGCGCTGCTATAAATCCTCGCGAATTCCCAATAAAATACAAAGATTTTTTTCTATCCTTTTAAACTAGACAAAACTCTGCTATACATACACTAATAATATTGTTTACAATTTATTTTTTTTAAGTTTCGTACTATTTAGAAGAAAACACGTTTTGCAAGTGTGTGTTATTAAATGAAACGGGTTTCTTGAAACAAATTTCGTGCAACCAGTTTCCTGAAACCGGCTTCTTCATTGTGCATCCCGTCCAAGTGTGATTCGCTGCGACTGCAGTTTCATCCTGGAATTGAATTTACGTATAGAAGTTCCGTGAAATGGAACTCTTGTTCGTTGAATTTACTTTGCGCTCATAGGCATCAACCATAGAAGTATCAAACCACTGTAGAAGCAATTTGGGTCTGGGAAAATTCTCTCGCGTGGTTCACCAGTTAACTTAGGCTATCTGGAAAGCAGGCGCTAAATGTGTTAGTACCGATCTTCCCGTTGATTGCGGCGTCGTACAAGACTCTCGGGCCAACTTTATGATGTACAATAATATTACTGTATTTCGAAAGGAAAGTTGTTTCTTTTTGTTGACGACACTTTATAAGCGAATTTCCTTTGGAAAAATTCTATATTCAGGCCGTGAGCAAGGTAAGACCCAGACCAGGGACCATGAAATGAGGCTCAATCCTGACCCCCAGAACACGTTCCGAGTTTTTTTTCTAAATTTTATTAACAGGGTTATTACAAATTATGTTAATGATTTCAAGCATATATATATAACATATTATTATAGCTTTATTTGTTATACAAAGAAATAAAATGGTTAAATTTTAAGTACAACTAAAAAATCACCACAGTTATTCAGAAGTAAAGGTTTTCTATATGGATACCCTTTGTGGTAAGACAGATGTCAATCCTATAATCAAGCCATACGTTGATAAGAGTGTCTTGCTAGATTGTTTCCATGGCATTGGTAATCCGTTGCTGGATCTCATGTATGGTGTCTGGCAATGGTAGTGTGTAGCATACACCTTATCTTTGATGAAACCTCATAAAAATCAAGGTGTGATATCCGGAGATCTTGGAGGCCGGTTCAGAAGTGCGTCAACATTCAGAAGACCGCGGTCCATCTCTGTTGGGCAGCAGATTGTTAAGTTCAGCTTTAATATCCACGTGGTAATGTGGAGGTGCATCATCCAATTGCAGAGTGAAGTTTGCAAAATCTTGTTCTAATTGTGGAAGAAGCCATTCTGCCATCATGTCCAAGGAAGTTTCCATCATGTGTCCATTGATGGGGTTTTCAATGATAAAACCAGGCTTGTTCACAGTTTGTTTTAAGTGGCAGCAAAAAACGTTAACTTTGAAAGAATCGGGTGTCCAATATTGGCACCCAAACCAATGTAAAAACACTTGATGAGCTTTTCTTTCTAATGGTCCATAATAAAATAGTCTTAAAACAAGTTAACCCGACTGGGATGACTATATTAATAATCAGAAACATCATTTGTAATAACGCTTTAGAAATATGTATGTTCGTATATTTGTGTACTCTATACAGATCGCATTTTTGTCAGATTTTCATTGAATTTGATGCTGGTGCTCCTGTAGAGTAAATATCTCGGTCAAGTTCGTTACCCAGCTAATTTGGACTAACGAAGTACTCTTTAGGTTACTGAAAGTACCCGAATTACCCCAAACCCGTTTAGGTGTGATGGGATTTAAAACCCTGAGAAGGAGAGTGCTGCTAATTTTACTTTGAATGCATTTGGGCGCGGTTATAATGTTGTCGAATAGTTTCCGAAAACAATCTGCAATTAGTTTTGATATCTCTATCAAAGTCGTCATATTTCCGTCCTGAATTTATTAAACTTTTAATTTGTTGCCGCTATTTTAGATAAGGACATTGACAAATTTATGTATAAATACAAACTAATGTAGTTATTTATGCCTTTTCTAATTAAATGGGTCACTTTAAATGCAAACTATTAAAAATGACCTACCCTTACAAGTCCTACCCCCATTACATTTAGACTAAAATGAAATAATGCACGAACTATTTGATTTCTTTCGGAACAACAAAATGTAGGTGTTTCTGACTTAAATGTTCTTTTTATAAAGCGCTTTATTGCAAACACTCGAAATTCCCGTTGGAGGTATCTTTTAGTTTTGTATATAGACCTATGTCATCGAAAAAGCCAGTTTGTGTTTAGGACACTAGTGTTAACAGATCAATGCTGAAATTAAGTTTAGTTGCAAGAACTTTAAAAATTATACTCTCGCTCGTTACCGATGTGAGGAAAGTGTAGCGACTGTAGCGCCACTGGCGGCGGTGTGAGTAACTACGCTATCAGCCATGTGTTGTGTTGTCAGCTGTTCGCAGCTCAGTGTGAGGTGCGGCTCCCGCGGTCTGTGCGCGTTATCACTCCAAACATAACCTACAAGTGTAGGCCTACAGCATAAACCACTCGATCGTGATCTATGTATAATTCAGTTTTATTGTACTTTTGGTTGCGTCTTTCGGAGTTAACGGTGGATAGTTTCATTTGTTATGTGCGGTATAAACGCGCGCGTATTTCAAAGTGTAGAGTTCAAGTGTGAGTGCGGTATGTGCGGAAAGTGAGACTTCGTGATGTCGGAGCAAGCTAGTGTATCCCGCAAACTGGGCCGCAAGTTGTCCAGGCGGTTGTCCCTGGTGACCAAGGTGCCTAACTTGATCGGGTCCAAGTTGAAATCTGAGTTTGGATCCCGTGACTCTCTGGCTTTCCGGCGGAGAGACAACAGACAGCTGGAGATAACGGTTATCGCACCTGATAAAAGCCACAGAACCGTAAGTATCTGCAGAGTTGACATATTAAAACTTCAGTATGAAAACATACTGAAGACTCACCGTAAAGTACAAATACGAGAACTATCCATAGACGTGAACTACTGCTTACGAGCAATAAAAAAGATTGAATCCTTCAGCGGGTTACTACTACTACCCTACTTTCAGTAGCAGTGCAGTTTAAAAACGTTCAAAAGAGTCTTTCACTTTGAGGAACGACAGTATAAAACGAACTCTATGCCAATCGACAAAATAAATTCGCTTGCTAAAGATGTACAGACCACTCCATTCCCCGAGAGACGTTTTTTGAACGCTGATTGTTAACTCCTACAACTCGGAATGGTAAAATGAATAAATAAACTTTCTTTTACGGAAACATATTAGGCAACACGCTATGCAATCGTCAATCTTGTTGTGATAGCTAAACTTCCATAACTTCTGACATCGAAGTCTCTTTCGAACATTTAATATATTTGCACATTCACTCGCTAACATTCATTCGTATTGTCCCACTCAAGCCCTGTATCGTCATCGTGTTCCGTGGTCTTCCAGTTGTGTGCCATAAACTCGTCCACACTATAAAAAGCATTTGCGATTAAGATCGGTTTAAAACAAGTATTGAATGCCTTAGGCATTGAGACGCAATTTGATTGAATTTGGTAACGGGTTGATAAGTTGAATTCCTACCTGTAAAGGCAAACAATCATGAACCTACCGTTCGGTGTCTCCCAGTTCGGTAGTTCTTCCTGCGTCTTGTGTTATGAGTGAATATCACTTCTTCTTACGTTATTCCGTTATCAAATTTTGAAAAGAAGAGAAGTTTCGAGAACGTAGACTCGTAGAGAGGAAAGGACGGTAGTGTCGAAAAACTTTTGAACGATGGTCTGCTCCACTCTCTGCTTTGGACTTCAATTTGAATCGGAAGTTTGATACAAAATGTTAAACTAGGTGTCATCAATCAAAACACTGTATAGCACCACATCAGATTACATAAGATTTTCCACGTTTTCGGCGAGAAAATGTACAAACTGAGAAACATAAAACAGCTATACTGTGCTCGATATTGAAAATGGCGTACTGTATAGCTTACGCTACTAATACATTTTCATACTAGTGCCACGTCGTGTAAAAGTGGCGTAGATAATCCGTAATTTCTAGGAAAATTTAATGCACAAATACATTAACTGCCAGCTAGGACTCGAAAGTCTTCCCGACTCCACAATTTAACCGGCCAAATAATCAGTACGCTAAAGCATGCGCTAAAGAGATATATAAATTGCATAATATCATAGATCAATAATCACAAATGGGTGAATTTCTGTTATAATATAAATATTTAAGCATCCTATGCCTACCATTCAACGACTAGCATTCTTTTCGAAGCCGAGAAACCACTGAAGATTGAGGAAAGCGCGCTTTCGAAGTGAAAAGTCAGCTTCTAGAGTCCAGTCTCACAAGTAAACAGACTAATAAACTTCACTAATTACGGCATTGTTGTTTGACGTAACGGGCAACAAGGATCTAACCAAACAACTAACAATATTGTTCAACACATCTCCTTGCGAGAAACGATCTTGTTTTCCTGTAGAATCACACTGATATGATTTTAAACCTTACATAATAATTCTTCAATCCTCAATTTCCACCATGCTTCTGCCAAACTTATGCTCAGTATGGACAGCGAGGCAGCGAAGAAAAATGGGTTTGTTACATGAGTGGGGAAGGACAACTTGACAAGACAGACTTTTTGCCTTTTTCACTTAAAACCCTATGTATATTTAAAGAAATGTCACGAATACTGTATCTTGATTTCACCGTGGAGCTCTGATGTCACACATGAACTACGGGTGAGCCAAAAAACAGGGACAATTTTAATATGTTATTTATCAGAAGCATCTGTTATATATCAGATGAAGCACATCTGGTAAAGTGAATAAACAGAAATTTCGTTACTGGTCCCTCAAAAATTCAAGACAAATCCATGAACGAACACTTCATCCTCAAAAGTTACTGTTAGGTGCGGAGTGGCGCGTTTTGGAATTATTGGCCCAAATCTTTTGAGAATGATAGGGAAGTAAGTGTCAGGCCAGTACAACAATAGTTGTACAGTTTATACGCTGTGTAACCATGTTTAGAAATTTTCTGATGCCACAACTACGTCAGTGATGCCACAACCCACACTCTATTCGGTTCCAACAGGATGGTGCGACATGTCACACACCAGAAGAGTCAATGACAGTTTTGCGTCAGTTGTTCCCGGGACGTTTGATTTCCCGGTTTACTGATGTTTCATGGGCAACGCGATCCCCGGACCTATTGCGACTGTTGGCTGTGGGGCTTTCTGAAGAGAAAAGTGTTTGTTTTAAAGTCCCAGACCGTTGCTGAATTGAAGCACTGCATAAGACGCGAAATCGCTATGATTCCCCAATCCATGTTGTGGAAGGTATGCAAAAAAGATGGAAGGCCTGCGTGAATGAGGAAGTACGTTGGGAGACATTATCTTCCATAAGTAGAAATGGCAATAAAATGTTTTTTAAATTGGTTTGTAACTTTAGTTATGCAATGTCCCTTTTTGCTCACCCAGTATAACTGTGTGTACGTCAATGCATCGTGTGACATATGCTGTGCGCGGTTTATACCTACACACTACACAGTGCCAAACACCTGTGGCTGTTACATTGTGCGAGGCAGACAGATGCAAGGACACTGATAACTGCTATCTTATCTGGCAAGTTAACACCTATGCACTTTCCGTAACTGTCAACTCAGCAACGTTAAAGATGCGTTTAATCTTCTCTCTCCCTTCTATCTCTCTTTCTTATTAGTGTTTCAACTCTTCCTCAACTCATTCTTAATTATCCTCTTTTATTAATTGAGAACAAATTCAAGCATACGAAATAAACTAATTTCAATTACATAATTTCATAAAACCTACGAATGTTATGATTTTAGGCTGTGTCAAATGTAAATAGCTTTTCCACGTAGCTTGTACGTGGCATGAAGTCAATAATTCCCGGTAACATTCTGCAATAACTCTGCAGTAACAAACCTTTTAGTTTTACCCTTGCCCCGTGGTTAGGAAGTCACGTTAAGCCGTTGGTCCATTTCCATTGGTCGTTGAGCTATTAAATAATACTACTGTATCTGGATAACAGACAAAACACAGGCCAACACGCAGCTTAGCGCTGAGCGTGAGTGAAGCGAATTTTCTCTGCAATTTGTTACTCTAATTCGCCAATTGTAACTAATTAACAAGGCTCAAAGGCTCGCTTCGGCCTTCGGCCTTAGCTCCACTCTGTATTCCCACGCGCGTTGTAATTAGGAAATACGACGCCTCCTATTTTAGGAGATCCTTCGGCTTCAGATGTTTGTAGTCTCTTACTGCTAGTTTTGATACATATCATTGGAAAACGTATTTAAACTTTCATTAAAATCGGACTATATATATGGCTGTTATATCGAAAGTTTTAAGCCGTCGCCAATTTGAAACAATAGAACAGATTGTCATAGTTTGTGGTATATTGACGAATAACATCATAATATTTGTTTATTTAAAATTCAATTAACATCTAATTAAATGTGCCCTTGTTTTAGATCATTGAATCCATTTTTGTAAAACCTCTCAAAAGGGAATTTTTGGTATTCCGATTTGGCTGACAATTCGACTTTACCAAAATATTACAAAAGGAACAGTTCTACCAAATTTTATAAAAATCAGACAAAGATCACACACATTTACACTTATAGAGGAATATACCACCGTTGGAAAAAATGCTCAAAACGTGTTCTGGGGGTCAGGATCGGCGCTCATTTCATGGCTTTAAGTCTGGGTCTTACCATGCTAACTGTATGATGCTAACGGTATATCCTATTTTTTCTAATGATATTCGCTAGCAATTCGTAGGTGAGAGCTGAGAGCAGAGAGCTGAGTGGTGATGTAGCGTGCCGTGAGGTGGTCAGTGGTGACTAGCAGAAAGCTTATCTATGATGGACAGCACAGCACACATTCCTCAGTCTCACCTTATCAATATGTAACGCCCGACATCCTGCCTGTAGCGTGCTTCACCAGCTCATCACTCTCACTCATCCTTTCTAGACAAACATAAACACAGCCAACACTGCTGTGAGTTTCGCACATTCCATTAGTGACCAAAGTCGGGGGTGGCTGGTGCAACGCCCGGATCCATAACCCAACCCTACGTATGATATCTAACCCTATGATATCTATCACACCCTACGTATGATATCTAAAATTTTACCAGAGCTGTTTCAGACTTCAAAATACACGTAAAGTCATTAGTGCGCTGTAGCGTTAAAAAAGTGATTTTTGGGTGTCATAAACTTTAGGGCTAGGTTTATTGGGTCAAAATAAAGAAAAATCATAAATGAAATTTTTTCAAAACTCTTTGTTTACCGAATATTTGCCATTTTGTTTTTTTACCAACTATTTATTATCCCCTCACCACTTATAAGATTTGGCTCAAACTTAATATTAATTTGTATCCATTTATTGAAAAAAAACTATCAGCATGATCTAACTTACAATATTCTAAAACGATGACAAGTTAATGGTACTTATAGCTTTTTGTTTTACCTCAATTAGCAAATAAATGGCGAGGTTTACATCAAAATGTAAAGATGAACGTTTTGTAGCATATTTCGATACCTAGGTATCTATAATTGACACCAAAGTTATAAAAATCGATTGAGAAATAACAGAGCTTTAGGGGAAACTCTGACACAACACAGACAACCTTCCATCTTATTACCTTGCTTTTGCCACGATTTTAACTACAACGTTGTTAATTCTAAACCGATTTGTGTAATGTTGGTGCTAATAGATAGGTAATTTAATTTTCTGCAAAACAGTATTCCTTACATTTTGCTGTTAACCTCACCGTTTATTCGCTAATTAAGGTGTAACTTCAAAAATTCCATAAAGTATTATAAAATAGCCACCATTTCAAAATGGTAAGTTAGATCATGCTGGTTATTTTCTCCATAGATGGTCTGACTTAATTACAAATTTTTATTAAGTTTGTGCCAAATCCATAATACATATTGTTGAAAGCACAAAATGGCGGATAATTGGTAAACGAAGCGTCGGAAAATGTCATTTTGACTTTTTTATTTCGACCCAATACACCAAACCCCAAAGTGTGTGACACCCTTTTATGAACTCACTGTATAATGACTCTCCTCTTGTGCCTTCGCCTAAAAATTAAGGTTTAAAGTTTAAGCCTTAAGAGCGTTAAGAATCTTTATAAATTCGGGTTAAACTTGTTTTTGATCCATGTCTGAATTTTAAAAGAGTTTGTTTTCAACGTTGAGTTTAAAAATAACAACTTCTGATTTTGTAGCTTTATCAGACATGTTTACAATTAAGACATCAGTACTGACTACTGTTACAGTGTCACGTGACTACACATTACAGTGGTGTATTGTAGCTGCACAGGATTCCAGCACATTCCAGTCTGCTGAAGGAAATGCTTGGTTGCAAAGTGATGTGTGAATCAGAGAGTTGTAATTGCCAATTGGCGAATGCGTTCAGCGCTTTATTGCTTTCTTTGTTTTTGTTACTCTGTAGAAAGTGCTCCGACACAATCAAGCGAGTTGTGCTGTTCGGTGCTTCGACTTCCTGTTCATTTCATACGTAGGAACTAGTTATGCTATCTTTCAACTATACCTTGCAGTTCGCCATGCTTAATAGAATTAGGTTTTCTACACACAGTGTACGTTGAAACATACAAATGTGAAACACAGTTATTCAAAATAACGGCTGTACAATTATCAGAGATAAACATCATACACGACTTTTCATTTAGGGTCGTGCAATTTGTTGTAGAAAAGTTTTGAACTAGAAATAAATAAAGATGTGTTTTAGAGGCGGAAGTAAAATGTACTGTCTTAGTTTTGCGTACCATAGCGAGGACGATTGTCATTTACAAAAGTTTAGCCCTTTCAAAATTAAATAAATCCAATACTATACGCTTTAATTGTTTCGAATGAAAATAAATAAATTCTTTATTGAATGCTTTTGAACAGCAGATATGCCAATTATACAGAACATTAATATACATAATATTTTGACATGCTTGAAGACAGCAGACAACTTTAACTGAACTTTTACTTTACATTATCAATATGTCTACCAAAATGGTGTTAAACCCTGATAATGTGTTTAAATGATTCAAAATAAATCACAAAAAGATTAACGGTTCAATAGGAACCGATACGATGTTTGTTTCTTGAGAAAATTTGACTACATCATGGACTATACATAGAAAAAATGTAGTTTACATAATTTAAAAAATGTGTTATTATTTGTAGATCATGATAGAAAGTATAGTTAACCTGTGAGTGTTTCCCCGTAAATCATAATTTAACTATACTTAAAATAAATTATTTCAAGTATTTTCTTACAACCTTTTAAAACCATTATTTAGAGCAATCATATTTTAGTTTCGATAGTGTAAAATAAGCAAACCCGACCATGAGTTCCTAAAAGAACACTAAGCATTTACCAGTGTGGCTATTGCTGGCTGTGGCACATAGAGCAATAAACAATGGATGATCGTAGATGTAGAATAGAGGATGGCTGAGGAGTGGATGGCTGAGGAGTGGATGGCTGAGGAGTGGATGGCTGAGGATGGTTGAGGAGGTGGTGCAAGTGAAGATAACTAGGGAAAGCGTAGTTGACGCTTGTGTAAGTGTACGTGTGTTGCGCACACCTAGGCCTACCTGCCTACCTGCTTGCAGGATGGTGATAAAGACATTCACAAGTGGGATTTGATAAACACACTGGCAGTTTTGTTGCCTAATCATGCAATAGAGATGCTGTATGTGAAGTCTAGCATCTCGTCAAGTCTTTCAACATCCTTAACTTTTGGAAAAGGAAATATTTTAAAACCCTTAGGAATGTTTTTAACGGATTCTGAAGTCATTTTGACGTATTTTGCGTCACATCCCCACCCAAATTCAGTGGGGAGGCTCTCATTTTTAAATACAAACCCCACCCCCTTGTGACACCTCAAAAGAAAAGGAATTTTAATACAAATTCAACGACGCAAAGTCGACGCCCCGCAATTTTGTATATCGACTAGTTTATTATAAAATGCCATATTTTACATACAATTCATTTTGAATGACAACATTTTCTTCAAAGTACTCTATGGGATTATGTTATTGGGTTGTGATGTTTCCCTCAGAGTATTTGGAGGAAAATTTTGCCATTCAAAATAAATTGTATGTAAAATGTGGCATTTTAAACCTGATTTTGAATCATCTTTAAATTGGAATAACAAAACACGAGTGAAACTTTTCTTTGCGTCGTTGAATTTGTGTTTAAATTCCCTTTCTTTTGAGGTGCCCCAAGGGGGTTTGTACTTAAAAATTTGGGGCTCTCCAATGAATGCGTGGGTGATGCAAAATACGTCAAAATAAACTTCAGAATCCTATAAAAACATTCCCCAAAGGGTTTTAAAAAATATTTTCTTTTTCAAAAGTTAAGGCGGGAAGGGGACATTTAAAACTCACCTTGTATACATTAGACACGTTGTAGAGGCAGGGTTGGTGAAAAGTAACAAGGCATTGTAAATTTTCTCTTCCATCGGAACCTTCAAATTTTAGAGAAATACGCCCTTTGAAATTGCAATAGGAAAACACTGAGGATCTTGTTTTCGTGCAAGTTGGTGCACCGCCCCACTTTGCAGTAACTAAATTTGAGTGGTAGCATACCAATTATGTTCCTGAACACTGGGTGGCAGCAAGAAATTAGCAACGACTTGGAAAAGGCCGAAATTATTCCATGCGTTTTTTTCTCGTTGGGCTACCTACGCCAAAAAGGAAGTGTATATAAGTCCAAACTTCGAACAACGAAGGAAGTAGACAAACCGAATTTAAGATTTTAAGAGGTTTATTACCTCAAATTACTTCTTTTACATGCAATCGGGGAAATTATATCCCTAGACGTTAAAGAGTTTAGGTTTTAAATACTCTTAGGGTCTGTCATGTAGTGGAACATATGTACGTTACCTTTCGTTAAATAGTGATCATATTTCAAATTGTATTACGGCTTTTAAATGCCTGATACTTCCACCCACCCGGTGTACGTGAAACTTAGAAACTGGGGTTAACTTTCTGCATGTCTAGTATCCACGCTGTCCCCCAGGAGTCACGGTTACCTCACTACTGATAACAGTGTGTATGCAGGATACTTTGTACATGGATAAGCGTGACAGCTCGCTCAGGCACGATCCTCACTCACAGTTGATGTGTTCTGCAGTAAACCTCGCTAACAGACAAAGAAACCCAACAAGCAATATTGCAGCTCTATTGGTCCATACTGCACACACGCACCAGCTGATAAGACACGGACTTTGTAGCTCCCGAGGTTTCCCAACTGCGCCGAGATTTACAAAGAAATACACAGGAAGTCTTAAGTAAGATCGTCATATGTTTTACGACCCAACTATTGAATTTGTTACAGTGTATGAAACCTTCCTTTTACGATATTTTATAAGTTATCAACTTCCTTATTATCTTCATTACTGACGTAAATCCTTCACGTGTAATTGATAGGGAAAAGTCTTGAGCAGCACATGTTGTGAGCTGGGCTAAATTATGGCTGTAAGGTTTGATTAATGAGATAGCATTAAATAGTATTACAGTATTGATTTATTTACCAAGAAAGAAACGTGAGCTGAAGCTTATTGTACCTTTAAATTTATTCTAACTTATTTCACAATTAGATTTTGTCTGGAAAAGTGTTCCTCTCTTTAGTTTTTACCAACATATTTTAAGCTAAAGTAAAATATGTTTCTACTGTGTTTCTCTGTACTGTGATTTCCGAAAAGAACTCATATAGTATAAACACACATAAGTGAGAGTTGCTTCATCCCTGAGTCGACTGGTTGCAAACAGAAAAGTTCAAATCATAAAATACATTTCAAAATGTACGCTTACCAGAAACGACTTTACCACTACCACGTAACACTGATTTATTTTCCCTTAAAACAGGCCTACCTCGTAAATGTTACTTCCTGAACTAACTATGTTATTGTTTTCTATACAATTTGGGAAGGAAGGGAATGCACGGTCGAGAGCGCCAAGCAAAACAAGATTGTGTACCGTGTACTGTGTAGTGTAGTGCTGCGACATAGAAAGCGAGACCGTGGCGTGACGAGCGCGCCGTGACTGCGCGTGCGCGTACCTGCACGCACACTCCGGTACAGTGTAACTGTTAAACAAACAATATTGTTATTTAATTTTATTGCTTACGATATAACAGCAATTCTGTCAATAAGAGGTAAATCGCAATTTAATACTTGTATTGACTAAAGGACTCTATGGGATACATGACAATATTTTCACTAAAGGCAGCTGTGGAGTTAGCCAATAAGCTCATTCATATATGAGAAGTACTGTGAACATACATAATCTTAACTCTCGCTTTCGCGGCCGGTGTCATCACTATTTCTAAGGCTTCCGGTTTACACCGCGTCACAGTTGAAATATAGTTACTGCTAAACGTCAAGAAGACGCCACGGCCGCCAATCCAGTCTCAGCCAGTCAACCAGCTACTGAGGATGACTCTCGACAGCGAGGTCGAAACGTTTAACAGTAACTGTATATTTTCAACTGTGACGGGTGTAAACCCAAGCCTTAGATCTTAGTACTGTGAACATATTTTGTTTCTGCCCTTTTCGTAACTTAAAATTCTCACCAGAATCTTTGTAGAAAGGTTTGTGAGAATACTTTGTTGAGGCGAACTCATATAATGTTCGCGATTGCAAATGAGAGACCTTTCTTCAAGCGACCCAGCCTGTACTGATAAATGTCAATGATTTAAAACCCGTATCACCACAAAAACGTTGATCCAAAATTACTGTTGAAACTTACTATTAACGTTATAACACGCGTATTCATTTCAAGATTATTATGATGATAAATTTTGATCGTATTTGAGTTAATCTATAAAAAATATTGGATGAGTGAACAGTGTTCTGGCTCCGGTCTCTTCTTTCCCCTTGCGGACAGGTCTCCTCATTTTTGCAACTTGCAAGAGGTACCGTCTGTTCTATTGACAATATTTGATCCAGCACACAAAAAGCGTGACCAAAAATTATTCATAACAAAAACTGGTTTCAATATTCACAGCACAGTATGGGCTCCTTTTGAAGGATCCGAAATACCACGCAATAGTTTGATACGAATTCAAATTCATACGAATATTCAAATTTCTTGTTGGACGAAAGGAAAATATATTTTGGAATGTTTGTCAAAATTAGATAAATTAGTCCTGTCTAGCTACGATGGAAGAATGTTAAACGATACTCATAGTCTTGGATTTGTTACAGTAGAGCTTTATGAAACAACCACATTAAAAGCAATGTTGAAATACGCGTTATGAGCACCGCGTCATATCATGAGTTGAAGTACCTGAGTGTAAAAGTGCGACTGGACCGTTAACGCATTGCTTTGTCGCTGACCAGCGTGGCGTAAGCTTCCTGTCGCAACTTGGTCAAGTGGTCACGCAGTACAGTTCAGGTGTGTGCGGTTTCTCTTCTTCAACACTAGCTAATTGTGTGCTAAATTATCTACGGTTTCGGCCTGAAAACCCACCAAGAGAATCCGAATATCACATTTCTACGTTAATAGTTCCTGTTGGCAAAACGTATGTGAATTATCTTTAAGGAATCGAGGAACAGTTTGTCACTTCCTACTCTTGAAAAGAATATAAACGAAATTACTGTTTTTACTTTTGTCAATCTGTTGTTCTTTTACAAAGTCTTGTTGGTGAAAATATAAAAATTTACTATATATTCGCAGACACTTTTGCATCCATCTTCCTCTACACTACCGTCTTGTGTTTAAGTCCTAGAGGGAGTAGAGGCCAAAAGAAACTATGCAGGACAGCTTTTAGTTTGTCTGTCGATCTCCAGAAGAATCGTTTTGTGGAAAACACGAAAAAGCTGTTTAGACAATACGCTGACCCCTCAACCACGCCTTCCCTCGCCCAGGGTCTGCTGAAGATGGCAACGCCTGACCTTGTACACGTGTCAGCTGTCTCCAGTGATGTGCAGGACCGAGTGATGTGCAGGAACAGCGAGCAGGAGTACAGGAACACGCCCCAGGACTGTCACACGCCCTTCCTGCACAGCACTCCGCCCAGCAGTCACCTGGCTGGACACTCGCATTGCCATCGTCTGTCACACCTTCGTGAGAATATACTCGTACATGTAGAACAAATTGGTTTTGTGTCATTCAAATAAACCTCCAGAAATGTGACGATCCTTTATTAAACCTTATTTTCCAACACTACTTTTTTTATAAACACTCACTAGAAAACAAAAAATAATTAAAATTGTATGGCTTCTTATAAGTTCTTTAGCTACAAATCCCTCTCCAGGTGTTCCAAGTGTTTTCGAGGCGTCAGTAATTACTGAAATCTGTCAAATATAGCCGAACCTTTTGTTAAATGATTCCGTAACTTTTAACCTGGAAAAATGTACCTATCATAACAGCATTTTTGAACGAATAATTATAGTCTATAGTGTAATTTAGAACTATTTAAAATAATCTGGCTAGTTATAAAAATACTGAAAATCAACGACATAGCAGCAAACATTGACAACCCCACCAATCTGTCGTTATTTTGAATAATATTGATGTTTTTTAAGATCTTGAAACGAAAAGAGCCCATTGAGCCCTTGACGCTACTCTATGGTCAAAGCACAGAAGATAGTTCTATATACTTTGTGGTTAAGTTATATGTGTGAAACCTTTTGCTCTCGACCAATTTCATCAATGTTCAAGGTCTAAATCAACAAAGGTGTGTGGTTGAAAGTGGTAACCAATAGTGATCACATACAAGCTCTCCCATGCAGGTATCAATTCCACGATATTGAGCAAGGCGCAGGCGCAGTGCCTCCCCACGAAAACAATAGAGTCGGCAATACTGTACTGTAATTGGCTTCTGTTATCTCGGCTCTTATCTAGCAAAGTTCTCTCACGCTCCTGCACACAGCACAGGTGACGTGTTAGTGGCTAACCAGTAACCAGCCTCTGTGCTAATTGTGTACTTGACACCCATTTAGCTGCTGAGGACGAGTTCAGAACTTACCTTTTAATTGAATTTTAGATGATAGGCATAGGAAAGCATCAAATTTATGATTAACACAAAAGGACGTCTTTAAACTGTTGGACGTGACATCCATAGAAATTTCCTCCACTTTAATACCACAAAAATAACTAGAGAATTTAAATGTCCATGGGTTTTTAAAGTGCCATTTAATTTAAAAGCAAGAGCTCTTTTGCCGGTCAAGGCATCATAAGTTGTAAACCTAAGACAAATAACAACAGTTGTATGAAAATAACAACTAGACTTAAAGCAAACAAACACAATTTTGAACAAGTTCAACCGAAAATATCGAATGTTATAGAAAAACAGAAACCTTAAATACTATAATTAATACAAATGGTTTTAATTGAAGATTTGTGTTGAATTTGAACCTTTTCTTGACGTACAGGCTTCTGTTAGAGAATAAAAATATTACTAAAATTTAGAGAATGCTGTGAAATGCAACAATAACTAGAGAACTTAAATAAATAAATAAATAAATAAAAATGCCTTTACTTGTCGAGCGGTTTTAAGTTTACATTTTTACAAAATAACTGAATAGAAAGAATCAAAACTAGTATGTACACAAATATAACAAAATAAATAGTTAACAATATAAGCTACGTCTCTTAAACAATAATTACTACGACCCAATAATTTAATAGGCCCTTCTTAAAACTAGACAATGACATTGTTTTGATAATTGGTTCTCGGGGAGCTCATTGTACATTGTCGGGCCACAAGTAGGTAGAACGTCCTCTCCTACCCAGTTCAAGTATTGGCTAACTCAACAGGGGAAAGTGAAGCCTTCTGTCCTGAGTATTTCTATAGATGATCTCTCCCCGGTAGAGAAGAATGTCTAACCCCACAGAGAAACAATGTAGAGTCCGTTAGATGGATGATTTGGCCCCCTGACCAAGCAACATGTCATTATCCTGCGACACATCTTCCATGGGTGTAGAAGCATATTTGCTGCGTCTCTAGAGGGAGATGCACTAAGCCTCAAATTGAAAGCGGATGTGCTGCATTGCAACCGTTGTATTCTCCCTTTGTTCTCTCTTGAAAGATTGACTGTTCCCGTATAATAGCAGTAATGAACAACAGATATGCAATCGCTTGGAAATTTAAGCTTAGCAGCCTGAGGCAGAAGATCTCGGAATGGCATATACAAACCCTCAGTCGGCCAAGGGCACGCTGATAGTTCTGCGTAATGGTCTGTGAAATAGTTCACTGTCATATGACTAAGAGTCTTGACACTGTCTGAAATAGTGAATCTGTCCACCAAGTCGCACTTCCACACCATTGTTACTTGGGTCTGTACGAGATCTTGTGGAGCCACGGAGCACTGTGCACTTGCCTATGTTCAGTTTTAGTTTGATTCAGACCAATCTAAAACGGACTGTAAATCAAAATTAATGTCTAATCGAAGCAGCAATTTTACCATATAGCCTCGTAGGACAAGTTTAGTAATGGCAATCATCTGCATAAATATGAGCTTTACATTCTTTACAGCTAGGAAAATCAGCAGTGTACAAAGTAAAGAGGATTGTTGGCCTAGACAGCTACCTTGAGGAACACCACGGTTTTGAATTTAAGTGACTTTGAAACCCTGCCTCCCAGCTGGTAACGGCCTGTCACATATTAAACCTTATCCAGCCAATCACTTGTTCACTAAATCCATAATATTTCATTTTGGCAAAAGCATTCAGGTGGTTACATGGAGTCAAAAGCAAAAAATAAACTGCGAACATCACAAGTGATAAATTTCCCTTTGTCCTTGGCTTCAAACACATCACTGAATCCAAGTTGGTGAGGGCTGTGCAGGTGCTGTGATTACTTCTAAAGCCCGACTGTAGTTTTGGAAGAATTTACAGCCATAAATTCATTGAACTAAACAATTTTTCAACAATTTTAGACATAGCAGGTAAATATATGGGTCGACAAATGTTCATCTACAAGGGTTTGACTTTAGGCAACGGGTGTATTATGCTTTTCTTCCAATTTAGGAAAATGTCCACTTCTTAGGATTTTTCATTAATCATATGAACATTGCACCCAATGCGTAAGGGCTAACAGATTTTATCATCTGAATAGAAATGTCATCGCATTCCACTAGCCTTGACTAATTGCATTCATCGTTTGTATGTATACCTCTTCCTCATAACTTATGAAAAGTGAACGTCAATGCTCGCCATGGAAGCACACTTATTTTCACAAAACATTACAGTCATTATCAATGTACAACCAGTTCCAAAAAACCCAATGTTACAAAGAACTCATTTACCTTGTCAACTTCTATCAATAGAGCAACCCCTCTCTTTCTACCAAATTTCGTTGCTCTTTCTCAAATAATCCCAAAAGCTTAAGCTGCGCACGAGGCTGAGTTTGTCAAAGTCTCTGAAAAATGCCACTCTTTTTCTTGGCACGATAAGGTTATTCAATCGGTTTCTGATAACCTTGTATGCATGTCCAATCATCTAGGCTCCTGGTTTTCCAAATCTGCCTCTACTCTTGTTCTTGGCCTTGGTTAATTTTCTTTTATATCGTATTTTGCTTCTCCAGGGAGCTTTGTCTTTCGTAACTCTTTTGCATACAATGGATCGCATGTTCATGCAAAACTTTTCTGATATTTTTGACAAACATGAATTGCAATATCATTAACATCTATAAGTTCATTTGCCGTATTTAATTTGTGAAATTGTCTTAACTGCTTCATTATGAACTTTAGTTCATCTCTAACTGAACAGTGTACCTAAAACTTAATTGGCTATTCCACAGACAAATAATAGCAAAGTCTTATCTATGGAACAATGCATTAACAAAAAGATTCACTTAGGGATACTGTTGATAAATTATATATAAAGGAAAATACATGGTACCCTGTAAACTGGGATGGTTCTTCAACTTTAGGTCATCTTCACATCATGAAGTAGATTGACCCACAAATGTTGAAACATCATGTTAACAAATACAGTTTACAGGTGTATCCTTTATCAATAATGTATATAATAGTAATACTGATCTTGACTGGTAGTATAGTATAATTTTATTTGTATTGTCATTAAATATTAACTGTAAAATTGAATTAAATGGTTGGATCAATTTTCCATTTGTGTTTGTTGTAAATGGCATCTTGAGAACGGCTTCATATATTTAATTTCATCATCCCCAAACTTATGTAAAATTTTTTCGAGAGAAAAATGATTGAAACTACTGGGGAAATTTGGAAAATTAGTAAAACGGTGATGACTAAATTGTGCACATTTTACCATATGCCTTTTTGAATGAGTAAACAAGCTTTAGATACAGCTGTAAATAGCTGCAAAGGAAATGTTTTTTATGGACATAACCTTATGTGTTGGTAGAGAAGCAGAGACAAAATTACTATCAAAGAGACAGAGACGTCGTGTCCCAGACAAACTATAGAATATCAGGACAGATATGAACTGAATTAGTGGACTATGAGTCAGTACCTGCGTCCTGCAAGGTGAACTATTATCTCCACTATCTGGACTAGATGCTGTATCAAGTATCGCTATCGATGTCCATGTACTAGACTAGTCTACTGTACTAGTACACTATCGATGTTCATGTCCATGTACTAGTAGATCAGCTGTGTTACCTTCATGCACTACAGAAAATAGAACTCGCTCTGAGACACCTTCAAAGTGACGAACTAGAAAAATGGATTACATTGAGTATATTTGAATGAAAGAATACTTAAATTTTCAAGTACGTAGGCCCTAGTGTTTCCGTTTTATTCATACTCGATATTTTGACTCAATGATTAATTAGGTATGATGATTAATTTTGGCGTCAACTCCCAACATCGGATGACAAGTTTAACTCAGATAAGTGAGTCCTTGATCCATCTGATTAGATAATTACCAAACTCCCACCATCGTTTAAACTCACAACAAGAACCATTATATCTTATTATCAATTGCCTTAAAATAATTCCTCATGAGGAAGTGGTCGGCATTCAAATAGTGATTTAGTGACTTATGAAGCTTTTCGCAATGCAAGTTTAATTTAATGATTTTATCTATAAACTCACTAGCAGAAGTTATTTTCTTGATTAATCTTGTATAAAAATGTGAAGCTACTACGGTTATTACAGTATCGCAGCAGGTGTTCGATTTTAAATTGTTGCACCACACGACTACGTTTTTGTAGCTACAGTTACATGATAGCACAGGTAAAATATGCATCAGATGATTTTAGCTCAGCAAAAGAGATAAGATCTGACTTATTCTCAGCTTTCAACAATTATATCGATTTATTCATTTTAAACCGTCTAAATAAGAAAAATGTCCAGCTGAACGAAGTTTGCAAATTGCAATTTCAACTAATAACCTATAATCAAGCAAAATTACAACTGAACGAAGCGAAAACGAATTAGGAAGCCGAACAGAAAAGTTGAAGCGTATATTGGTCCCCTGGTGAGCTGGGGAACACCTGCTACTCAGGAAGAAAGTGTGGTCGGCAGATGTGTCTAGCGATGTAGTACTGCTCTGCTCTCATACCAAACCCACGTTGTTCTCATTAATTTTCTATGGGTTGCTGTCTTGTTGGTTTATAATTAACAAGAGGTTTGAACATATTAAAAATTTAACCTGTAAATAAGCATCTTCCCGGGAAAGGTCTGCGAGAGGAAAGAACACACCTAAGCTTTGGCCAGCCATAACACCTGGCCAACTATAACTGTTTTCAGATCATTAAACCAGCTCTTTTGGTTAAAACTCATTTTCCCGCAAAAGAGGGGTTCCGTCCGGTTTTGCTGGCTAAGGAACTTGGCCAAGCTATTTACTAAAGAAATATTTGTACCTACCAATATTTTTCAAAGTTCGACCAAAATGCGACTTGTAGAGATGATACACATATCGTATGAGTGTATGTAAAGTCTACATATGTATTTAAAGTGTTAAAGATGCTCAAAGCGTGTTTTGCTGGTCAAAATCGGTGCTCATTTCATGTTTCCGGGTCTGGATCTTACAATGATGACGGCATGAATTCATTCAAAACAATTCTGTAACAGTTATTTCCAAAACATTATTGCTTTCAAGACTTGAAGAGCTTTAAATACTTCACTCAAGAAATACCATATTCAAGAAGCAACTTACTTACTTCGAGAGAGCTAGATTTTACTTAACCTGACGACAGCGGCATTGATATGCTGCTACTCGCTGAAAATCAAGAAGTAAGACCGACGCGAGGCTGTGGGCGTAGCAATCAGCCTTTTCATCGTATTTATTTAACTACCAGGTACTTAAATTTTTAAATAGCATAAATGTTTGAACACTAATCTATGCTATTTATTAATTAAATCATATGTTAATTTTGTTTTGGTTCAACAACTTTGTAAACACAAAAATTATGTCTTCTTGGTGAACTCATTTTATTATTTCATCACCTAAATTTTAATACGTACATAACACCCCTGCTTCTCATATCATTATCTTTGATGATCTTCACGTTCCTTGCTGTCATCCATGTCACTGAGGCTTGACCTCTGGTCACCACCCTCACCACCAGTCTAAGTGCTGAAAGTTGACTGTCCCTTGATCCACCCCTGAAAACTTTGCCGTCACCTGGCAAGGGGCCCTTACAGAGAAACCAGTCATCCGGGCCAGATGACCTCCGGTTTTAACGAGGTTATACACTTTATAGATTGATATTTTTAATTCACAAATCTTTTGTGTTTGCCGAGTCCGGACTTGCCACCGGCTTAGCGGAGTTAAAAAGTTTTTGTTTTAGAGGTGTGAAAGCAAGAAAACACATTTCCCGTGAATTGGGTGCGAAGTTAACCGGTAGCAATATTTGCAAGCCCGATTCCTTGACGCTCGTTTCCACCGACCAACGCAGACCCGAGCGTGAAGAAGACGGGTAACCACGGTGTAACCTCCTGTTCAAGGACCTAATCGTGTTATTAGTGGACGTTAGACCGCAGCGAGAATTGCTACTGAATTGTGTGTGTTGTCTTGGGTTGCCATTATACATTGCATAGTTAATGTTGTCCTTTTAGTTTGGAAATTATAACGTTACTATAGCAATTATATTATTATTGTTGTTTGATTTGAATCATTACAATAAAATTATTGTAGCCTTCAGAATGTTGAGGTTTTTTAAAAACACCTATACAGCCTAAGCGCGCCTACAAGACTGGATAAACGGTTCGATATAGTCTTCACAGTTTTCATGCGGTTTATCCTATTACATTTTTGGTTCTTCTACGGTCCTTTGACCTGCCCGAATCTTCCTGGTAAAAGCCTTTTCTATCTTTCTTGATAGTGGGCTTTGGTGTTCCATGCCTTGTCTTTGTGTTCAAGACCTCCTCTGATGACCAGCTTGTAATCTTGCGTATAATTTTTATTGCATTTTAGCACAGCAGCGAAGCAGTTTTTCATCGACAAACTAAGTACATTCGTGTCCAACTCTTAAAAACACATTAACATTTTCTTTTGATATTCAATTAATCCTAGTTGTCTCTTAGTCTAAGATGTCCATTTGGAATAATTTAAAAACACTTATTACACAAACTTACACAAAGCTATTTACACTCATTAGTTATTCAAGTGGCAAGTAAAGTGTTGTGTCATTCGATATTGAACGAGTGTAAATAGCCGTTTTAAATAGACTTATAAGTGTTTTAAGTGGTATTCCATTAGACATCTCAAGATGTTCAAATATTTATTTTTGTATCTGTGTTATTTTAATTGCCTTTGTAGATTATTTTAATCCGCTATGTTTTCATTCCTCAATGACTTTGAAAATATATGTTCAAAAATGATCTGCGAGGAAAAAGATTTGAGAGTAACAAAGACGTAAAAGGTGGTGCAAGTATGGCTTGGACTTCAAGGTACTGAATTCTTCGCTTACGGCACAAAAAGGCTAGTAAGTTGATGGGTGAAGTGTATAATAAAGGTAGCAGGGGATTATGTTGAACAGTAGAAAAGTCTTATTTGTATATAATAAAACATGTTACCTGTACACATATTTGTCTCTTTACTTATTGAACGTCCCTCGTAGATAATAATTTCAATCGTCATGTGTTTACTGTAAAGACACAGCACACAGCTGGTGAATAGTGCACCGATGGGCGATGGTGACAGTGGAGGTTACACTCCCTACTAGTGCTAGTACTAGTAGTGTAGGCAAGTCTTCTAACGAGCTATTTGCGAATGTTTGAGCAGTAAAGTGTGACGTATGGGTTTGAAAGTGACTGCAGGAGAATGGAGTGAAGGCTCTTTACTCAATGAGTCAACATTGTTAAACGGTACATGGATGACTTCATACCGTTCCCGTTATCCGCATTAGAGTTTAGTTATGGATATTTGATTTTCTAAAAGGTTAGAGTGCCTTTTAAAGTTTAGAAAGTAAAGCGTAGCCTGCCGGTAGTAATTAGATATACGCTCTTTGCTTAGCTACAACCCTTTTGACGACTTATTGTCCTCTTGGAATAATAAAATACACAATTTCTATTAGAAATATTGACGATTTGTTTTAAGACCTTGAGCAACTAAATCAGCAGGAACTACAGATTAAGTAATGAAATGCTGCAGGCAAAACTATAGTGATTTGTCGATTGACCATAGTTTCCACTTCCGACTCGAAGTCTATGACCTCCATCTGTCAGCACTGAGCACAGTAGTGTTGGGGTAATCAAGTAATTGTACTTCCTGTTGTCACCGAAGTGCTGATTACATGAGTGCTGCCGACGCACATTCACTCATGGATCTTGCAGTCATCTTCACACACACTGACTGAGTACTCATCCACTGACACACACATACGCGCACACGTAACAGTACTTAAGGTTTCACATTTCACACCACTCTCAGTCTTTCGCCGGCCAAATGGCACATTCGTTATTATTGTTGCAGTAGGCACCGTGGCCAGCCAGCGGTCTTCGATTTAGTAAAATATTTTCAAACAAAATACCAACTACCAACACTATCTAGCAACATTTAGCAATGAATTTAACAATATTTGCGCAGCCTCATCAGTAGCTCTCTTTACTTCCTTGGACAACCCATACATTTTAGATACATTGCAACTATCCTCCGTGTTACTATCGTACCCAGAGTTGGACGCTCGGATGGACTTGGATCTTCTATATCAGTAGTGTTAAACGTAAGTTCCATAATAATCTATTAAACTAAATAAAATAGTATTTTCAATACGAATACAGCTACACAAACTATTAATTATTAAATTTAATGTAAAATACCAAAACTGCTAATTTCCAGCTCAACGTAAATATAAATTTCACTCATAAAAGTTGACTATAAGTGATATGAAAGCCTATTTACGACATTGTATCTCACTGATACGATTCACGACCGAAACCGTCTGTTGTCTAGATTTATACTCAAACCAGTCTTATCCTTACAAGGAACGCAGGCCTGTATAATAATATTGCCTGTAAAATGAGTTGCAAATGAGGTATCAAACCTAATCTATAGTTTGCAAAGTGACAAGTTTCGCTCGCCATTAAACCTGTAAATAACCAAATATGTCCTGAAACGAGGGACGAGTTATTCATCTATAATAATTCTAAAATTGCGGAATTTACTAGTAGGGGTGGTTGCCTCAAGGGGGAGTATGGCTAAATCGCCGAAGGGTATGGGGGTGTCGAATACCTCCTGCCCATCTCAAGGTTCGAGAGTACAGCAAAATGGAAAAATATGACAATAAGTACAAACTGGCGTAACTGACAGTTTCAATATCTTAACTTACAGTTACTTTTCCATTAATCAACTTTGACTCAAAAATCAGTTTTCCATTCATACAACCACGTTCGTCATCTTCCACTTGAGTGTTCGAAATGATGCCGGAGAGTTTCTACTCTAAAGGCAAGGAGTTTTCTTGCCTGTTACCATGGTATATTGCTTCAAGACATAAATGCTACCACATCTTGCATGATACATAATTTTTTCCTTTAGACTCTCGATAGAATAATCGGCTATCTTACCACAGTCATAGTTACTCCAGAGTCATAGATAATTTCAAAAACAAATTGTTTATTGTATTTTAATAAATATTGAATTGTTAATTTTATATTTTTGAAAAAGTTGCCAACCAGCTGACGGTTATCTTAACCAATGCTGTCAAAGTGTTTTAAATAACATGTCTCCTGCGTGGGAACTGATGTTGTAAAAATTCAAAGAAAAATTTTTCATTTCATTTTATTTTATAGTTACTCCCACCATAATTATTCGTGACCATGTAGCCGATGACGATTACTCCATGATTAAAGAACCAGTGAAACCAAGTCCTGATATTTGAAAACTAATAACTCCAAGGAGTAAACTATTTTGGATATAAAAACGATTCCAAACACTTTTGATGCTTTGGTTTTAGACACCGACCACTTCTAGAGTACTTTAAGATTAATATGGGATGAATGGTGAGTGTGATGAGAGTTTTGATGGATGATGAGGTGTAGTCCTTTTACAAACTAGGGCCCGACTGTTCCTCAGATTGGGTCATTAATGATAGCCCAACGACCAATGGAATGGACCAACATGACTTCCGAACCACATATGGTTTTCTCGGGCAGAGTGGGAAGGCAGTAGCTATAGCCACCATTGTAAATCTACATCAGCCAAGTACGATGAGCTGGCGTGGACCACCCCATTATTCGGAGGTTGAATATGAGATGTGACAGACAATGTGACAGACAGTCAGCCGTGTCACACCACGAGGCCGTGTCACAATACATCCAAGGACACCGGTTATTGTGCACAACCATAGAACCCGCTTTGTCATCGCAAATTAATTGTTTCCGCGTTTAACCAAACAAACAACGCGCCAGGTCCACAATGATCTTGGTGCTGAATGGTCGGTCGATCTCGCCAATTGACTTGTAGAGGACGTCTGTTAGAAGTTGACCGTTGTGCCAGGTCCACAGTGATCTTGGTGCTGAATGGTCGGTCGATCTCAGTGACTTGTAGAGGACGTCTGTTAGAAGTTGACCGTTGTGCCAGGTCCATAGTAATCTTGGTGAATGGTCGGTCGATCTCGCCAATTGACTTGTAGAGGACGTCTGTTAGAATTGACCGTTGTGCCAGGTCCATAGTAATCTTGGTGCTGAATGGTCGGTCGATCTCGCCAATTGACTTGTAGAGGACGTCTGTTAGAAGTTGACCGTTGTGCCAGGTCCACAGTGATCTTGGTGCTGAATGGTCAGTCGTCTCGCCAATTGACTTGTAGAGGACGTCTGCTAGAGTTGACCGTTGTGCCAGGTCCACGATCTTGGTGCTGAATGGTCGGTCGATCTCGCCAATTGACTTGTAGAGGACGTCTGTTAGAAGTTGACCGTTGTAGGTGATGTGTCGTGTGTTCAGTATAGCTGCTGACCAGTCACGTACAGCCTAATGTAGCTGGTGTACGTAATGCTATGAAACACGGCTCGTTCCGATAAAAATGTTCTGATCAAAATCAGTTTCATGGAAAGGTGTTTTATTGTATACGATCAAATGACTTCAAAATGAAATAATAGCGCAGGTTATATAAAACGTTTCTATAGACGAGATTCTATAGCTGGTATATTGATGGGTATAACATTAAAACACATATTTATTTCGAGTTTCATCAAAGTCTGATGAAATTTACTGTTTTTAGGAAATAAACTCGTCCTAAAAGGGGATTTCCAGTATTAAAATGTTACTGGCCTACGAAATTGACAGAGTTTTTACAAAAGGAACATTGGAACCAAATTTTACCAAAATCTGACAAAAATGCGACCTATAGAGCTTACATATATATAAAATAGACATAAAAGTATACGAGTACATTAAGTTTTGAAAAGAAAACTATCGTCTACAAAGAAAATAAACATACTGTACAAGCAAACGGAATACCAACATGTGACTTTTTATTCCATAGTGGGTAGTAAAATTAATGTTTGTCCTATAAGGCTAGTAATTGAAAGTGTGATAAATAAGAATTAAACACGGGACTCTCGTGGAAAATTTAATTTCATATATCTATACTTTAAACGTTTATATATAATTATCAAACTAGTAGAAAAGACATGAGAGCTACTTAAGTGAGCTTGTGCCATGTTGGCCTTTAAATCCATTTATAACTGTGAATCAAGTACTACCCTGCTGCAGTATTGCCACTTCTCTCGTGCCCTGTTCAGCAATGGATGGCGCCAACCACAGCATCCGTGTTCGATGCTTGGATTTCAACGTAGATACGTAATAATTATTCAGTTATGGCTCCAAAGTGCAGAAGCTATCAGAAGCGACTTCTTAAACATTTTCCTTTCTCAGAGAAACTGAGTTTTGTCCAGTTAAGTGAAGCGAATAGAAAGCAGTTCGCCAGACTGGCCCGGTGGAAACCGCGAGAGAAGACTCATTTAGGCTAAATGTTGGCGTGACGCTCCTCGTTGGGCTTTTGGATAACCGATGACTACAGTAGCTGCGGGCCGGGCGAGCCGGGTGAACAGAAAGTGACTCGCCCAGTTTCTCGCAGATTGGCAGAACTGATATCCTCGCACGCGACCACTGATACACTATAGCCTACCCGTGCTAGGATGGCAGTTGAGAAAGTGAAGGTGGTCGGTGGATAAGCTGGATGATTGGACTTTTCAACAGGTCGAGCGGTTGGCGAAGCTAATTTTAGGTGTTAAGTTAAGTTCTGTTATCGTAGATCTTCCGTTATCTCTCAGACACATGTTAAATTAACGAAAACATTACTTGCAAGAGTTTTGTCTTAACTTGACAATTGGAAACCTAGTACTTAAATAAGGTTTAGACGTCGGTGTCGCTATGGTATTGTATGACTTGATTCCCTTAAAATTTTCTCAACAACATGTAAGGTTCAGCAAGGTTTTTAGAATTCAAATTTGTTTAACTTATGAGATTTCAAATATGAACATTGTATTTCCAAATTCAATATGACACAACGTATGCCCTTTCTCCGCTACCCATGTTCCCAACCACATCAAACACTATCGTCAACGGTAGCCGAGAGAAGTGCTGCTATTACTCGATAAAAACCCCCATTTTATGCCATCGTGAGGACGGAAATCTAATGTAAAGTTTAAAAACTGGCCTCATGTTAAACAAAAACAGGTCTCACATGACATAAGGGAAGCAAGAGCTATACATTAATAGACTTAAGTCTTAATTTCCTTCAAAAATCGTTTTGCTACGTCGCAAGATGAGTAATAGACATATAGAAACAAAGTTGGAGTTCGTTCAGAGAGATCTTCTACAACTTGCTTTCCATTCAGAGATTTCTTCCTGCCAAGGGCACAGAAATGGATGATCCTGGCTAGGAAGGAGATGCTGAGGAGATGTGGTTCGTGCCTTGTAAGCACATATCCTGATCCTGTGTCCTGTGTCCTGGACATGGACATGGACATGGTGTGGAGAAAGCAGTGTAGTGGATTCGCGCTCCAGTCTGGCTGCACTGCTGACTGCTGTGCTATCAATGACAGACCAGTTGTGTGCCAAGGTCAGTAGCTCTCAGCTGGCTCTCCTCTCACGTGGCTCTGTTTACATCAGCTGATAATCTGTGATAACCACTAATCCCAGCCCAGCTGATTGCAGAAAGGTGTTTTCGCCACGGTACACCTCTTGCGCTGCTAATATTGTAACCACATTCGACATCGAAGTTTTTCATAACACGCTTACCAGACGAAAGACGGCTAAATCGCTCAAAGGCCGCTCAATCCTGATAACAGTGGTTTGCATGGAAAATAAAAATTGTAGAACGTGGCTTTTCCAACATAGACTTTCATCAAAAAGCGTACTGTTGTAGGGGTGGTGTGCGATGGTCCTAGTTATAATACGATAAGTTAATAACATATCGTAGTTCTGGAACTAAGATGTACTTTTCTTAATTATTGATTAAAAATATAATCAAGCCCTTAGCCCGTCCACTTGCGGCTTAAAAAGTAGATCCATGTCTTCTGCTATGAGTGCTATCTCTTGTCTCTTAGCCATTAATATTATTCTTAGAGTTTTCTTTTGAAGTATTGCGACTCTTTATACATTAGAATGAAAGGTCCCAGGCATAATACAAATATATTTGTTCATCTAGTGTAAGCCATGTAACAAACCAAGGTTTGGTGTCTGTAAAATGGCTACCAAAATTTCAACTTTTAAAAGTAGCAGCACGGACATAGTCTAACCGTGGTTGGTAGCTGCACTTGCCAAATTAGCAGCTGTCCTGTAAACACTGTTCAAAATATTACATTAGATAAACCTCCAATTCAAAAGACTGGCCACCGTTTTGATGTGATTCACAAAGATAATACGAGACCGATTTATATGCTGCTCAACATGATACAAATTTTGAAAATTGTTACAGCGTCACGGCAGTTTACCAAATTAAACCACATCAAAACACAGAGTAAAATTATTTGACTCTTCGTAGTTCCAAACTTGTCATAAATTTATTTTTTAATCTAAACACCCATTTTGCTTAAACCTCAGATAATTTACAATTATTTTGAAAAAATAATTTGAGTGACTCCATATATATAGTTGGCAAAATTTATTTATTTTCAAAATGTCGTTTATTATTTATTTATTGTTTTCAACCCAAGTTATACTTTGCTTCCCCTTTTTACTACTTGAAAACGTACTATTATACGAAATATTGTTGATTTTGTTCCTTTCTTTCCTATCGTCTATAGTATTGTACCGATGTTCTTCATGGAAACACCTAAAATTGACTAAGAATTTTTACTTAGACAGTATCTATTCAAAACCAACCTCCTGATGGTAATTAACCTCCTGCACTTATGTTTTGGGTCAATCATTATCAAATATTTCCCAACTCAAGTTCTGGTGATAAGACGTACAAGTACTAATGATAAGTTATATTATGGACTAAACTATCACACCGGGCCTACGAACTTGCGTTATTGGCAGGTTGTTTAAGCACAATTTTGTTCCAGAATGTTCAAAAACAAGCAGTCAAAAAACACTGGCAAAACTGCAATGGAGAGAGTCGTGTTGCAGACAGCGTTCAAAACCTTGAAACTGTACACAAAAACACTGTCTCTACATCTTCGACATATGTTTTTTGTTTAAATAAAACGCTACATCATACACTCTCAAACAAATGTAGAACTACCGAACTGGGCGACACGGAATGATGGTTTATAAACATTTACCATCACAGACAGTATT
The DNA here is from genome assembly GCA_018831715.1 of Matsumurasca onukii. Classification (NCBI taxonomy): domain Eukaryota; kingdom Metazoa; phylum Arthropoda; class Insecta; order Hemiptera; family Cicadellidae; genus Matsumurasca; species Matsumurasca onukii. Next base: position 18,168,210 of record CM032060.1, on the reverse strand, counting down.
TCAGTTCGTCAATAGACTTTCAAATACGATCAAAATTGCACCCATGCCAAAAGCGTTCAAAGCTAGTCTTTTAAAGTCAGTTTGGTCCCATCAGCTCTTTACAGTTCAGATGAGTTGGTGGCACTCACTTGAGAGATTTCAGGAGAAAACTAATTGATAAATAAAGCGATCTGGAAAGATTTGAGGGAATGAGGATGTAAGTTTATGTCGGAATGAGATCTAGATGTGAGTGGATGAACATTTTCAGTATAAGTAATATAAATTGAGGCTTGAGATACATCTATATATGTTTATTCAACTGCAGATGTTGTATTTGTTTTATTCTAACTTCTGTTTGATGTGTTATAGTTACACGGCCAGTCGCCGGAGACAGTATGTGGACTGGTGAGTCTACTCTTGGCTGAGTACTGTGTGGTGTGTCCCCGCCTCACCTTGGCTGGCTCGAGGGCCGAGGTGGATCCTTGTGCAGACATCTCACTCTTGGAGGGCGACATTCTCATCGTCGAGGAGACCTTCCACGTCCCCGACCCACGATCAGGTCAGACATCACTTTAGTTGAGACGTATTTTGCCGGGTTTGAAATATTACGTGATATCTTGCACTCAATTGGAAATGCAGTATGATTCTTTAACAAAATACTGTCATTGGACGAGAGAATGAAATGCAACTTCCGTCTTTAGCAAACAAGGAACACGTCTGTAATGATATAATGATACATCAAGGTTCAAGGCTGAGAAAAAATACAATAATTCATGTGGTTAAATACTGAGGTAACAGGCCCAGAGAAAAATAGTTTAATTGAGATGTATAACTCTAAGGCAAAATGCTGAGTTAAAAATAAGAAAGAAATCTACAATGATTAAAAAAAACAGTAAGTCGTTACTAAACTGAAGTTTGTATGTTGTGGTGAAACTCCGAGACCGAACATCGAAGAGGAGAGAATAATAATCTGTATAATTTTCAATCAGTAAAATAAATAAATTCAATCAGGCAAGTACTAAGTACTAACTAATAATTGAAAACTTGTGTCAAGGCTACTTATTTATTTAATCTGTATACGTTTTATACTATCATGGACCGTTTAAACTCAGTTGTAGGACGTCCATTTATCTCCAATAAAATACTTTGTTTCAGCCAGAATATCATACGATTGTTGAGATCTAAGAGTCACAATGCCACTTTCAGATTATACTAAAGTCATTTCAGATTTGGAGTTTAAGAAAAATAAATAACACGGAATCGACCTACGATAGAATAGTCACCCGGTGTATTTTAGTAAGTAGTCAAGTCTTTTTTGGGGTTGATAACCTTTCTTGGCATTTAAACAATCTGAAATAAATGAACTAAATACAGACTCATTTCGCTTGGAAAGTTAAGCTTGAATGCGAATGGAATTGTAAATTCAGTAGTTCAAACTTTTTAATAAAACCTTTAACTATGTATAAAAATGTGTTCAATTTAATATAAATTCGTAAATAACGCTTACACATTCGTTAGCTCTATTACTAAATAAAATGAATGGCAACAAAAAGCAATTATACAATGTGTAGTGGTTACAAAAAAACAGTACAGTGTAAATGCATTAACAGGCTTTTGGTAATTTTCTTCACAAACCTAACTGTTTTTTGGCAAATTTAGCCTCCAAATCCCTTAAATGTAAAGGTACCTATATATTTAATTTAGTCTTTGATCTGAAGACAGCATTTCAGAGTTGCTGTAGGTGCCTTCAACTTGCGCGAGGCAAGGCACGCAGCACAGTACTGTACTGCGTGGATAGTGCACAGACATTGTACGGCACTCCTTGTGAACCAGCTCAATCGGTCTAAACGAGTTAACGTGTTCACTTTTTTCAACTTAATTACAACATGACTCATGAGTACTTTAAACAATACTAGCTGTCAAAGCCAATACTAAATTGTCACCTGTTAAGTTAAAACTACTGTTTTTAATTGGCTTTGCAAGTAGGCTATATTTTATAATGTACTTTCAATTTATTATTAGCAGTGCAATATGTTGTACTTAAATGTTAAATTTTTATTGATTAATTCAATTATTCTGTCAGTTCTTTTGTGTGACTGCTTAATTGGCTCTCTAGATTATAACGTTTGAACGGCTTAACAGATAGCGTTCAAGTTTTGTAGGGAATTTCAACATACTAAGGTGTCCTATGGGTGCTGCTGCAATGGGGTCAACTGTGCATACATCGGTGCCTAAAACTAACTTATGAAGTTGAGCGTATGTCCCCGAAAGACCACACAGTCTAAGCGTTCGCAAACTCCGGAATCATTTGAGATTCATTTCCTTACCTCTAGATTTAGAAAAGTGTCTCTTTTTCAAGTAAAAGTGCGATAACATAAGAGGAAGTGACGTTCACTCTTATAGACTAGAGGCAGGGAGAACTGTCGAACTGGACGACATAGAACGGTGGTTCACGAAGGTTTGCCTTCACATATTTCACAGACTAGTTCATTTTGTCAACAGGCTGCCAAATACTGTACTATCAAAAGTGCTCCGATGCCAAAGGCATTTAAAACGTGATTCAAAACCTTTTTTCGTGAAAACCACCATTTGCCGAAGCGATTGCTGTAACCTAAGCAAACGTAGATTTATACAAACGATTATGACGTGCGCGTAGCGAATGGCTGAAAACCAGCGAGGCCGGAAGCCAAAGCGTCACCATGAGCAAAGCAAAAGAAGAAATAATGACAGGCACAGCCCAAGCTCACCAAAAGCTAGTTTAACTTTAAAATAGAAAGGCTAAGTTCGAATTTGAAGGATATCGAGTCCCCCGTTACAAAATTGCGAATATTTTGTGTTATTGTTCTGGGCATGTGTTGTAGATGTAGACCCCAGGTTCAGACTGACTGAACAGTTCTGGCACCAAGAAGAGAGCTATGTGCAGGCGTTACACAGTCTGGCTGAGCTGTATGGCTACCCTCTACGTAAGACTGGCTGCTTGTCCCTTGGTGAACACGAGATGCTCTTTGAACCCACCGCCACGCTGGCTGCTGTATGCTCTATTCTAGTCCAACAGGTAAGCAGTTTATTTTTATTTTAAACTTTTTGTAGTAGACTATGAAGTAAAATATTTAAAATGACTGTATTTTACACGTTTTGAGGGTATTCAAAAATAAAATTAGTTCAAGAAATCGGCTATATATATTGATTTGTTTATTAACTTAGCGTTTTTCAACGTCGTTGTTTCAAAATGTGCTAACATCCGCATCGTTATTTCTTTTTCACCCGTACTGCGTACCTTAAAATGTCGATCATAAATAATCAGTCTTTCAATATGTGTCTGGTAAACTTATAATAAATGGAGTCTGCAAACGCGGAATCACGATCCGAAAAGCTCCAAACCCAAATGTCTTATACACGATTCTGGCCACTCCCCGTGGTTCAGAAGTCACGTTAAGCCTTTGGTCCATCCCATTGGTCGTTGGGCTCTTAATTAATGACCCAATCTGGGGAACAGTCGGCCCTAGTTTGTAACAAGACTACATCTCGTCATCCATCGGACACTCATCACCATTCCATATTCACCTTAAAATACCCAAGAGTGGTCGGTGTCTCAAACAAAAGTATCAATAGCGTAATTTTTGTCAGTACATTTGAAATGTGTAAAACAATCATACGATAAAACATGTGGGTTTATAGTTATAGCGTGGAAAATATTAGCAATTTTTTTTTCAATAAAGCTCATTTGCCAGTAACCAACCTGGCGTATGCAACCTGGGACCTTAGCGACTGTTGGCTAAGGCGGGACACGAACCTGTGAACTTCGGATCCACAGTTTCGTGCGTTACCGACTCAGTAACCACGTCGGCATTCCCGTCGCACTGCTACTCATTACAAGGAAATAAAGGGTACTTTAATGCTGGACCTATAACAGAATCTAAAGTATTTGTATTTTTTAGATGAAGCAGTTATTACAACTGTGGAGTGGCTCATACTCAAGTGTTGGTAAGTTGCATTTAATGTTATAAGCTTGAACATTTTATTTGTAATACATTACATGTTGTCGTATTAAGAACACTTTAAGTATCATAACAACACTTGCAACTCGTGTATACTCCTGAATTGTTTTAAGATTGTCTTTTATATAGAAATGATCATTGAGACATGTGCGATGCGAAAATTGCATAAGACTATCTAATCTTCAAAAGACATTTCAACCTTGACCTCCTTATGCGTGGATTACAGACTTACTCGAGTCCAAGATGTTTTACCGCTCATAAAACATAAAAGTCCGTATCCACTTTCGCCCGAAGATACGTTGTTGTCAACACGACTTGTAATTGCCTGTCAGCCGGCCTACAGACAAAGCAGCGGTACCAACTGTTCAGATGCAACACTCAGTTATGCCAACTGCTCCAGACGCAACACTAAATGTCATCTGAGATTTATTGCCACTCTCCCCCGGGTCTGGAGGAGATTAAATTTAATTTTCAATAACTGGCGTGAATGACAGAGCGAGAGCGAGGGATATTTACAGCTGCTGGGAGGCACGGCACACAATGCGGCGCAGCGGCAATTGATTCTGTTTCTGTAATTAGAGATGTGTGATAACTGATAACGGCACGGACTCACACATCCAGCAAGCCAGCTGGTCTAGGTCGATTCGTGAAACAACTAATGGTTATTTCAACTATCGACGTTACTTACTATACTCAGCCGTTCGATGTTGTGTTTTGCAAAGGTTTGTATACTGCGTATTGGGGACCATGCAATTCTTTGTATTTTTGAGTTTCATTGGACTTCTAAATATTATAGGGTCACAGAGACAGTTCCAAGTATGCCAGGACTCTTGTCAAGTAATTCAAAAATACGTGGACAATTTCTCTCTGAAAAGTGAGTTATAATTTAGAAGATGCGAGATGCCAACAAAAAGTATCATAATTAATCCATCCTCACCATCCTATCGCCAAATTCAGGGACTTAATATTACAATTGATTTTAAAACTACAACGCATAAAAAATTAACTAAAGAAATTTAAATATTAATTCAATGTGATATAATATTAAGTACCTCAGAACAAAGAGGTGTATTGAGGGCGCCCATCCAAATGTTGAACAATATTATGTGTCTTTTATTATAAGCAGACACTACTTTAAATTTGTATTTACCTTTTTCTTCTACACAGATTGAATAATTATCAATGAACTTTAAAGATAAGTAAATAATATTAAAGTAACTAATATTAAATAATAAGTAACTTACTAATCAACTATAAGGCTATTGTAGGCTCATAGGCTTACTGGTTTAACTAGTTATTGGAAATAAAATGTATACCACCATAATGCAAAATATTGTTAACAGCCAAATGCCATCTTCTGGCCGTACGACATTTTCGAACCGTGTGGCCAGAGAATGCTTACCGAATTAATGTAAACCAAAAAGGAAATTCTTGACACTGGTGCTGTGAACACTCGTGGCGTGGTCCTGTAATCCAGCTTCATGGAGGTCAGGTTTTGAGGATGATATACGTCTAAAGCAGCTAATAGTCTCATTGATCATCTGATGATACCCGCATCAACACCAACATAGACACATGCACCATCACATCACGCTGAGCCGTTGGTCCTTGTATTTCCATTGGTCACTATTGTCTAATTAATGACCCATTCCTAAGAAGAGTCGGCCTTAGTCTTGTAACAAGACCACCCTTTGTAACTCATTAGGTACTACTCATCACACTCATCCTTCACCACATATTTGCCTTAAAATACCCTCATGAGAGTGGTCGGCATCTCAAATAGTGATAGTGATTGTCAATAACAAATCAATAAAGAAGAATTTGAATTTGAGTTACCAACAAAGTATGACTTTATACTTTTACAAAATCGTTTACATTACTAGTAAGACCATTATTGTTGTCTTCAACGTTATTCGTGTGTTTCAATATAGTACATAATCTGATTGCTATAGATTTCCCGCAAAAATCTTCATTCAACTTTCTATTTAAGTTTCCAATCAGGATTTATGCAACCCTTTTGCAAAGTTAAAACCTGGATTTCTTTATAATAATAGTAGCACACACATTCAACTATACCAAAAATTAACCACTAGTCGACTAGACAAATAGATCGAATACTCGATGATCGCTGACTCGACTGCTGCACGATCACTTTCTCTGCACCTGACTGCGGTATGAGGCCTCAGCTGTGCTCTCACGAGGTATTTATTTTATCACTGGGATTACAGTTCGATATCAGTTATCTGAGGGTCGATCTCGCCTCACCTCTGGCCTCGCTTGAGTCACATTTCTCTCCCTCGTAGACCTATCATAACTATCCTTGATAATCGCCGGAGATTACCATCTTAATAGCTCTGTTGTTTTACAATTTACCATACGTTCTGGACGAGATGAGCTGTGGAAGATTCCTTTCGAATGAGAAAATCCAATTGTCTCCACAGGTATATGAGTGGAATGCTTTTCAAAGAAATATCTTAGATTTTAATTTTTAATGGGTGTCTTAGATTCAAAGATCCAAATTAGTAATGCGTGGTAGGTATGGATGGAATGCTTCAAATAAAATATCTCAGTTTCGAATAGGTATCTTAGAGCCAAAGCTTTAAATAATTATTGTGTGGTACGTAGTTCTGTGCTAGAAATTATTCAAGATAAATCAGCCTAAAAATATATTGTAGCTTTATTCAAAAGTTGAAGACTAAACTGAGGTATAAAATTATTGTCCTGAATGGAGCTTTAAAAATTGGTGCGATTAATTGTCCGTAATAGGTTGTTTGACTTAATTTACAAACATTTTGATTCCCAACTAAATTATAGCCTTTACCCACCATTGACATAATAAAAGGCCCGATGTGAGAAACTACTTTTAGAGACCACCATAAAGCTGATTGAGCGAATTCGTTGTTTTAAAATTGTACGAACTAAATTTGTCACGAATATTCTACATTAGCACGTATACATTTAAAAAGAATATCCTGAGCTAACCGTCAGATCAGCTTTTTGAGTTCAGACAGACCCAAAGTTTACAACAGTGGTGGGTTGAGTGATGGGAGCAGGAAAGGTGAAGGTTGGTGTGACAAGGCTCGGTGTTGTTGCTTCAGAGTCAATGGCAGACAATGGCTCAACACTAAACAGTCTCCATTGAGACCTGAGCAAAACCATGTTGAGCGCAGTAGGCTAATTGAAACCCCGGTGCGGTTAGATTTGGCAGCGCGGTGGGTGTGGTGGTGACAGTGGGTTCATACATTCAATTTAATTTTTCCTTAATTGTTGATCTACCCAATTGTTGAAAATAAATGTATCCTTTTCTTTTGGGCGGAGCTAATTTATGTATCGTAACTTACAAGTGTGTCTGGTGAACCAAACATCGCTTAACCCACAAATATAAGTGTTTATCTCAATACGCGCGGGACACACAGTGACCGGCCTTTATCCAACCATGGACCTAATCAACCAATTCCGACTGGGGCCCGTTTTTCGCTTTACAAATTACGTTAACATTAATTCACATGAAATATTTGGAAACATAGAGTTTTCTACTTGTATAGTACATTTGCGTCACTAAACTTTAAAACTGCCTTTCACCCATAATTTAGACACCAGTCAAGTGATTTAATTATTGGAGCTGTCGCGGCGCACCTTTTGAAAATCCATTTTTCAATACACGACACCAGTTTGCAAATATATCATGTTTATTAATTTAAAAATTATTTTGTAAGTTAAATGGACCAATTCTTTCATTGGCCAATAATAGTATTTGTAGGTTATTTTGTTTTTGTCGTGTTCCCAGCTGCTTTATTTCGCTGATGTTTTATTTTTAAAGATAAAATTACTGTGGTTGTTTTAACAAATTTATTATTTTACTCAAAAAAAAATAATACGAGATTTTTTATTTTTAGTATAAGGCGGTGGGTTGTGGTGAAATTTACATGAGTTCCAAGCTGATCTGGGAAATTTACTGACGGCCACAATAAGCGGGGCGGCAACAAACTTATCAGATCTTGTATTTTCAACACCAAACATTCCATTGGTGAGCAAAACCATGCATAGGTAATTGAAACTGGCGCAGCGCGGTACAAGTGTTCATTTATGACCGGGGAACAGCCAGGAACATGATACCGTAATCTGTTAGACACCATCAAGTGCTTAAAAGACACCAAATTGGCCAATAATATTGCAGAATTTTGATCTGGGGTTCTATTTTGTATTGTTTTAAGTGTTAATTCATTGTATTCTGGTGCTAAATTAATTTTGGGTTTGGCAATTTATTAAAAATTTTGGTTTTGTTGCTTGTAACAGATAAGATACATAGTAGTTTTAAGTAAAAGAACCAACATTGATAAAATGGGGAAATGGGTTTGGAGCGCTTTCCTTAAAAGCGTTTCCTGTGATGAAACCAAACATTTAGGTTAAAACCATAATCAAAGTGGCATTGGCGTTGACAGCAGCAAGGGGTCATTTCACGTCTTGTCGTGTTTAAATGGTATATTTTGCCTCAGGTCATTTTATCAACTACTGAGACTTTTCTCTAGCTGATTAATCTCGAGGCAATATCGCAGTTAGTTGAAAAAGCCTCTTATTTGCCAAATTACTCTAATAAAGAAATTAGAGATTTCCAAACTACTAAAGTATTCCTTTACATACTTTGGTAGGTCATATGATCTTTAATTATGATAAACATATCCACCACCTCTCTTGTGTATTTTCTGCTAATTCAAATAAACTACTAAAACACCCTAAATTGTCAAACGAATTCCGTCGTGACTTTTAGAGTATATTCAATGTAATAACTACCACAATGAAAGTGTAGACGGTCCTACTTGTTATTCAATTACCCATGAATAATACTGTACTTACTCCCAAGAGAAGATGGTTTGAGTTTCCCTTGTAAATATTTATTCGGATCCAGCAGTATGGTTCGTCCGTTGTCATTCCCAGAAGATTACATAATCTCTACTTGTAATTATCTCGAACTGCTGTTAAGTGTAAAGAGACCATTTACTTAACGTGTTTGTCACCAACAAGTGGTTTTTAATTGGCCTCTTGTTAATTGATTGATTTTTGTTCTTGTCACTTGACTTGATTTGTGACTAATTTCAGGCTCTCAAACTACAGCGTCCATTTACTAAATTGAATCACTTGTATGTTTAATGACTCGACTACTTTCAAGTAATTATTTTAGTTAATCAACTTTATCGTACGTTACTATCCTTACATCAAGTTACTATCTTATTGGGATTATTTCTGAAAGCTCAGAACGTATGAGAGCTATAGTGCCAAGTTCTAAGTTCGTTATCTGAAAGGTAAATTCTTCAACTTTATATTGTTAATGTTCAACACCTACTTTTCTATTTTTACTTCTTGTAATAATGTTCGATGTCAATAATTAACCTGTTCAGTCCAAGATGTTTTCTATTCCGTCACTGTATGAAAGCTACAATAACTTCAGGTCGATTCTTTGGGAGACTATTTCTTGGATGTCAGAGCAGTTCTCTTGGGCGGTCTCTCCGGCGGAAAATATAGATTAATGCGTGCTCAGCAGTGTGCAACAGTTCCTATTGCATTGAAGGGCTATACTATTGCATTGAAGGGCTATACTATTGCATTGAAGGGCTATACTATTGCATTGAAGGGCTATACTATTGCATTGAAGGGCTATACTATTGCATTGAAGGGCTATACTATTGCAGACTATTGCATTGAAAGGCTAGAGAGAGAGAGACTGAAGGCTATACTATTGCATTGAAGGGCTGCTAAGGGCTATACTATTGGTCCGTGAAGGGCTAGGGTTCTATTGCATTGAAGGGCTTGTCCACTGATAAGGAAGACTCTGTTATCAGCACTGTGATGGATCGGCCATCAGCTGTTGTTATGAGTGACGTGGGACTCGCTCTCTAAAGCGCTTCTCTTGTACTCAGTTTTATGATCACTAGTCAAGGTAGTACCAATGATGGCAGGCGGAATGATTGGGTGTAGACCGTTATGGAAAGGGTTGGCGGGTGGATCTATGTCAACAACTGGTCAAATGAGACACAACCTATTGTCACATTCATATAGTATTTCTAAATCATTTTATAGATCATTTTGCATAGGTCATGATGAAAGTTTATAACTAAAATAACACGATTGAAAACCATAAACTTAAATAGTTAAATTAAACTCGGTCAGTATGTTTTTAAATTGTGGTGCTACTTGGCCCTAAACAACATTTTAAAGTCTTTAGAACTGACATTTAAAACTACATATTTCAAGGTTTTATATAATTAAGAGCTGTATAAACTGTACTTATGAAATATTGTTTACAATCGTGTTAGACGTAAACAAATAAATAAATAAGATGGTCATATCAATATAAGTTTGAATATTTTTACTGTCCAAAAACTGTATACAATCCTTTTAATACACTGTATACAATTATGGTTTAACCTTCCTTGAATTTTGCCAAGCAAATAAAGCCTACTAGTGGCTTTTTTTTAAGAAACAAATTTTGAGCTGGAAAATACTCTCTCTATAATGGACACTACGGATGCTGTGCGGATGCTCCAAGCAGTAGTGTGAGGCGGAGGCGGTGAACTTGTTGATGTGTTTCTTGTTTCCTACTCACCACTCACTCACTACTCAGTACTCATGTCCCGTGAGTGTGAGTGTGAGTGCAGCCTCACTCGGGAAAGTGGCGCTTCCTATAAGGCAAGGCTCCTCGCCTTCCTTTCTATTGTCACTTTCCTCTGTTTATGCCTTTGTAAGTAACTTGGCTCGGTGAAATTGCCTTCGCCTACAAAAGAGGAAGTGTCATTGACTATTCTCTTCCCGTTTCTTGGAAACATCATGATCCTTAAAGGAAATGAAATGCAAGTTTCAAGTTTTGTCCGTGAGCAAAGCATTTAAGAGTTCGCAATAATAACACTACGTGCAAAATTTAAAGTATAATAAGCGTGTTTAAATTCTTGAGTTACCAAGTCTTATAAGTTTAATTGATCTTAATTTTATTTTAAAGGCTTTCAAGACCACAATACAACCTGGATTGAAATTACTGATAATTTTAGGATTCTAACCTCTTAAAGCTGTATTCAAAATTCTATAAACATCCATCGACAAAAGGTATCTTGTAAACTTAAGAGTTTAAGGACCTGAAACAAGTTATAAAAGGAAGGAAAGGTTTGTATGCCGAAGCTCTCTTCTTTAATCGTAGTTTCCATCGTTCCTAAAAAATTATGTCCAAGTCGAATCTAGGTAGATTGGCAATTCAATGTCATTATTTGAAAACTAGTACACTTGAGGTGCGTTGATGCTATTATACTGTGACATTTGGCACTACGCACGATTTTACCTATGAGACAGTGGCGCTACTTAGTGTAGTGTGTTGGCTAACTAACTAGAACGAACCGCTGGACAACCTCGCCCTTGTGGAGGCAGTCCATTGAATACAGGACATACATAGTCTATGTACGTTTACCACATAATCACATATGTGCGGTACTCTACGATGTCAATGACAATGACGTCACACTCAGGATCTGTCTATTATCCAATACTGAGCCGCGTGTTCAAGTCAGGTGTCGCATTCCTGCATACATTATCAGACCTTCTACAGGATGAAGTAATGTCTGCTGCCACCTGGTGGCGGTGCCTGACTCTACCTGAACCTCTGACATTATCCGCCAACCTCGCGATGTTCAGTGTTTAGTGTTCACGCCGCCAAGTATCATTCATTCAACCATAACACAGCGAGGTGGCCGCTTAGAGCCCACGGGATAGGGATTTCAACATGGGGACAATTTGTACACGATGTTTTATAAGTAGGTTAATGTACTAAATGGTAAAACGTTGTCTATGGAAGCAAAGAGACGTTAGTACTGACCGCAGAATATATACACAAAGACGTTAAGTTGAGTTCCAAAACTAAGTATTTATTTGAGAATTTCTTGGTATTCTTTACAAAAAGACGAGTTTTACAGTTCGAAATAAAAATTCATTTGTTGACGAAAGTATATTTTTAGTATTTATTTGCAGCAGCATCAATAAATTTGTGCTATCCAGAGTTGGACCCGCGGCCGCTCTATCCGGAGAGAAGTTAATACACGTCAAGAAGCATACATTCAAAATGAACAGATAAATTAATGCGTGTCTAATAATGTATCTTAATCATCCCTAAATAAATATGCAAGCATGATGTTTTGACCGATACTGTAAAATTGTTTAAGTACTTGTATTGTTATTCTTGTTGTTTTATATATTTTCATTATTTTGTACTTGTATTTTCGTGTCCTCGAATATTACGGGATACGAGGAGTGCCACTCAAGTGGCTTGATTCGTACCTCACAGTAATAGATCACAATTCGTAAAATATCTGAGTAAAATCGGGGAGGAGTGGCCGAACCATGGGGGTCCTGCCTTCCTTATACTCATTCCGCTACTATCCTGATTTATGTCAACGATTGGTTCATCGGTACAAAACGGAAGTTTGTCAATACTACACGACTCTCTGTTTCAAAGCATCTTCAAGCCAATAATTGGAAATTCTTTCATTTATTGTGCTCAACAATTCAATTCAGCAGTTCAACGAGCTCAATCTCAAAACACATCCAACAAAATCCACTTTTATTCAATTTTGTCTACGACAGACGATCCCAGATAGCAATCTAACAGTAATGTTGGACGATACTGAGATCGAAGAGGTCTACTCAGCAAAGTTCCTGGGGATACACCTCGACCGAGGGTTGACCTGGGAATGCCATGTAGACAGTGTCCGTTCAAAATTAGCCTCAGGCATTTATGTTTTGAGGCAACTGTCCGAAAACTGCCCAATTCAGGTACTGATGATGGCGTATTACGGAGTAATCTACCCACTCCTATCCTAAAACTGCAATGGAGAGAGTCGTGTAGGGCAGCGTTCAAAAATTTGAAATTGTTGACGCTACCTTGCCTCTATATTTTAGAAACGTGCCTTTTTCAAATCAAAATGCGGTCTCTCGTTAAGAGGAAGTGACATTCACTTTTATGAAACTAGAGGCAGGGAAAACTACCGAACTGGGAGACACAGAACGGCAGTTCATGCGTTTACCTTTATCTCAGGTAGGAGTTCAACTCGTCAACAAGTTTAAATTCGATCAAAAGTGCCCAGCTCAGGAAGCTTTTAAAACTCGTCTGAAAAAGTTGGCCGCAGAAGCATTTTATAATACAGAGGTTCCATGGCATGACTGGGAAAACGCGGAAAACATTTCTCAAGTACGGGACTAGAGTGGTTCAATTCGAATGATTAGAGAGAGAGTGAATGTCAAAATGTATGTATGAACGAGGATTTCGATGTTAAACCAGAATAAGTGAAAATTTTAGCTTCAAAATATAACTGACGATTGCATAACATGTCACATGTTTTCGCAATAAACCATTTATTTATTTATTTATTTATATGCGTTAAAAAAGATGTTTAATCTATTGACCTTATTGACCATGCTTCGCAGTGGAGCAAATATTTGGACTTCTAAAGTGGAACATACATACAATCGACAGTGTTGAGTGTAATATGCTGCTACTCTCTTCTTATTTATGGATTGTGCCTATTTATAAATCAGTCAAATATAACAACCAATTTCTCCAACACAATTTCATGTATAACTTTAATTTTCTAGACGGTGATACTTTAGAGGGACAGTATTTTGGTAATGGTTTTGTCTTACTTATTTTAATACGGTGATTGTTTTAGTTTTGTCATGCAATGTATTTGTAAATGACAAATACTGTTATTATTATTACTATTAAGTACCATTTTAATGTCAACACATATTTTACCGGTAGTAAATTAATGTTGTACAAAATAAAATATAATGTGACCTATTTTCTTCTTATTTATATAAACTCAAAAGTAATTATTGTCTTATTTAGAATTTGTTTTCTCAACATTGTCACACTACATTTTTTATCCACTTATAACGCCCTACCACTGTTAAATGGATATGCCAATTCAGTACATTATATTTATTATTCGCTATTGACACTCTGAATAACTCTTCTTTGACCACCTTTTCTATGGTCACCCTACCCTAGCAAATTCTCAACTACATACTTTTCATCCAAAACGTTAACTGTTAACTATAAAAGTTCATCTTGTTAAATTTCAATTTAACGTTGAAACAGAACACTGTATTGAAAGAATTTGCGACAGATAATTGAACTAAAGTGCTCCTTACCTCTGTAACCAGCCTCCAGCACTTTAGTTGGTCAGTTAGAGTGACCAAAAGTAACTTCAACTCGCAGCTTAGTTCCAAGCTCAAAATCCAGCAAAACAACAATATCCACAACCTTTACGTTTACACGAAAATTACGTAAAATCTGTAACACCATCTTACATAATACACTTCAACGAAACAGAGAAAGTGTCCGTTCAGCCCAGGGAGAACATTTCCCCTAAAATAATCAGTATGTAAATACGGCGAATGACGTGAGTGCTGGAGGGCAGCAGGAGCAGGAGCAGACGACGCTTGGTATCCATCAGCTGGAGTTTGTTTACATGTGAGTGGATGAAAGTCAGCTGTGCGGTCTCAGTTTATCAGCTGTGTTGCCGCCAGACGGTCAGCAGTCAGCTGTTATCTCGCAGCCGGTATCGCGCTGGTTTATGTAGTGTGACAGTACGACATGTGATACTGGTGTTGTGACGTGATTCTAGACCACATTGCATCGTTTGATGGCCGACCGATCGATCGATTGTTTATTATTCCGTGAGTTTATGCTTCATAATTACATAGTAGTTGAGTGCAGCTATTCTCCATGCAGCGAAGTAGTAAATGTTGATCTGTAAGATCGGTAATTTCTAGTGATACGCATTTCTTGGCGTAACATAGTGTTGCAAATAGTGTACACACTGTTGATGTTTTCAAAGATATTTCTTTGTAAAAAACGCTAGGACAGCCAACACGCATCTCTATACTTATGTCATAACGTCAATAAAATGCACAATGCTGGTTTTTTATGCATTTAAAAGCTAACATCCTGTAAATGTATTTTTTGGACACCAAGTACGAGCATAGACTAAAAGAGAGTTCATTTTGTGATTATACTCTATGGTTCGTGCGTGTTCGGTATTATCAAAAGAGTTCGGTTATTGAAATTGATTTTAGCAAAAACTCCCAGGATCATCTGTGTTTATTTATTATTACCCTACGTTATTTTAGTTTTATGCTTCCCGCATACAGATTTTTGTATCGAACGATGTTAGTAATTTGTAGTAGGTTCAAATTTTAGTGGCCAAATCGATTAATTTACTTGAGTATCTTTGAGTATCTTGAATCTTGAATACTTTCTATTTTTCAAGCGTCTGAAATATGGTTTATTTCACTGACTTTTACTTATTAATAAACACAGCATGCCAGTGATATTCACAATTGTAGGTGACCGTAAGATGCATACAGATACTTTTGCTTCGCCATGGATAAATATGTTGATAGTCATGAGTATCAAATGGCTCCACCATTTACAAATAACAAACACATAATACCAATGATCTCATGTAATACACTTCCTTCTTGAGGTTCCTCAAGACAATATCAGTGAGATCTCACTTTGGTAACTATTAAAAATTTCAAATAATTTCGCCAAGACTACTCACAACAAGACGAGCAAGTGCCGTATGATCTAATGCAGAAGTAGCAACCAATGTGTGTTACATATCTACTGGCTTGTTCACGAACTTATCCTCAGTAGATCTGAACATTGAATTTATAGATAGAAGATCAACTGAATGCTAATATGACATACTTGTTCGCAGCCAACTGTCTGTTTTGCGTAGTTCGGGATTGACGCCTGTAGGTGCGCCACTTGTTTACTTTCGACATCTTATCAGTATAATAGACTATTTTCTTAATTTTCCAAATCTCCAAAAGGTACGGGGGGATGATGCCGACAGAGTTCCATTTGATTTGAACTTGTATATGTAAATTGAATGATCTGAGCTGCAAGAGAAGGAGGCCAGGCTACAATCTACATTCTACACAGTCTGTCAGATGTAGATAAGCCTCTTGGAAACACGAGATCAACCTTGAACCCTTCAGTCGAGTTTAGCATCGGCTCAGAACACTCAAACTGACACGGGAATGCTCTTCCCACACCTGTTCAGTGGTCAAGCTCTGCTCATTGAGTGCCATCAAGCTTTTAGTCAACAGTCGAATGTTCAAATACTTCTGTGGGTAACTTCAATAATCGAAACAAATTAATAAGGAAATAGCAGATTTCTTGCACGGATTACAGAAACTGCTGCTACACTTT
Organism: Matsumurasca onukii; assembly: GCA_018831715.1. Lineage (NCBI taxonomy): Eukaryota > Metazoa > Arthropoda > Insecta > Hemiptera > Cicadellidae > Matsumurasca > Matsumurasca onukii. The sequence continues at coordinate 18,151,977 of CM032060.1, read as the reverse complement.
CGGGGAATATATTTGCGGTCAAAACCTTCCTTTAGCTCAGGGGAGGATCCAGGATGACCTTTAGAAATAGAAATACTGTACATACTGTAGGACGAATTTTTGAGGTGACGATAAATTAGGGTGAAAACAATAAACAATGAACCTACTGTACATACTGTAACAAATTCTTTTACGTGAAAATAACAGTTTGAAATACATGTAGCCCTATATAGGACCACAAAGCGACCATGTGGTTCACTGACCGACTAACAATCTGAAAGGGTTGCCACCTTTGGACTGGAATTTGGCTATCATTTTATTATCTTCAAAATATTGAAGAAAGCGAGACATCAAACTTGTATATTTTTTATATAAACTTAACTATTTCAGTCTGAAAACAAAGTTAAGGTGGTGGTCTCTTTTAACCAGCAATCAACCAACAAACCTATTGAAGTAATACAGCACTGTACGTGCATGTTTCTTTATACAGGGTGAGTTTTATATGTCCCTCCCCCCACCTTAACTTTTGAAAGAGGAAAGAACTTTTGAAACCCCCTTTGGGGAATGTTTTTATAGGATCCTAAAGTTTCTTTTGACGTACTTTTCGTTATCCACCCTCAACCCAAAACCGGGGAGGGCCCCTAATTCTTTTAAATACGAAACCCCCCTTTTGACACCTTATTTGAAAAGGTATAAAAACACAAACTCATTAATACCATTAAAAAAATTTACGACGTTCCTGTACGGAATGGCGGCTCAAAATGTTTTCATTTTTTTAAGTAGATAAATAGACGCTGCACACTTTTGAAAACTGCCCCTTTTTCAAATTCGTAAATTTCTATATTTGCAAAATTTATTTTGTAACATATCGTTTTCAAGCTTTGAGTACCCAAAAACTAAATCTGTAATTTTTTTGAAATGTTGAAAAATATAGCGACAGCGTTTATTTATCTGCTAAAATTGAAAAACGTTTTGAGCCGCCATTTTGTACAGGAAAGTCATAAAAGGTTTTTAATAGTATCAATGATTTTGTGTTCTTATACCCTTTCAAATAAGGTGTCACAAGGGGGTTCGTATTGCAAAAATGTAATACGGATTTTGGGTGGGGGTGGGTAACGAAAAGTACGTCAAAAAAACTTCAGGATTCTAAAAAAAACATTTTCCAAAGGGTTTTTCAAACTGTTTCCTCTTTCAAAAGTTAAGGTGGTGGGGCATATCAAACTCACCCTGTATAGACTGTACAAAGCACAGTATTTAGGTTGCTATTGAACTCCCACGTTAATAGTTTGTGGATTAGGCCATTTTTAGGTAGGTTATTTTTTTCGCTCAATTGCTCGTTTCTAACCGGAGTTACAGTTCAGGTGGCGGGCCGCTAGTAGCCTCCGCTCGGGATGCTGCCACACTTACTTCCTACTCTCAGAAACAATGTATCTAAAACGCAGTCACATTATTCAGGAAAATGCTTTTAACGCGTAATTATTATCAGCTGTTCTCTGTTACTGACTTTGAGGGGGTGAGAAACGTCCCTAATCTAGATTCCGTGGATCCACGCCTGCTTCAGCTACAATCAAATATTCTAGTCCAGCAAGGTCCATTATCAGTTAGTGTTTAGAAAATGACAGAACGACGGGGTATCTGGTTTCGGAGTTGACAGAAATGCTCACAGTTTGAGCCCGGTTACGTGAGCGAGGAAAGTGACGTGTAACGTGGGAAGTACTGAATATGTGACAAGAGCTATTAGCCTCCTGTAAACATTAGACAGATGCGACTGAGTAATGAGACACAAGGAAGTAGTGAGAGTTATTCCCACGATCAGCACTCGGCACTCAACACTCAGGACTCGGCACTCAGCACTCGGCAATCAGGACTCGGCACTCAGCACTCGGCACTCAGTACTCAACACTCGGCACTCAGTACTCAGCACTCAGCACTTTCAACTCAGCACTCGGTACTCAGTACTCGGCACTCAACACTCAGGACTCGGCACTCAGCACTCGGCAGGACTCGGCACTCGGCACTCAGCACTCGGCACTCAGTACTCAACACTCAGGACACTCAGGCACTCAGCACTCGGTACTCAGGACTCGGCACTCAACTGTGCACTCAGTACTCGGCACTCCAACACTCACCTGGACTCGGCACTCAGCACTCAGCACTCAGCACTCGGCCACTCAGCACTCGGCACTCAACTCGGCACTCAGCACTCGGCACTCGTCAGCACTCAACACTCAGGACTCAGTACTCAGCACTCAACACTCAGCACTCAGGCACTCGGCACTCGGCACTCGGCACTCGGTACTCAACTCGGCACTCGGCACTCAGCACTCACTCGTACTCAACACTCAACACTCAGTACTTCGGTACTCAGCACTCAACACTCAACACTCAGCACTCAGCACTCGGTACTGCACACTCAGCACTCAGTACTCAGTACTCAGCATCGGCACTCACCTCAGGACTCGGCAGCACTCTCGGCACTCAGGCACTCACTCAACACTCGCACGCACTCAGACAGGCACTCAGCACTCGGCACTCAACACTCGGCACTCGGCACTCGGCACTCAACACTCAGCACTCAACACTCAGCACTCGGCACTCAGCACTCGGCAGCACTCGGCACTCGGCAGCACTCAACCTCGGTACTCAGCACTCCTCAGGCACTCGGCACTCTCAACACTCAGCACTCACTCAGCACTCAGCACTCGCACTCGCACTCGGCACTCGGCACTCAGCACTCAGCACTCGGCACTCTCTCAGCACTCGGCACTCAGACTGGCACTCAGCGGCACTCAGCACTCGGTACTCAGCACTTCGGCTCGGCACTTTCATAACTACAGCACTTTCGTAGCACTTTTATAAGGTTTGACGTTAAAGATTTATAACTGCCGCCATCTCGAAATGGATTCGGTTACAGAAATGACATTTTTTGTGTTTGTTCTACCTGATATACAATCATAAAAAAGTCCCAAAATTCCCCATTCATAAAAAAATCTTTATCTTTAATAACTTTAGAGTTATAAAATAATGTGTAAAAACACATTCAGACAGACAGACGAAACACGAGGCACTCAACCTCAGGAACAATTTTATTTTAATTGTTCCAGAGAGTTACAGGAACGCTTTAACTCAGAAAGAGAGAGAAAGTAATAGCTCTATTTCCTCTGAAAATTCGCTAATAAATTAACATGTTAAACTTTTCACACATTTTTTAAAAATCCATTTTAAAAAGTAAATTTTGAAAAGTTTAAAATGTTAAAACTATTTAAAATGATTTATTTTTCACCAAATATTTACGGAAGATAAAGTAGCAATTGTTCAGTAAGTACGTCTGCGCTCGGCGGGAACAAAAGGTGAACAAAGGCCGCTCCTGAGGTGTAAGTGGTAGCAGAGCTTCGCCAGGTGGACAGAACCTTTCTGGCAGAGTTACTACCACATCCAGATACTGCTTGACATAGTCAAGACTTGAAGTGCGTTGCCGCGTTTGACACCTAGAAGCATCGGTCCACCCGTTCGATGCATGCAACAAACCCGGTATATGAAGAAACTTGATGTGCAGACTTACCACCGAGAGTTAAACTTTTTGAACCTCTTTAATGTTTATATTATAACCGTTTTGGGTTATTTTTATGACTGAATCGTAATGAAATAATACGATTAACCATGTGTTGCTCACATTGTATGGAAATTTTGCTTTAAACTATTTTTTTACTCTTACTAAAAGGGGTTACTTTGGTAATCTACGTTGCCGACAGCTAAATACAGTACTGCTGCAGCCGTTTCCTATGGTTACAATCATCGGTCAGGCAGTTACTGTCTGGCAACAGGCGCAATATAATGCCTAATGATGAAAATTTTAATATATTGGGGATGATAAACCGGAATAATTTTTAGAGTTATAATAAATAAAATCAATTATTAAATGGGTGTTTAATATTTATAGACAAAAATAGAATTAGCGCTGCCGTCTTTCTCCCCTCCCTCGGCACCTCATGCTCGAGTTTATCCGATGTCAATGACTTATATGTGACCTTAGAATAAGTAAAACAGTACTTTAAAACAGTTTTAACATAACTGTTATACTTATTCTATGATGTGACCAAATCGTGCGATTTTCGACTACGAACAAACTTGCGCGCGCGTCAGTGGCTCTACTTGAGACAATCACAAGATTTCCCTCACAGCGCTATCTGTGCTTGGGCTGCCACAAATATGTTGATTTTTCTCAGCCATTCGGCATCTATGCGCAAGCTACTTATCATAACATTATCTTTGGTTTATACATTAGAGTGTTACCACAGGTCTGTGACCTACACAATTTTTACTTTCTATCATAAATATTGTATAAGTGACAGAATGTTTAAAAATTCTCATATGTAAACATCCGTTTCGCGGTCTCCTAACAATAAAAAGGTTGATTGCTCAATATATTGCTCAATACCCACAAGTTCTAAGGTGAATCTTAGCAAATTTCCAATAAAAAATAAAACGTTTTAATGTATCTATTTTAAATTAGACGAAATTATTTTGTAATTATTAGTAGTTTTTGACAATTCTTTTTTAAGATTTCCTTTGTATATTTTATGGATTTTATAATCGTACTAAACGAACAACCGCTGTTAATACTCTAGTTGTATTTGTTTTGGAATAAGAAAGTTGTTTACTTTCTGTATTCTAGGCAACCTAGGCTAGTAAATTATATAACAGCTGGTTTAAATGATATCTTGAATATTAAATACACAGTAATATTTACCATTTTACCATGGTTGCTAAGTTTTATTTTCTGCCCAGTGCTCTGAATGTCATAAAAATTAATGATTCAGTAAATTTAGGAAAACTCGCTTAATTAGTACCAACATTTTATAAATCTCCGCGTGTGTTATATTAAAGAAAAAATATATATTTCAAAAGTACTGTAGTATTTTAGACTAATTATTTTACAAATTGCAACAAATGGACATCAAACATTAAACAAAAAATACATAGTCAAATATAGAGTTATTCATTTCTATCGTTATGTAGAAATAATTATCGTGGAACAAAACGGTTTGCAGCTTTAAGCTTCCCAACACCTCTTAAAAAACAACAGTTTGTTAGTGGCAAAACTTTTGATATAGTTATACAACTTTTATATAAGTCATGAGAGAATATAAATAAAACCATTGGAATGTCTGCCCACTGAACAGATCGAATTTTCTGTCCTATAGTCACGAAATTGGGTACAAATGCTACCTTTGCAAATTTTTAGTTCAACTTCGTAAAAAAACAAAGTGTGTTCTCCCGAAGTGACCTATTTGGAGGAGAGGGCGTTTTTTATGCTGATTTTGCGCACCCTGAAGACCTAGCATAAAGATTCAATTTGAGAAAGGTTGTTACTGTGTTTGCCTCTTTATAAAACTGATGTGAAAGAATTTCCGTCGGCCTAGCAATCTTACTTTCTGATCAAAACCAAAATATTCAGAAACCATTTAGACAATCAATGTACAAAACTATTGAGTTTATCTATTTCCATCTACCATCAGTTTAGGTTAAAACAGCACAATCAACTTTCAATATAGTTTACACGCTTTAATATGTTATAAAAATATGACTACGTTATCGAGCCTAAATATTTTTTCTTCCACATATAAATTACCGACGAGTATTAATTATAAACTAATAAAGCATTTAGAAAATATCTCGGGAATGACAAAAAAATTAAGTGAACAGACAAGATAAAAAACACACTTTATTGAAATCAGAGGAGTTATTGTGTTTAAACTGCATTGTTATCTAAGCGTTGAACTGGTCAAGAGTCAAGGACTGAGGGCGGGTTCTTTATTGTTCGGACAGTATCAGATAATCAGGAAATGCCTTGCACGTGTGTGGTGTGCAGCAGGAGTGCTGCCGCGCCCATAGGCCGGAGAAAGCAGCCTCACTTTCATTCATCCGAACTGCACCGAGGTGAGGTGTGGCCCCAGTCGTAAAGCTCACTTCACGCGCGTATTGTTCTTGTGATAGCCACAGTCACGCCGCACATGCCGCATAGCGCCGCACATTGACGCGTGCCGCCAGGCCTCCTCACGCATAGCTTAGCCCCGCGAAGAGTTTTTACTTTAAGTTTTATCACGCCAAAATATGGCAAACTTTTAAGTTTTCCTTCAAGTTTTGTACAATATTTGCAAATCAATCACCTGAATACAAATAACGTTTGTTAATCTTACTCAAGTTCAATCATAATTTCTGATGATCGAAACAACTTATTCGCATTTATTACATCGTTGGCATGATCGCGCTGTTTGAAATCTTTTAAAGGTTTCCGTCATATTATTTCTTAATAAAGCAGTAAACCTTTGCAAAACCTTAACAGCGTTCTTAATCTTCTCACTTCATATTCTGGAATATTCTCGCCATCAGCTGTGCGCCACTGCCTGACTTACGTAAGCAAGAGGAAAAATGAGAGATTGATCATACAACATCACTGAGTCTTTAAGAGCTCAAGGAACCGAATCAGAATATTCGAGATGTGGCTGTTATTAATAAAACATATTTAAATCCAAACGATAATCCTCAAATTCAGTTTGTAAATATAGGTTATTTTAACCGAAGGCCCGCTGAACTGCTGGATATTTAATTTGAAATTGTTACGTTTGCAATAAAAACAGCTGTTACTTTTGATTAGGTCTTTTCGCCTGTTGACACTACGTTTGTTTCAGGCCAGCTGTTCAGCAAGCAATGGTGGGCTCAGTATGAGGAGTACCAACAGACCTACCGTCGCACACGAAGGTAAGATAAGGAACCCAACATTAGCGGTCGTTCAAACTAGTTTTAGTCACTACAATAAAGTTTTAAATTAAAACTGCTAGGTTTAAATCAAAGTTCATGTTATAATATGTAGATGGTGTATAGATGCCGAATGGCTGAGACTAGAAAATCAACATAGTTCCGGCAGCCCGAGCACAGATAGCGCTGCTATCTCTCGCCGTCTTACTTCCCCTCGGCACCACATGCTCGAGTTAGTCTGATGTCGATGACTTAAATGTGACCAAATTATGCGATTTTTGAGAATTAATGAACTTTTGCTTGCGTCAGTGGCTCTACTTGAGACGCCGCAACTATGTTGATTTTCCTGCCTCAGCCATTCTGCATCGACGCGCCATCTACCTATTATAACATAATCTTTGGTTTAAATCTAAAGCAACCGTAGCGCTGACTTAAACTATTTTGTCCCATTCTCAAGTTTTAAATCTTAAACTGTCTAAAGTACTTTGTGATGCTCATGTGCAATTCCAGTGCTATGACATTACAAATTATGTGCTATAACATTTACATTTTATTATCTGTTATTGCCAATGGGTTCGCCCCTCAGACCCTGGCAATTTTTGTGCTCGCTCAAGCTAACTCGCCTACGGCCGATTTTTATGATTTTTATTTCTTGCCCACCTAAAGCCCCCAAATCCATATATTGTGCCCCCGAACACCTAAAATCAGTAGGGGTCTTTGGAAATGGTATACAACTATAAATGAGTTTCAAACAAACTGCTGATAGATGGCCAATAAATTTTAAAAAAAGAAATATAACATAGGGATTGGGGACCCCAAAACAAAAAATAAAAATTTATTTAATTTATTTGTTCCCACCCTCACATACTAAGGACCATTTCTATTCAAAAGATGTCATGAATTACCCCCTGCAGATTCCCAAGATCTCAACAATGAAACCCTAACCAAATACAATAAGACATGATTATTAACCTAGTTTTGTCGTAAACTTCCTTTTAAAATATGTAAAGTTAGTGCTTGTCAAAGTTCTTAAGATGTAAACTGCTTTTAACGTTTGAATCCAAGAATTTGCTTGCTGGTTGAGATGTTGAATGGATATTGCGCAGGTTCCTGAGGGAGAAGACACTGGAGGACGATGATTTCCTTGAGCTCTGCAAGCTGAGACAAGGTGCTGGCCACCCTCCTGCTCTCCCTAGGACTTACTCGGGAAAAGCATCAGGTTTCTGTTGCTAATTATTAATAAACATTCTAAAGAACATTGACTTATTTGCTTACATCAACGTTTAATTTTATGATAGGTCGTCTCCAAATTAGAGGAATAGTCTTAAGTTAAGAACATCATTATCATTTACTTACTCTTAAAACGGGAAAGTGGAATAGATACAAAGCTAAACTAGTTTTAGTGCTCCTTTATGTGGTACAAATTGGAATCATTCTAAACTTACATTCAAAAATAGAACATACTCTATTAAAAACTGCAACAGAAACAACAATTTGGTTATTCAAATAAGCAAATACAAATGCAAATATACACATACAAAAGGTATCGTTCCAGAGAACCACAGTGTGAGGATTAAAAAAAATAAGTTCTACATCAGGCAACTTAGAATTTATAGGAAAGTGATTAGAGCTGCAAATCAGATGTCACTAAAATTAATGAAACGTTTAAAATGAATAACGATATTGACAATAAAAGCAACAACATTTATCAAGAATTTATTTCTTGACTTTCCAGAATATATATTGCTAAATCCGTGTAGGTCATGAGTTTGAAGGGTCTTTGGCATTTTGTCAAGCTAGCAACATGTGGGTCAGTTTTAAACAAATCTCGTTATATTACTAATAAGCTGTTACTGCATGAAACCTAGATCTTAACAAAAAATAAAAAACGCTAAGTTAAGTCGCGGCTCTAAAGCTAATGCCGTCACGTCACTTCCCGTGCGCCAATCTAACATATGACAATTCTAGGAACCGGCTAAAACTAGCACCGTCACGTCATCGTCAACGTAACAGATCAGATCTCACGTCACTGCCGGAATTTAAAGTCGGCATTTTGAAAGGCACAGAATACGTGATGGTGGTAGCCACCCTCAATTAAATCACGTCCAGCGTCTAGAATTGATCAGAAACTCGCCAAAATCGTACTAGTTACTTATCCGATAGGGTTGAGGAAATTCTCAAGGCACAAGGATGTCTAAAAGATTAGTATATTTTTCCTAGTTTATTTCGTTGTAATTATCGTGTGATAGTGAAACTTTGTTTTAACATTCATTAGTTCATTTTTCCTAAGTCATACTTGTAGTTTAATTCGGTGTATTTTGATGAACTTTGTGTTACGCAGATGACACATTAGTTTGTTTAACCTCAGTCTATTTTGTTATTCCTATTGAGCTAAACAATTTGCACAATAACTTCACGAAATAAAACCAAGAAAATTGTGGTAATTTTTTTAATTGCGTTTTAATGATTTCTGGATGAGACTGAGATTGAAGAAGTCTACTATACTAACAGTGCTGTTTTTCATGTAGAACTACTTCAAAGGCGGGCATAGTATTCTTTATGTTTTGTATCCAAATATTGGAACAGGTAAACCATTATGCTTCCGCAGTTCAAGAATTTTCATTTAGGTTAGCAAAGTTGCAAAGAGAGTCGTTCAGCTGCTGTTGGCTTACCATTTTGGAAATATTTTCGTAAATGACAAAATGCGCAAAGGTGATATTTTCATAGAGAGAACTAAACGTAGCTCATAATGTTGTTGACAGGGGAGTTTCAACGCATATATTTGATGTGCACCAATGCCACAGCTTGAAAATATCAATCATTCTTGGTTTATGTCTATTAATGGATGACCGACCAGTTTAAATTATCTAATGCAAATACGTATTTGTAAGATTACGAAGAATGTGTGTGTAACAGAAGTCAAAATTAGACTTAACAATATGACGGTTGCATAACTAGTGTAGGCTGGGTGTGGAGGTCGGTGCGGGCGGGGAGGGGTCAAACAGCAATAAATATTTAGGATATAATTAGTTTATTTGTATGCTCCTATTTATCTTTCTTTATTTGTTTAATATTATTATGATGGAACCCCTAATCGGACAGTCCTAGGGCCCTACAATTCCAGTTAACCTCACTGCAGAATATTGTATCACTTAACGGATGAGAATGTGCTTATGTATAGGCCCATTGTAAATAGAGTCACCAGACAAGTTAGAAAAAATAACTTTGGTATTATTAAATCTGTATTACAAGTGAGCTTATCAAATTTGAAGTTCACTAAAAGTTTTCATCTGGAAGTACGAAGAACCTTTCTTCATGTAGTTGACGGACGTGACGAAGTGACGGTGGTATAACACTCTGGAAATGATTGGTGGACAGGTGGATGCACGTTTCTGTGACGACGTGAAACAGATCACAAAATAGCCGCGGAGGTGCCCATTGTCGATTCGCCACTTCGGAAACCGAACTAGTTTGTTGGTACAAGTGGCTTTTGCTTTTCGGCTAAATTTACACGCTAGGAAGACCTTCTCAAAAACTTTGCTGAATGCCGGAGAATTTAAATTGGGCGGTAATTTTGAGCTTAAAAGGAGTAGTCCTTTTTGAAGACTTTTGAGAGAGGAAGGGCTTTTGAACTGGGCGGATTTTAGAGAGGAAGGAACAATCCCTGAGCGAAAGCAGATATTAATTGGATGTACCAGTGGTCTCAATTTAATGCTTTGAACACTGCTAGCTGCGTTTCAAACTTTTCTCTCGAAACCAGGATGCTTTGCTGATTCATTTGCACATCTGTGGTTTTGGGATTTCGTTATTTTTTGAGGAGACAACTATACTGGAAATTTAAGATTTCTTCAACTTAAACTTTTTGAATTGATATTTAACGGGATCTACATTTAGATCCACATCTCCTCTGAAAGGTTTGTTGATTATCTTAATATTTATGGGCATTGTGGTCTCTAATGAAGTTTTTTATTGAGTGGATCCAGTTTCGGCTCATAACCAACAATGGTACCTAATCTGCTTACCATAGTGACCTGAAATGGCTGTATTAATTACCCCTCATGTCGTTCATGTTTGTGGCAACGTTGCCTGGGCTGTTGCAGAGTGGCCAGTCACGCTCGTTGGCGTGTTGACCTACCACTAGCAGGCCAAAAGAAAACTCCAAAATGCTTTGTTAAGGGACCCTCAACATCTAAAGTGTTGATGTTGAAACCCCCTGTTGAAACCGTATTGGGAGATCTGTAGTCAGATGTGACCTGTTCGGTTAAATGTTTACCCTGTCCATTCAAAAATTCTGTCCTTTGGGTCTGTGAGTCTGTAGATGGTAAAACAACAGTAACTGTTGTTGTTACAGAAAATTGCTACTACTTGCTGATAGCGGCCTTTAGACTAGAACGTTTTGAAGCACGAATAAGGAGAAATCCAGCAAACGGCCCAAGGGACAATGTTGGCGCTCAAATACAGCTGCCTGACATGTTCCTACTTGGCGGAAGACACGTTTCCTTTTAAAGGCATAGAGTTTGAAAACAATTTTTGATACAAAGTATTACATAGATAATAAATCCATTTTGATCCGAAACTAAGATAATATTGGAACAAAGTTAGGTAATGTCGACCGTGAGTCTGGACATCACAGCTGTCTATAGGACTGGGAGACTGAGGATGGATGATCAGCTGTGTCTTGACAGTGACAGAGGCCAGCTGACCTATGACCTCCCCTCACCCCTCCCCCACCATTACTATGACATCTCTTCACGTAACATCACCGGCTGCATCTGCTGCACCCACGTACATTGTGTACATCGCTCCACGTGCCACTCTGACTCATTGTCCATAGTAATCCTCTACTGATTTGAATTGTAATGTTTGTCATGACAAACCAGAAATTCACAAAAGCACTGCTAGCAATATTCCTAAATTTTGTATTGTTGTTGCATAGACGAACTGGAACTGAACGTTTATGAAAAATAATAAACAAAATAATAAAAAATAATAAAGAAATTAATACTTATGCTATTTTAAACACAAAATGTCTAGAGCTAACTTAAACTCATTACTTTGTTAACTTTTACTCAACGTTGCTAACTAAAACTCTCTACTTTCAATGAAATCTATTAAAGACACACACAATTTATCGACGGATGAAGGTTTCCCTGTAGTCGGTTTAATAGCATGAGTCTTATCAGCTTGAGTATTACTTCTCAAGTATTTGCTGCGGTAGATGTAGATAAGGTGGGATGGAAGAGCTCGTACTTATTACTCGTACATAAGTAAGTACCTCCATCAGATGGATGTAAAATTCTAGTGCACCAATTCTTAATGCACCTTATTCAAACTACCTTTCTTGTAGTTTCCTTAAAGAGAAAGAGCACGTCAATAAATTCTGCTACCGTCAATTGTACAGCTACCGGATAGAAATAAACTAATGGACATAGACTAATGGATTCTAAAGTGTTCATTTGTCTGTGGTAAGGTGTAATGGGATGAGTCAGCCATAAGCTGAAAAGAGAACTTTGTGCACTTCACTACGTAGTATTACTACAATACCCATTAGGTCGTATCTGGTAGAACATATACAAATTCAAAATAAATGTGCCCGGTTCAGTAGACGCCTTCAAAATGCTCGCCACGTATGAAAACCGTTCAAGAACACAACGAGTAGATATAATATTGAAGGAGTGCAACAAGGAATAAGAATAAAATCATACATTTGCAAACGCAAACTGTAATTGCAAATTTTAACTATTTTTTACTTGGATTCTCTTTCGCGTTGTTTTCTCTTTTTACAAAGAGCCAATTTGTGCACATTTCCTATCAGGAAATAGAAAAGGAACAAGGCACACTTCCATATGTTACTTTTGATTTTCCAGTAAAAGCTTTTATCATTAAAGTCTTCTTAATGAATTACTTTAAGTGAAAGAGAACTATTTAAACTGGATGTAAAATACGCTTCTTGAGCTGGAGAAGTTTGTTACTATCGGATTTGAAGCAGTCCTCAATGTATTATTCAGGTACTAACTGGAACGTCAGAGGCCCTGGCACAGTTCATTTGGTCAGAAACAACATTCAAAATTATGATTACAGTAATTCAAAAGTATCAATCAACATTTTTAAAATGACAATTAGAAATTGTATATTATTGTGAATTCTTCACAGCCAAAATAAATAGTAGTAATTGATTTTTCGTTTGTTAATATTGGTCGGAGGCCCTATTAGTTTAATAATAGTAATAATAATGCCTTAACTGTTTTCCTTAGCATTTTGCAGGGATGTACTAGCAAAGTCTTTTGAGGTATTAAACAATTTATTTACATTTACAATTACTACTGAAGGAGTTATTATTTGGCTCCTGTTCCAAATATCCTTGACTTCAAGTTCAGAGATCTGAAATAAATTGATATACCGTAACTGAACTGTCTGTACAATTTTCTTTGAGTAAGCTTACAATCCAGCTAGAGTTCACTTCGTTATTACGTGCTAAATGTCTGTAACGGTAATATCATATAAGTATAATGATTTGGTGTAAAACTTCTAAAACCATTAAACATAATAACCTACACCAGAAAACCGCCGTACCGTGTAATTACAGGGTGGCCCAAAAAAGGTAATCGTCCTTTTATGGTTAGTATTTCTTTTATTAGTTATTACAAACTAACATTAACTTAAAACTTTCAATTGCTTGATTGACCTTTTGCCATTCAGTATGACACATTCCATTTAGCATGTTTTGCAGTTCACCATTCTGAAACAGGTTTTCTAGGAAGCAACCTCTTAGTGCAATCCGCATGTTATGTTTTGAACATGATGTTAATCAATAGTTTTGAATGCTTGCCACTACTTTGAGAAGGATGTCTAAACCTAACTATAAGCCTTAGCATGTCTTCAACTCCATTAGAACTGATGTTACAATTCTGACTTCTCATACCAACAACGAGAAGTCTTGATCTTTCACTTTGTAATTTTACTTTGTTGTTTTGTTGGTTGCTAAAGAAAGAGTTTTACCAAAATATTCAAAATCTGAAGCAAAATATAACATCAGTTCTAATGGATTGCACTCGAGAATGTTCAGGAAAGAATACAAACACGTTAAGACATATGGATTATGTCGTACTGGATAGCGGATACAAATCAAAGCATTTATTTTTAAGATAAAGCCAGTTTTATATAGCTAATAAGACAAATACATATACCATAAAATGACGAATACCTTTTTTGGGCCACCCTGTACTTGTGCACATGGCAACACTCTTGGCAATTTAGCTCGGTAGTTCAGTTCTTGAAATGTGTCTACAAACTTGAAACGTGAGAAAAAGCTAGTTCTAGCGACACTACTGATAGACAGGTGAGATAAGACACGCCAGCACTGGGGATGTCCACATCAATTGCTTTTTTCTTCAATCCCAAGACCACGTTCTTTATGTCTGAAACGAGGGTTTAGTTGAACTGCTTACATTAGGTGCCCATTTTATTTGGGTCTACTGGATCCCCCTGACAGCTGCTGTTGTGATAGGACCACTGTCTGTCTCATGTGAGTGGCTGGCTTGGCAGTTGCATAATGTTAATTATCCGTTCTTCCTTGCCGCCCTTTTGATCTCATCTTCATGACGGCTCAACGGTGTTGGTTTTTGGTAATTAGATTTCATGAACTGAGTCTCGGAGTTATCTGTCAAAAATTGTTTAATGGAGGTGGAATATATACAGCAAAAGTGAATCATTATGAGTTATTTTTTGTAAATGCCAATGATTCGAATGGAATTTTTATAGTAAAAATATTATTCATATTGATACGAACTACTAAATGCACACTACAAACTTTGATCTTCTCGAATTTGTTGCAAAATTCCATACGACTTAATTCCATAATATGTAGGATTATGAACAAAAAGCTACTACTGTAGTAGGGATTTCACAACTGACAGCGTGTGAATTACATATGTATTTAATCTGTGGTGTCTCCCTTGTTTTATAAAGTGAAAGTAGGCCATCCTAGGAATAGTTAACTTCCTTATCCTCATAGTTTGGTATAGGGTTATGAAGATGTTTCGACTTGTTTGTTTCGTTTTGTTTCATGATAAACGTAACAAAAGAATAATTCTCAGTGCATGCCCGAATATGATCTTATTGTAAATATCTACAGTGTACAGAAACAACAAACTACAGTAAAGTTGTGTTATATACACAGAGCAGGTATAAAATTTTAATCCTCCTTGTGTTATATATTGTCCTTAATTTATTCGAAACATAACCCTAACCTCCTCCCCCTAAAATCTCAAAATAATGCACTATTTGATTGGATAGAAGGAACATTATCAAACACCGATTGCTTTTTATAGGATCAGTTCAATTTATAGGATCAGCGCACGTATGAGTAAATTCCATTCGATTTTTAGAATTAAACGGTGAAGTTGCATTTTCGCACTGAGCTTGCACAGTCGGTGGTTGAGCTGAGTGCTTGTTTATCACGGTGGGAAGTGAAGTGGAATGTTATCAGCGGCAGTTATTGCAGCTGGCTTGGCAAGTGTGCTGAGCAAGGTTGTGCTGATAACAAAGCCGCAATGTCATCTTATCAGCGCCCTACTTGCAGCCGACAGCCACAGGTTTCACACAATCCTGCTCCTGTTTCCGCTCTTGTTGTTGTCCTTCTTGGCGGTGGTCCTATGTAGAATTAAGAGTAGTGGCGGTCGTTTTTAATTATATTTTAATTTTAGTTTTAGAAGTATGGTATATTTATTTGCGTGACTCATGTAATTACAACAGACATACAACTATTGGGCTAGTAGTGGAATTATTCCAATGAATATTGTATGATTGAAAAGGACTTTAATGTCAGAATGAACAGTAAATTGTAGCTAATAATTTGTTGACGATTTGCATACATAAATGTATTATTTTATGTAATAAACACTTTAAAGTTGCTCGTCTATTGACTTATTGACAATATTGCTTCGCATTTCAGGGTTTCCTCCTTCAACAAATAATAGTTTCACGAGTATCTTATCTGTATAATTGGTACCAGTTAGTATCTAGTTCTGAGAATACTGAGGTAATCCAAATTTAATATAAATCTTACCTTCGAATTTAAACGGCTGTTGTAGCCTTGTCGCTTATGAGTACATTATACCTGCTGCGCAAAGCGCTATATTGACAACACAGGGTCGATGGATGAAATTATGAACTCCTTTGAATTTTATGTTTACATCGCATGCTCAAGCTAGATATTTTGTATTCGTGGTAATAAAATGTCAAGACCTTCGCGCAACTTTCATCAGCTGTGGACAGGCTACGCCCATTCTCTGCCTGTAACCTTGGAGCCAGGAGGGAGTCATGCAGACATTCCCGGCCTGGCTCAGGAATCCCGCCTCTCGACGTCAAACAGACTGCGGACTGCGCAGTCCAACTTCCCGCTGAGGGATTTGCAGACATTTCAGACCTTTGGATGCTCAGATGTTACCTGTCCTGTCTCGTCGTTAGGCAATACCAACATTTTGTCTTACTCCTGAAGCCACATATCTAAAAGACTCCTGGATGTAATTAATATGAGTGTTACAGTCACATGAGGAACATTGAACGTTCAGACACCACTCCAAAATAACCTGAAACAGAAATATTGAAAATGTTATGGCCTTGTTTGAAAGTTTAGTGATAAAAGTCATGAGCTTTGCCGATCGTATAACTATGTTCCTTCTCTGAGGTCTTCAATCCCGTAGGACAGCTATTTCAGAGTTTGGCTCCTGCAAACTTTCTTGCTTTGATTTCGATTTCGACAGCTCACTAAATCACTATTTGAGATGCCGACCACTCTCAGGGTATTTTAAGGCAAATATGTGGTGATGAGTGTAGTAATGAGTTATGAGGTGTAGTTTTGTTACAAACTAGGCCGACTCTTCCTTAGAATGGGTCATTAATTGATAGCCCAATGACCAATGGAAATACAACATTTCAGCTCAGAAATGTTGAGAGTTTACCACTTGAGCACTAGGATAGCACACACGTCTACACTCTTATAAAGTTCGTCCGAGGAACTTTGATCATTGAAATCATTGATGTTATGGAACAATAATATTTAAAATTGGTAGCTGTTGTTTGGGGTGTTACAGAGCTGACGAATAAATAAATAAAAATGCCTCTATTGAATGTTGTAGTTTGCGGATTATTTTGAGATATGCTTTCTTACTTGTTCCTCAAAGAAACAAGTTTCAGAACCATAATCACAATAACAAAACTAGAACAAACTTCATTAGAGTTATACAGTAGACTAGTATAGCAACATTAGTTTCCCCGGTACTTAACAATACTAAGTTAACCGTGTCGAACCCCTTAAACTGAACAGTTGTGAAAGTCACAATGCACTTTTCCTTTAACACCTACACAAAAAATTAACGCGTCATGTCTGCCAATCGTAACCTGCAACTGTTCCAGTATAGCTAATATTAGTTAGACGGGTTAATGCTAGAAAGTGTAGAGTGGCAAGTTAGTTCTTTCAAAGTGGAAAACAATAAGAAGAGGCGAAAGTCGGACAATGTTCTAGCATACGACCTGCCATTTGTCACGCCATTACCTATCAGTGCTGAGCCATTGGCAGCCATTACCCCTGTCCTGTAGCCACTGCCTAATGGCCTCCTGGCCTAGTGAGTGAGGATGCCGTTATCCCATCTTGCAGCAGAACAATGTCTGCTCTACCTCACGCCCGCACCCTAATTTACAGCTAATAAATCAAATTACTAATCGTAAATAAGCCCTCTTGCTCGGCCGGGGTGCTCCGTGCAGACCCTTGGGTAATTAATTGTTATTTATCGACGGTATTTGGTCTGGAGTGTGAAGTTTTGAGGTTTACGACAGAAGAAAAGAGCGCTGGCCCTTTTGTTAAAAAATTCAAAGAATATATCGCTTGATCATTCCGTTGTGTTTATTACCGATTCGCCAGTTTAATTTTCAATACCAATATAATTTTCGTAATTCAACATGCATACAAAAATAATTCGTGGAAGACTTTGAGTTGCTCATTAACCTACTATAATCGTTGATTTATAGTTGTACTATTCTTTATCTATCCAACTGATGATGTTTACAATAGTGCGTGAATTTTATGCATTTGAAAAGGCTTTTTAGGGAGGTGAGAAGATTCTTGCTAAAGGGTTGAAATTATCAACACGTTTGCGGAGGAAGTTAGTGTTTCGTTTACACCGGTCACTCAGTGCTCGTCTTGGGGGTAGGACACTAGATGTATAAGCTCGTACTTGCTGGTAGAGAAGACTGAAGACTGTGTGGTGATGAGTCTAGCGAAGGAGGGAGGTTCTTGTCCACATTGCTGGCCACTGCCACTGTTGGTATCAAGGCCACACACTTGCCTCTAATCACTCTACTTCTGCTTCGACCGCTTCTCTCGTTCATCTAGATCCAGGCTCGAACCTCCTGGCACGGGCCCTGCGGTGCTGCTCCTTCACTACCTATAAAAAAATACAATGGAGGTGTTCGGAAAGGTCGTCAGTCAAATTGGTGGTTGCTTTTAAAGTTATCATTCGTCAAAACGTGTTTACTTGCAGCAGCTCATAATGTTTCGTTTTCAGTTCTCTATGATTTAGGTTTAATCAAATTTCCATTCCTGTGTCAATTTGAAAACATGATTTTCAGTCACTCCTTTAGGTAATTTATCCACCGTACATTAATTTGTGTATGTTTATCAAATTGAAAACATACATACAGTGTGGAAAAAAGTCTGGAAACGCTTCGTTATTTTCTGAGCAGGAAGACGTAGACCAATGAAACCTTGCACCTCGTTCAAAATAAAATTGTCTGACAATTTTATGACATTTTCAATGTTTTCAGCCCGTGGGGGACGTCCCGTCAAGGGGTTGGTATGAAATCTTAAATGTAAGCCTATGTCGAGTTTGGTATCAAAACAAAGCTCTACTTAAGTGAAATTGAATGCCGCAAATTTGAGTTCAAAAGATTGACCCTGTCCAAAGTTATGGCGGCTGGATAGAGACGCCGCAGGTCCAACTCTGTGTATTGCTTGTAACATGGGATAGAAACAAACGTTTTAAGCAAATTCTTTTCTCTGAAAGCATAGATCTATTGATGCTGCTTCATATAAACACTAAAACTTTTACTTTCGTCATCAAATAAGTTTTGTACTTATGAACTAAACACTCGATTTTTCCATAAGAAAATAGTACGCAAAATTCAGTATTTAAAATAATATTTTTAACCAAACTCAATTTTTCTTTTTTATAGGCAGCAGCACTAACAACCTATGCTTCCAGAGAAAAGCTTTCCCCGTTTTAATTTGTTAACCTACCTAAAACATCGTTTGCAAATTTTCCCATGTTAAATTCCCTATCCCATTTGAACGCCGCTCGGGCTCTATCCGGCCGCCTCTTAAAGTAAAACATTTTAATAAACTTTTAAAAATAAATCATGTAACATAGTGAAACGGCAAATGTAATAAAGTATGATTTCAAAAAGAATTTAAACCAAAAGTTTTACTGGGTGATAAGTTTTAATTTCTTTTACTCATTAGTTGATTTGTAACTAATTTTTACAAGAAGTAAAACATGCCTCGTTAGTAAGATTTGTAACATTCTAAATAAAACAGCAAGAATGGACAGCTAACAAAGGACACAAAGGAGTGAAGAAGAAATGTTGCTGCAACTGTAATCTGATAAGAAAACTCTAAACAATTAGATAATACAGTCCACTCGTACAATACAATCGCATTTTTAGTAACACATAAATATTGATTTTACATAATAATTTACCTTTTCACATAAATTCAAGAAAACCCTTTATTTCTGAACAGCAAGAGTAATTAAATTTTGAATGGGAACTTTGGCTAAAATCCAGCAAAGCTCTGCAAGCTCTAATACACCCATGTTTACAAT
Organism: Matsumurasca onukii; assembly: GCA_018831715.1. Classification (NCBI taxonomy): domain Eukaryota; kingdom Metazoa; phylum Arthropoda; class Insecta; order Hemiptera; family Cicadellidae; genus Matsumurasca; species Matsumurasca onukii. The sequence continues at coordinate 18,132,361 of CM032060.1, read as the reverse complement.
GGTTTCATCAATTCAGTTATTTGATAATGTGAAACGTCCATAACTTTGGTCAGGGTGAACTCTTTGAAGTAAAATTTTCGGCATTCAATTCCACTTACATAGAGGTCTACATATTTTGATACCAAACTCGACATGTGCTTACATTTAATATTTCATACTATCCCTTGACGGGACGTCCCCCACGGGCTGAAAACATTGAAAATGTCATAAAATTGTCAGACAATTTTATTTTTACGAAGTGCAAGGTTTAATTGGTCTACGTCTTCCTGTTCAGAAAATATCGAAGCCTTTTCAAACTTTTTATCCACACTGTATAGCTATACACACTATGACCAAGCAGCGTCAATTGTGTTCCTGTTCATATTCAGATGTGCGAATTTCAATTGAAAGTTTGAAAGTTCAAAGTGTTTAGAAACTGGCAACTGCGAACTAACATCGAACAAGGACGTGTGCGAAGTAAGTACAGGGCACGACTGTTTCGTCACTACCGTTGCGTACTGCGATTGCAGTAGAGCCGGTAAGTAGGCAGTGGCACTGATTTGCCTGCAGAAGCCAGGAATTTGGCACAGTGGCGACGCAGACACGAAGGTCGCGGGTTCAATACCCGCACTCGCCAAACAAAGCGTGCTTCATGACTCATACCGTCCAGTTTGTATGTTTTGTTTTTATTTTTTCCCTCTTTAGTATTTGCTCGAGCTCTCTCACAGGATTAATTGTTCGAGTTATTGTTTGAAGTGGATTACGCGCGGGCTGCCCTGAGCAAGGCTACTGAAACTGATTACACCCGAAAGTTAGGCTACACAAACACAATGGTTGGCGAAACGATTATGTGTGGCCATCAGATAAGACGTAAAATGATTAAATTGTACGTATAGGGTATTTTAGGATATGAAAAGAGGGTGAACGAATTACATGACCATGGCAATCCTGTTCCTGATACCTTCACTATTTCACTTTTACGTAAGGGTATGACAAATACGCCGTAACTTAATCATTCATGGGTGGTGTGTTTTGCAGACACATTAATAAAGTGATATTTGCTTTGACGTTGTTAATGAGTGAATTTCCCGAGCGGCTGCAGATTGCAGAGTAATGCAGCAGAGTGATGAAGATCATGGTGTTATATACTTATTACATCATGATGAAGACGTGATTGATGCCCACCAAACTACTGTTGAGCGTTCTGAGATAAAATTCGGTGTCGAAGACACAAATAAACAAATAACGTAGCTTCATGCCTCTTATCAGGGTCCTCAACAGGGCTTCGCAGATTCCTGTTCTTCTCTTGGTCAAGAACGTGCTGTTCAAAAATGGAATTCTTGAACATCACTTTAACTTTGACACTTTATTGTATTACTCAAACGGGAGATACATTTCAAAAACGTCTCTTTCAATGTCACGTGACACCTAAACTGATCTTGAACTGCAAGGAAGGTCCAAACTGACCATGGAACTCAAGTGAGGTTGTTGAGAATATGTGGTTTTGCTTTGATGGCATACTTGTGAACAAATCATTGAAAATAGTCAACTATTGCTTAATCCTTCGGAAAAATGTAATTACAACTGCTAAGCGCTAAAGCGCCGCTGGCATGAGTGAAGTTAATTTCCTTAACAATTTTACTCGCTAACTGGAACTATAGTTCGCTGCGCCCACAGCCTTGCTTCAGGCTTGTTCCCCAGCTTTGCAATTTTTGTTCAAGCGTTAAATTTTCAAATTTCTTTACATTTTGTAATTGAATATCAGTAAACATTCCCTACGGTCATAGTCTCGCTTCGGTCTTCGGCCAAATCTTTTCGTGCTCTATTACCACAGATGTTACGAGGCTGTTCGCTACGCCTCGTTTCGTTCTTCTTCGGCATCGACTTTGCCTCCTGTACGATCAAGGGCATTTCGAGACTGTTTGCTCCGCTGACAGCTTCGCTTCGGCCTCCGGCCTCAGAATTTTCAAGGTCTATTAAGATAGGGGTGTTACGAGGCTATTCGGTATGCTACATAGGAATATGCAGTTGTTTTAAACAAATTCTCAAAAGGTGTTCTAGAGTTCATGATTGGTGCTCATTTCATGGTCCCGGGCCTGGGTATAGCCATGCAGAATTCGTAACTCAAGCTGAATACTGTTTTGTTTGTTTGAAAATACTCGCGGTTTCTAGTACAGTACACTTAAGCGTGGCGGGATGTGTCGGGGTGCAGTGTTTGATCACTATCACCTGACACCTGCCTCGCCAACTTTCACTACTCCAACACTACTCGACCGCAAACATTGACACACTACTCACACACTCACACACCTCTTCCGTACACACCAGAGTAACTAACGTGAAAACACAACACTCGACCTCTCTCCGCGTCACTCTCTTCCAAGCTCGCGGGAGAGGCCTGTTTAGCAACTATCACTCACTCGATATCTCAAAGTTACGACTGTGTTGAGTATGTCAAAGTTAAGAGAGCAACCTAAAAAAAAAACAATACGCTATATTTTCCTATTATAAAAAATAAATTTCCTGCCTAAAATGCCAACGTTACGTTAATGTAAAAATTGCATGTTTTCCTGTGCAAAATCTCTTCCTATAACACGATACTTTTGAACAGTCTTCTTCAATTGGAAACTTTTCGCAGCCAGATCATAAAAACATATAAAATCTAGCATTTCAATTATGAATGCGTTATAAAATTAACATTGAACATCAAAATTAATCAAGTTAATCTAGTTTTATTGTAATATACAGTTCAATAATTGTGTTGACAACAAATTAACATAAAATAATAGCAAAACACACAAAATTACTGCCACTGGTAAGAAAAGAAGATAAGCTAAAACATATTTTTCTATATGGTAAAAAATATTAGTATGCAAATTAAAATTTAAAATTTATACAAAATAGGTTATCTCGCTGGTATTGCAAAGTGGATTATTCCTATTGAGATGAGGCGTAGCTAGTGAGTGGTTCAAGACTTATCTCTCAAACTTCAGAGGACTCTCTATACGGGTTTATCTGGGCCTATTCAACATAGCCTACAGATACTAGCCTGCATTTCGATAGAGGCATAGTATTGCAACCACAAACATGCTCGATCGGAGGTTCAGGCGGGTTTCAGAACCAAGCTTTTGGGTATATACTTTCGATCATTTTCGTAAAATCAGTTCACTATTGAGTACTGAAGCGTTTTTTGCTGTCGCAAACATACATATACACTCGATGTAATTTTAGCGTAAGGACGCCAAAAATTGGTACTTTGAAGAAGCTGCATAATTTCGTTTAAAAATATTAATATTAAACTTCAAAACTGTAAATACAATAAAGGTAAAAGATTCGGTTATTTCGAAACGCAAATATTTGCTAACTACTGGAACCTGACTTGATTCCTCCATAACTACCGCTTCCAGTTTTACTGCTTGTTGACCTATGCAAGTTTGCTGTTGGGTGCGTCAGAATCACATCCGTGATATGATTGCAAGCGATGAGTCGGAACCGAAAACGACCAACAAATCATTCAAACAACCCATCAACATCAACTAGCTACTTATCCTCTTGCTTCCTGTTTTTCTTTCACAACTGGCTGCATTTATGTGAGTTAATCGTATGTTCATTATAGTAAACGATAACTAAGGATGTATATCATGTATTGCCAAATCCTTTGCTATCTAACTTTTTTACCACGGAATATGACCTTTAATTTGCAAATCGTGGGGCCCAAACTAAGAGATGATAGTATTAGCACGAGAATAAACTAAGGTGATGAATGTTTTTATTTAATATGCATCCGAACCATATAGGAGGTTTTACTCGAAAACCCGAACCTTTGATACTTTACTATGAGACCACCGACCACTGGGTATTTTAAGGTGAATGTGGAATGATGGTGAGTGTGATGAGTGATTTTGGTGGATGATGAGATGATGTCTTGTTACAATTTATGGCCGACTGTTCCCAGATTGGGTCATTAATTAATTTCTCAACGACCAATGGAATGGACCAACGGCTTTACGTGACTTCCGAACCACGGAGAGTGGCCATCGTGAAAAGTTATCACTGCGCTCGGGAATCGAACCCGGGCCGATTTGGTGCGAACACACACTATACCACTGAGCTATGACCACCCCTCCCTATTTATTGGATATACTAAATACAGCTTTTGGGACATATTATCAGAAGTCTCAAGTTTTTTTCTTCATATGCGGTTCGTGGTAAAGACCTTTTGGTCCATCCTGATGGGTTAGTGACCTACATGTCCTGAAACTCTACTGAGTCCAGTTATAAAACGATCCCTCAAAAGGGCCTGACTCAACGTATAATTTCCGAGTACACCCAAAAGATCAAGTGCTGATGAACAACGCCAACTGTAGCGCAATTCAACCTTTTCAGACGAATTCTTTTCCTCCCGACTGACTTCACAGGCGGTTCTTTGAAAAAAACACTTTGGAACTTAAATTCTGCGACAATTGCTACTGCTGTTGACGCTATTGAATACAGGTGTTTAGGGTGATCTGGTTTGTCAGTGTGTCGGGTCAGTAAGTGGGTATGCATGTACCTGATGCTATCAGGAGACCATGGGTCAGACAGAGCTGCGCACGGGCGCCTCCTGCTCCTTATCTCGCCCGCGTGTCCACCGCAAGTCTCCGTCCCCGTCCATCGCTCATAATATTGGGTTACAACCTGCCGGCCCATGTCCCCTGTTTGCCCATTCGTTTCATGCCTCGCATCGCCTGTCACCCGGCTACAAAACCTCAAACATTCCTGGAGAAAAAATCGTTCCTTGGAGATTGATACTTTGGTTCGGAGACGAGGAATGTAGCATAGGTAGAAAGAGCTGCTGAGATGGTCCATTTACATAACCAGTAGCTCAGTTGTTGGACTAAGTTTCAAATGCTGTAAGAAGTGTATTTTATAATTTCGGTCTCAGCCATCTCCTTAGCACTTTAGTCTTTAATAATCTTTACAATTATCGATTTGTGATTTGAATCATACAACAGAAATAAATCCAACTGAATGTAGATGACGTGTTTTGTGTTGCAAAGCTATTTTTAGGATTCAAGAAACAATAATTGTAGAAGTCGATAGTCATGCAACTAATAGTATAATAAATAATACTTTATACTGTGTAGGAAAATGTTAGTAGCAAATTATACAAAATATGATGTCTAGAGATATCCACAACATACTGCAGATGGTAGGCTACGCTGCTAGGTCAATAATACATTTTTGGGGCCATCTCCTTAAAAATTGACAGCGAATTTATACGAAAAAACTCAGGTATCTCCAAGTAGTTTAAACCCCATTTTGATCTCTTTCCAAGAGGACAAATGCTATTGTGCGCCATCCCCACAATACGAATCCGTAGAAAAGGTGAGGGTAGATAATTTAAAAGTACTTTCGTGGTCAATAGGCCTACCTGAGAAAGGCAGTATTTTTATGGACAAACATGAAAATACTCTTCCTAAACAATCCTTTCCTTGATTAATTTCGTCATGTGCCTTCCCCATTAAGAAATGAATGAATGAACATGGTCTTTTAGCGTGGTCTTGAGAGCCTTGATAGCAAATTTCCTTGGGAAAAGTGAGATGTTCATGCCGCCAGTATGGTAAGACCTAGACCAGGAACATGGTGGAGGTCTTCATTCACTCTTACGAAACTAGAGGCGAGCCAATTGGGAGACACAGAACGGCAGTTCATGAACGTTTACCTTCTCAGGTAGGAGTTCAACTAGTCAACAGGTTGCCAAATTCTATTATAAAATGCCCCAGAGCCTAAGGCTTTTAAAACTCGTTTGAAAAGGTTTTGACCACCGAAGCATTTTACAACACAGACGAGTTTATGGCACATGATTAGGGAAAACACTAACTGACTACTGGATTGTAGTGGTACAATTCGAATGTATATGAGAGAGAGTGAATGTAATAAAAATGTATGTCTGATTGGGTTTCGATGGTAGAATATGTGTGGAAAATTTTAGCCTTTCAAAAGAATCGACGTTTGTATAACACGTAAATTGTTAACACAATAAACTATTTATTTATTTATCAAGTAGTTTTTAATCTCTTGTTCTTGAAAATATGTGTTGGCTCTCATGGATCACAGCAACACATTGCAAAGAGCCGAGCCCCCGCACTTCTGCGCACTCTCTACAATGCCATTAGAGAGGCTACAAACCTAAAGCCTATCTTGAAATAATTACTGCAATTCTCTTGTAACTTTCTCCGCGGTGACTCGGAACTATAATCCGCGCAGTTTCAGTTGAAGGTCAAGGACTTTTCACTTTCAATCATGTGTCACTTCACTTCAGTTCTCACTTGACAGCAGACATTCACATTCCACAATATTTCACTCCGTGCAGTTGCATGTATATAAATATAGACGGAGGCAGAGAATAGATAACGTAACAGTTACGCAAAAGCCATACGCAATGTATCATTTAAATCACTATTTGAGATGCCGACCACTCAAGTTCGTTCGTGAGGGTATTTTCAGGCAAATATGTGGTGAAGGATGAGTGGTAGTAATGAGTTATGAGGTGTAGTCTTGTTACAAACTAAGGCCGGCTCTTCCTTAGATTGGGTCATTAATTAATAGCCCAATGACCAATGGAAATACAAGGACCAACGGCTTAACGTGACTTCCGAACCACGCAGGTGATGGTCTGATATTCTAAACGATGGTGGGAAGTTCATTATATAAACTACAGTAAACCGTAACAAAATTCAAATTCAAAATTCTTTATTGTAGTAAGACAATTTTACATTGTATTACAAAGTTCATTAAAATTATTTGTCATATAGATCTGTACACAAAAAAAACTTAAACTACTAATAAAACAAGTGAAATTGTATAATTATGTACATCGTATAATTTAATATTTTAATGTTGTTTTCGAAAATCAGCTACAGAGTAACAAGCTTTTAAGAAGAATTTGGGTAGCAATGATGATTTAAATGTTGGTTTGGAGTTTCATTTTTTATGCAACCAATTCATTAAACAATTGGGACCAATGTTTTGAGGTAATTTAGATGTAAGTTCTAAATAATGAGTGTTGTCTGTGCAAACCGGTGCCGGGTTGTATAGTTATGCGTGTCTACACCAGTGAGAATAGTTTCTGATCTAAATTTGTATAACTACAAAATTTCCAAAATATATACTGGATGCCAGTGTTTAAACCCCCAATGGTTTGAATAACCAATATTGGTAACAAGACAGAGCATTGTAAAATAAGTTGAGATTTGAGACATTTAAGAAATCACTAGAAACCCATCTATGTATTAATGGTACAGATAAAATCCTTAATGGTTCTTGAAAGAGCCATCAAAGCAATCGCGAAAATGCGCAGGGAGGAGTTGAAGTTAGGCTGTCCCGTCACTACATTTTGAAAACTTGGATTTCTCATGTCAAAATGCGATCTCTTGAAAGGATGCGTCTTCGAGAAGCAAGGATAACTATCGAGCGGGAGACACAGAACGATGAACGTGTGCCCTTTTAGGTAGAAGTTCGATTTGTTAAGAGAATGCTAAATTTGGTTAAAAGTGCCACAAAGTTTCCGATGTTCGAATGAATGCCAAATTGTAGCTTAGTCTACAAGTGACGATTGCAATACACGTTAACATCTAAAAAACTACTAAAATATTCAAAACTTTTCAAGTTTTAGGACTGGAAACAATATCTGGTGTAGTGCAACTAGATCTCCGGATTATATACAGAAATTGATCACAGCTAAGGTTTATATCGTTTTGGAAACATCAATATGTCTGACAAAAATATAAACTAACGTACACTTTTAATACTACAGTATGTAATATATATGATTATTGTTATTGAATATTAGAAATTCCCAATATATTGTAACGAATTATGCTAGGTAATATACATTACTAAATGCGAATATCCTACAACACTGCAATATTCACAAATAGCATATAGCATTACCTAATAAGGTCTAGAGGTCGGGGCTCCTCGGTTGATCTGAAGAAGGAGGCGTAAAAAATTGAAATGATGGTTTCATGGGTAATAAATAGTGGCGGGAGACGAGATGAGTGGTGAGTCGAGGGTGCATTCTTGGGATGAAGAAGCGAGACTAGACGAGCAAAAACAGTGGCCTGCCTGCGGCCTGCACCTGGGCTCAGCATCAGCATCGGCCAGGAGAATAGAGGTGATCCAGTTGTAATCAGTGGCGCACGCTCCTCAGTAGTCACTAGTCAGTCCACACCACGAGCCGGGCAAGAGCTAGTCAAGAGAGGGTGCAAACTATTGAGGCCCGAATAATGGCGGTAGGGTTGGGACACCATTTTCTTAATTAATAGAAAAATGGTAATTTACCGAGTCTACAATTTTATCGCAACAAATTTATAGCTCACCCTTACCAAAAACAATATTTAACTACTAATTATTAACTTATACGCCAACTCATTAACTTATCCTCCAAAAGAGAGCAGTTCGAATAGTTTAAAAATTAGGACACAGGGAGGCTTGTAGAGACTATTTAAATAACTACAAATTTTAACACTTCCTTGTGTTTATATTTACGAAACAATAATATTCTTTTGTAAAAGTGATCTTAGTTCGAGGTTGTGATATTCACAATTATACGACTAGAAATAGTCATAAATATAGAACTGAAATTCACAGAACAAATATTTTTCAAAAATTACCCCGTCAAACTGGAGCCAAATTATACAATAAACTGCCAGATAATTTAAAAGTATACAAAATATGAACACATTTAAAGCCAGGTTAAAATCCTTTTGGTCCAACATGCTTTTTATAATGTAGATAATTTATGGACCTATAATACATCTCCAAAATTATTATCTATCTATTTATTTTAAATTAATATTATTATTTGGTGGTCAGCAAACATTTTTGTTCAGCTTTTATGGTGAATTTTACCTACTTCTATAAATTTTATTGTTAGCTACTGTTTTGTTGTGTTTTTTAATCACACAATAATTATTGTATTGACAATAAAGATTATTATTATTATTAACCATAAACAACAACAAAAACACCTTTCCTGGATGTTCAGTGCTGTAAAATGTTGAGCAGGAGAGAGCACTCAACGATAACTTTTAGTACTGCTTCCTGACTCTCTAAATGATAATCGTGCTTATCGTGTTAGTTGGTAGATTATTGAGTTAGCGACAACAGTGAGTGGTGTAATGGAGTTGTAACGGGAGTGTCTGAGCGGAGTTGGTTAGCAGAATTCGGTTACAGAGGAGTTAAACTCCGGGTTGCGATCAATGTACCGTTCCTGCGGTTGTAGAACTGCGTCGTCACTGTCACTGTCACAAGAGCCACCTACTCCTTCCCAGCATCCTTCCCTATTCCATCCACCTGCTCCTGCTGCAAGCCTACCTGCTACCCTGCTACCTCATACACGCGTGCCTGCACGCTATAAGGGAATATCGTTGGATTTAACCTGATAAATAATACCTTATCGAAAACACTGCTGATCCTTCATCGCTTAGTTTACGCCCAGTTGCAACGAACTTTATAGTTCTATATTATTCTTAGTTGGGAAGACAACATTCTCAATTAACATGTTAATTACTCCCTCGTTAGTTGTTATTTTATTTCGAGGGTTGGGGACGTTTATTTATGTATACTACCTATATGGTTAGTAGGAAATTTGTTCTATTACTTCGCTTTCCGCATGAGTTCAAAACAGAGCGTACTGAGAAACTGTACTTAAGGGTCGTTTTTTCAATTGTCTGCTAACCAGCTGGGAGACTAACCGCCGGTTAAGTTGTTTACAGTCTGCAATGTTTACATTTTCACTCAACGTCCAAAGTACTTAAATGAATTATTTGAAGATCATTCATGCAATAAAGGTATAGTTTTACCATTTTTATTGAATTTAATATGTACACATTATGCTAATACAGATAAATACAAACTGTAACACCAAAATGCAAAATCAAAACAGACAAAGTAAAACTTAACCTAAAAAATATTCAGCTTTCCTATTGGTTGGATCCCTGTTCTAATTTTAACCGCCGGTTAGGGCTGAATTGAAATTTTTTTCTAATCCAAAATTGAAATTAGAGATATTCTTGTTGTTACTCTAATATACATCAGCTAAGTTAAATTAAAAATCATAGATATACGTATTGCGCGTTTTTCAATTAAACAAAGATGACAATAATGTGTCTTTTAATCTTTCATCTATTATTTGACTCAAGCAGCGTTCTGAAGTCTACTAACTATAATAAAAACCCGATGGTAAATAAGATTTTACCATTTAACTCCTTCAAGGTAGCAGTGGCAACAGGTGAGCCTCCCAGCTGATCACGTTCGGAACTCTCCGGCAGAGCCGAGAGTTGCCGAGGCGAGTTGTCGGTGGGAGGGGGCTGAGTGTTGTGTTGTTCCAGCGTGCATGTGAGACGACGTCTAGCGGCTAGCCACGAAAAACTGGTTGGTGCGGTTTTTCTAGCAGTCGTTGAGTGTATGTTGTGGAGGTTAGGTGTACGCGGAGTGTTTGTTTCAGTGGTTAGTTTGTTTATAGCTACGTTCTGTGCGATTGTTGCATACTTTTGTATTTATGCTGTGTACGTCGTACGTGTGAAACGTCCGTGTGTTCTGTGTTTGCATTTGGTGACCTGCCCGCAGTGGGCCAGTTTTGCAAATCCAACATTCCGTGCCATTTTGTGAGTTGTAGTGAATTGTGCTTGGTTGTCAAACATTGATGGATCTGGTTTCTAACCTGCGCAGGACACCGTAGTTTGGATAAATCTCCTTGTGGTAAGGTGTGCGAATGGACTATTCTGACAACTTTTTGAATTCTGTGCAAAATATTTAAGTGCGAATTGTCCTCCTCAGTTCTGATTCTAGACCATGCCATGTACTTTGATCACTTCTAGATCACCTGATGCCTGTTATACGGAATGATTGGGACTCACGTAACCCATAGATACATTTGTATAGTGAAGGAAGAATCAATTCGCTAAAGTTTATAGACAGCCAAAGTCGCGATGTTTGGAAACTTAGTTCAGCGGCTGCAGACCCTCAGCCCCTTGACCTCTCCGGTGACGTCCCCCGTGAGTTCGCCTAGGGTGTCGAGGAAGCGCTACAGCAAGAGTCCAGCGGCCCGCCGGAGTCTCAAGGAAGAGTACCGGGAGATTCAATCAGACCCAGAGGACACTGGGGAGTCCAAGAAATGCAGAGCCAAGAGGAAAGTGGACAAACTGTATGGCAAGAAAGTGGATATCGGTGCACCGCTGCAAGGATCAAAATCCATGGGACGTTTGGATGGCTTAAAACAGGTAGGGTTTAATTGTTTTAAATTATCTTTGACTATCATCTCTCCTTAGGGTTTATCGCTGGTTGCCGTATCTTGTGTAGTTATTTACTTCACAGTATTGTGTATTTACTGCTGTTATAACTGCTAAATACGGGGTTATCAAATTTTATTAGGAATGGTACTGCCATTTAATTATCTAAATAACAAAGCCGTTCTCATCAAGGCGGGCCAGAACCCAGAACACACAGTCTACTCGATATAGTGTAAACAAATTAAAAATACAAGAATTTTGCACCCAAAAAGTCTTGAAAGTCTAAGTTAAAAATTTTACATTAAAATCTCCTTCCCGGTGGAGTATGATCCGATGGATAACTGAAGTGAAAATATTTGTTGGGAACGGCCTTGCTAACTCCATACCGGAGAAACGAGAGAAGTACTATTGTATATATTCACCTAAAATTCCCTCTTCAAGTGACAAACGAAATGTTCATAGGAAATTTTAACTTCAGCGCACCGAAGGGTCATCGCACAAACGAATGCTGATTTCTGAATCAGCAATAGAAATATGCACGACATATAGTGTTTGTGGGCGTGGGTTCGGGGAAGGTCGTCACTGACCACTCCCTGGTCGTTGTTTCAAAGCAAAATCTACGAACGTGTCAAAACCGGCTCTTTGTCTGCCAAAGATGTTGAATGTCACAGTTCGTCTTGGGGTGTAAGACCCAGTCCCTCGCCATGATGCACGTCCTCCGCAAGGGAGCTTTTCATGGTAACTAAGCACCAAGTCGTATAAAAGACGCCTCCTTTGACGAAGCGCTGCGTTTTGTGTATAAATACAAGTACGTTAGTAGCTATACAATATGGCCGTCCACTCTTCTCACATAATAACATAAACGTATTTTGGGAAAACAATTGTAATGAATTGCCTTTACAATAAATTAAAATTAATAGCTAAAAGTTCAATATTCCGCAAATCTAATGTATCATACAGAGCATAGCTATAACTACTCACAAACCACATTATGTTGAGAATATAATTCAATTCGTACATTGAAAACGTTTTAAGATTTTCTTTGCGAGAAAAGTCAATTTTTGTAATGTCGTGAGTATTTTTCTCTGTTAACAATTGAGTATAAAGCGTTTTATATTCAATGGTTTGCCTGTGCTGAACGCGTAGTTACCTTACCAGACCCATCCAGACCAGCCCCTCTCCCTACGGAGCTCAGACACTCAGCGGGACCGTTTCGCTGTAGGTATTTAGAGTAAAGCAAATTTAGTATTAATATATGCTACGTCAAGTTAAGATACGCTAAGTCAGATGAAAGCTATCTATATTCGAACAACGCTCTCTGCCTGTTTCTGCAGGCACTCTACGAACATGACACGGGCTCCTCTGTAGCAATCCACATGTAATAGAGGAACGTAAAGGTTACCCTTGTTGAAATCATATGTCAGGTTTAACACCGAAAATACCTCTAGGTAACGTTTTTGCAACAAATCTATTCAGACGATTTCCACTGCCATGCCATTACATTACGTTTCATATTCAATGGCCTTAGAACGAAAGAAATTTTATCATCTAGAAATCTACCCTATGAATATTTCCCGATTCTCAAGCCATCGTGCTTGTGCTGCTGACATGCTACTACCACATATATATAATAGTTTGGATCTAGGAATCAACAGCTTAGGGAGATTATTGAAAACATAAAAATTTGACACATATTCAACGCTTTAACGTAACTGATCCGAATATTCATTACGTAAAACAAACTCCTCAACCTGGTGTTTGACTGACACAACACTCAAGTCATTTTGGCCCAAATTGAAAATCTTACATCTGTTCACTACGCCTATTCTCTGTATTTTATATTTGTACCTTTACATGTTTGGCACTACACCCTTTTAGATGTTGTATCATGACATTAGAGGTAGAGAACAATTATATTGTGGGACATGTAATTACGGGATTCTGCCAATTATAATGTTAACTTCGCCAGGTAACCAAGTTAATAAACTATGAACTCAAACTCCTACAATTTTTATCCACAAATGTAAATGCTGTATGGAGTCATTGGATTGCAAATTAGACGATAGTTTGGACGATGATTATAACTTTGTGTCACCCATGACCTAACCGAGTGTTCAACCATTTAAAAGTTGATGAGCATTATCCGACCTTTCTTACTGAATGTTCAGGGGTCTTCATGATGGGTCCTTACAAAACTGGATCGGTCTTCACACGAGACGCAAAATTTGAGTAAATTAGTAATGCAGTGGAAGAAAAGAGGAATTATACAAGTTTGATACAGTTCCCCCTTTATAGTACAAATGATACACTCAATCGTAAATTTCGAAATACGCGTCGAAAGTCATAAATAAGCTGGGTACGTGATACGCATTTCATCCCAAATGTGGCATTAAACAAATTTTTGTTTTTTAGATGCAACTCAAATAGAGTACTAAGCATGTGTATTTTTTTAGCAAAGTCAAATTCTTCATACATAAATGAATTCTTGTTACAAAATAATTCGTCCAGTGGACTGATCCTTCGAAAGGTGTCCCGAAACCTCAACCCTTTGAACGGTTCTCCCCGATTTCTAAATTTTCATAAAGGGATTGTATTTTTGATTTGGAATGAACTGACGTGACAGTAGGTGCGTGAAGTGAGCAAGGCTGACGCTGATGGGTCCGGTGACCGGTGTCCACGTAGCGTGTCTCCAGATCCGGCCTCCCTCCCCTGGCGCCGCCACCACCGCCACCATCACCACCCCGCCACCAGAAACCCGTAATTTGGAAAACGAACATCTCGTCGGAAGCATCTTTGATGTTAATAATGTTTGCCCTGAAAAAACTCACGCTTCCAGCAGAGAAAAGAAATTAAAACTGAGATGATTATTGTTTAGTCACGAGGGCCTGAATATCATCAACACTCGGACTACCTGGCTTCACACCCCGCTGCAGCTGTGGCTAGAGTGTGTCCGCTCGTAGTTGACCTACTGAGGCCTCTTCTGTAATATGATAATGATTTGATCACGTGTCATTGTGACAGAAAAGGGATAATCAGATGACCATGAACATGGTTTGGGATAAAAATTTATTTGGAGATAATTCCACTCTACCCCATAGTTCTCCGCAATAGATATTATTAAGGATTTAGTCTTGGAAAATAATTTATGTAAAGAAACATTCGATCAAAATGTCAACATCTGGAGTAAAATGGCATAATTCATAAACTTATCAAGTTATAATTTTTGTGGTACGAAAGGCATTTAAAAAGCTCTCTGTTTAGTGAATTAACACAAAAGAATTGTCTTGTTAAAGATGATACCGTGGACTAAAAGAAAGGTTAAATTTGAATAAAACACTAAAACTGACAGTGAGTTCTGATCCAGTTTTTCAGGCACCAGCACCCAGACGTCGATGGTCCTCTATTATTATCTTGCTATACATATTGTTGCACCTGTTGACAATTCTGGCAGGAAAAACTCAGTGTCTGGCACACATCATATTGGAATAGCCTATTGTACTATGTAAATCATCTTCTTTTATCGTTTTATCCGTTGTAAAAACTACCTGTATGTAGTCACTTCAGCTCTCCAGGTCTACCAAACTCCACGAATGACAATCACTGGAACAATGACATCTACTTACATATTCCGGCTCTGTCGCAGAGTCAGTGCTGCCAACAACTGTCTCCATGTCTCCACCCTGCAGCACATTGTTTGTTTTCTCATTTCATGCCATGCCAGTTGGCTATAAAATGTTCTTGGCTGCATATCCGGCGTATGAAAGGTCGGCTTGGAAAGTAGGAATTAACATCGGCGGCGTGAAGGAACTTTTGACTGTGTTATTGTGTTAAAATATTCAAATGAAACCTTCGTTTATGTCAACTCTCATTACGTGTGTAAAGATCTGGGCCAGAGTACAGGGTACAAAAACTAACTGTCTGTTCTTTACACACAACCTTGCCACTTCTTGGACAGAGGACAGGGTGCAAAAACTAACTGTCTGTTCTTTACAACTAACTGTCTTTCTTTACACACTGCCACTAACTGTCTGTTCTTTACACACAACAACCTTGGGCAGGCAGGGTGCAAAACTAACTGTCTTGTTCTTTACACAGACACTTTGCAAACTAACTGTCTGTTCTTTACACACAACAACCTTGCCCCTTCTTGGGCAGAGGACAGGGTGCAAAAGGTAAACATTGTCCGCTACCTTACACTTTTTATTTGTACTCACTATGTATTTAAATGAGAATATAATTTAATAAGGAATTCCAAAACAACAGGTATAGAAACGTTTGTTCTACATTTTTATACCTCTGGTACATTGATTGGTAGATTGCCCTGCATATGCCTCGAGCCAGCCGCGGTTGAACGCAATGCAACCCGAGCTAAATATTTGTTTTGCTTGTCTGATTTTGACTCTCGAAGCGTAGTGAAGTGGCCGCAGGCTGATCTCCTCTAATTCCACTTGATTATCCGGCGAGGACTCGGTAGCTGAATAGCTGGCTCTGACGCCTTGTTGCGCAACGAATCGTCATTTCAAATAATCAGCCACAAGTAGTTTCATTTCACGCAGACCCGCGATTCGTCACTTTCCTCAAGGATGCTCTTCACCACCTGACTGCAGTCATCTGTCATCACGACATTTGTGTTCCTGTGGAAACACTTTAGACTAACTTGATTTATTACCTGGGCTCGACGATTTTTGTCTGCTGCATTAAAGTATAGGAAATACACGTTTTCTGTAAATAATAACTGTGTCTTTTCCCCAGTAAGGATTACATTTTTGATTATTTAAAATGTACGCCTTTACAAACTGCGTCACAGTCCGTTTCACACAAATAGTTTTTTTTCCTCAGGAGTAAATGCTTTACGCACCATAGGGGCTCCGTATCAAACTTCCCGTAGCTCCCCGTGTGTGGGACTCCCTTTTCCTCAGACCTCATTGTGACAGCTTCTGTTTCGGTCAAGGTTTACCCACTAAAAACTCCTGCGCTTCTCTCCTACTGAACTGGAATCACCAATATGGCATTACTTCAACCCAGAGGGGAAACACACAAATAGTTGCACTACCTCAACCTTTGCTGCTTGTTTTAATAAAAATTGGAGTTTGAGATCTGTTTTGAGTGTGCTTGATTTTCTAAAGCCCTCTCTGTGTTGGACCAAAAGTATATCCATCTCATGGATATATTATGTCTAGACTATAGGTTTTCTCCTGGTTTGGAAAGGAATTGAAAAGAAACTATTAGCGATGAAGTTAGGATTATAACTTTTTCTTTTCAAGTGGAATCTAACTTCAAGTGGAAAGACGTATATTTTTCAATAGTAGGGTCAATAGAAAGCAAGCCTGGTCGATGTGTAAGGAGTAAGGCAAAGCGTTTTTCATGCTAGCTGTCTAGTGACACTTTCGCCAGACGGATAAGCTAGTTTCTCACACTTGCGTAAACCTTACACTTGTCCAGTGAATGCAACACTGGAACACTGGTTCTCTGATCGGCCTCGTATACTTGGCTGCACTTGTCGTCCCGGAGAGCAGAAAAACCAACTTTCACTGCTCGCCGCCGCGCCGCGCCGCGGACAGGGCAATTTCATCCGACATCGATATAACTTTCTAGTAATGGCGAACGTTAACTGGAGATTTATTTCTGACGCTTTAATTGCACAAGAACTGGCCTGTTATGTCGTAAGCAGAAAAAACGGTTACAAAGTCGTGTTTCCGAAAGAAGTAGTCGAGGTGGAAAGTTGTCACTTCCTTTGAATCTATGCGGTGTGTGACCAATAAAGTTGCTTTTGATGGACAGTCGTCACCGGACTGTCAGGCTGACACTTTCTCTCACTTCAAATATCAAAGTAAAAGTAAGAGTTGATATACATCTCGTCTCTAACGAGAAGGACTTTTCACCTTTGGAACTACGTAACCTTTCTTCATAGTGAAGCAACCTCCGAAGATAGTTTCGCGCTGTTCGATAATTTTTCGTAAAGTCGATCCAACGCGTTTTCATTTCAAGTTTGGAAAGGAATCATTTCGTAAGTCCTGAGTAATTCAAAGATGGTGTTAAATATTTTACAGCGATATTCAAGGGGTGGTTGTGAGAGACAAAGGCTAAGTACAGTTTTATAAACTGATTATCTTGAAGATCTCTAGTCTTCCGCTAACCTTAAGGTGAGTGAGGCCCAAAAAGTCAGAGTTTATTGATTGACACCTCACCTAATAAACATGTCATTTAAATATACAGTTTTATAGTAGTGTCAATAAGGTCTTGGTAACAGGAGTAGTAATAACTTCAACAGAACCCGTAACTAAAATGTAATTTTTATAGTTTTCAAAATGTACCTGCACTGATTTCAAACTGCCTTTCTTTTCTTTTTTCGTCGACCCAAGGATCTACTCGGACAAAGTTCAACTGATTCAGAATTCTCGGCTTAACTTAAAAGTAATGTTGTCTTCAGTTCTTTACCCCAAAGGCTGACAGATGGATTTACTCAACAATAACGCTCTCACAGGAAAAAGTGGGTGAAAAATATTCCCGTTTTACAACCAACCGAAGGTAAGCAAAACAAGCAATGGAAAATTCCACAAAGTGAACAAATAACCTTTTTACTATGATTTTCGCAACCGGAACTCGTAAAACAACAATAAAGCTGTCGCTGAAGGGCAAACAGGATACAGTGGGAGGAAATTAAGAAAACAAGTCAAGAGCAAATAGGATAGAAGGACTGAAGGAGAAGTGAAGGACAGGACAGGCAACCGAGGCGTGACTGTGTGAACAGTGCGGACACGTGGCAATATTGACAAGTCAGCTGATCTGATCAGTGCAAGAAGAACCTTATCTAACAGCTGAGCAAGGAGCGGAGCTTGTCTATCACATTCACACTCACACTCTTGCTTACTGTACACTCTTACAGTCTACACTCTACTGATCTTGTGCTTCATCTGTCATGCATACGCAACATCTCGGCTTTCGCTTTAACAAAGACGACACACTCGATCATTGTCTTCGTTGGCTGTTCAACATAAATGAAACCCGTATTGTTGCCATTTATATTCAGTCCGTAATTTATATTTCCGTTTCCACACTGACTTTCTGCCAAGGGATACGAAATATATTGATGACTGTTGGATAATTTTTAAACTACGGTAACAAGTTTTTATTCTCTCTTCTGCCATTTTATTGATTTATTCGAGTGAAGTCAAAGTCAAGGATGAAGTAGAGAACCATGATGGCCAGGTTTGCGTGTGGTATGGACTATGGACAGTTTTCAATCCTAATAATAGGTTCTCGGTAATGGTACCCAAACATAACGGTTTAAACATCTTGAAGGGACATTAAATATTTCAAAAAGACTAAGAGTGAATAACCACTGCAACGTTTTTACTATGACTTCGAAGATTTCATCAAGCAATTCGCATATAAGAAATGATAGGAAAGGAATAAGGAAGTTCAGGAATAAAGATAAAGTTAGAGAACATGTTCAGACGAAAGCAACTGAAGTTGCTCGACTACAAAGTTGTCTACACTTCCTTCGATCTACAAGACTGGCGGTGAGGAGCAGCAGTGACCGGTAACGAAATGCATACACACTTTATGAGGTTTCCAAGTTTTTCCACAACACTGTCTGCCAACAGAAGTCACCATTTCTAAGAACTTTCCACTCCTTAAATTACAAAACCAGTTTGATTGCTGTCATCTGCAACTACTGGTAGTGGTGGATGTACATACAAGGTGTACATGTAACCTACTCCAGTCACTCGGCCTGCACACTGCACACAAGACTACTCACTACTCACGCTTGGCTACTCTCTGTGACAACCACAGTGTTTGACCACCACCCTTCATTAGCCACCGCGGCACTGCCAGATCATCATCTGGTGGGAACATTGTAGGAGCAGGGTGGCTGGTTGGCAGCGCGTCGTACACTAGGTGGGATGCACTGGTGTTTTCGTGCCATGTTCGTTCAAGGAACCTCAAATTTGAAGAAGACCAAACAAATGCGCTGTTCATGCAGTTTTAGTCAATCGATAATGTTGACTGTGATGAAAAGATGATACAAGACTCTGCATTCAACCCCACTGATGCACCATTGCACTGGTGTTTTTGTGCCATGTTCATTCAAGGAACCTCAAATTTGAAGAAGACCAAACAAATGCGCTGTTCATGCAGTTTTAGTCAATCGATAATGTTGACTGTGATGAAAAGATGATACGAAGACTCTGCATTCAACCCCACTGGATGCACCATTGCACTGGTGTTTTTGTGCCATGTTCATTCAAGGAACCTCAAATTTGAAGAAGACCAAACAAATGCGCTGTTCATGCAGTTTTAGTCAATCGATAATGTTGACTGTGATGAAAAGATGATACGAAGACTCTGCATTCAACCCCACTGGATGCACCATTGCACTGGTGTTTTTGTGCCATGTTCATTCAAGGAACCTCAAATGCGATGCAGTTTTAGTCGAGTTGACTGTGATGAAAAGATGATACGAAGACTCTGCATTCAACCCACTGGATGCACCATTGCACTGGTTTTTGTGCCATGTTCATTCAAGGAACCTCAAATTTGGAAGACCAAACAAATGCGCTGTTCATGCAGTTTTAGTCAATCGATAATGTTGACTGTGAAGACTCTTGCATTCAACCCACTGATGACCATTGTACTGGTGTTTTTGTGCCATGTTCATTCAAGGAACCTCAAATTTGAAGAAGACCAAACAGCTTGTCTATGCACGAAGACTCGAAGACTTGACAACCCTCTTTATTTCTGACATCAGTCTTTTAGACACCAAACTAGTGAATTTAGCGCTGTTCATGTTTTAGTCATATTGGACAGGAGAATACGAGGATATAAAATGACAACCACACAGGCAGGCGGCCGAGGAAATAATGTCACAAGACAAGTTAAGCAAGGTAGCATATCAATGTTAACAATCAAGCGAGAATAGAAACTATATCACCGTTTTCATGCTTGTTACATGTATTACATCCCCCTAATTGTTTACCACTGAATAGCCCATACAACTGATAAGTGGCTTGTGTAACGTGGCTCGCGCACAATAGAAAGGGGAACATGCGACTAGCAGCGACTGGTATGAGTGCAAGTGCAGTCGCAGTATTTTATCTACTTAACAGAGCTTACAAACGTGACTGGGTTTACATGAGCGGCTTAACAAGGCCGAGATAACGAATCTACTACTTTGCTGATAACTTGCTTAAAAGGACATCACTAATGGGTGAAAGTGCTTCTGCTAATCAACGTGACGCGAGGCTTACGCAGGTCGCCGGTGAGTTTATGTACTGGAATCGCTCTGGATCTACTGGAATGGATCTGCATTCTGCTTGGATCGTTTACTTAACGTCGATCTAACATTGTTGGTACACATGAACTGTAGGTTTGCTGATGGTTGCGTAAAAGGCTGTCTGTTTTAGTGTAATGGCTGCTATATTTATTTTATTTGTTTACTCTACTTTTCAGGAGTGAAAGCCATATTGGAACAAAAAAGATATCACTCACCAATTGTAATTTAAATTGTACTTTGTTGTAACTTTTTACGATGGCCACTCCCCGCGGTTCGGGAATCACGTTAAGGCGTTGGGTCCATTCCATTGGTCGTTGGGCTATTATTTAATGACCTAATCTGGGGAAAAGTCGGCCCTAGTTTGTAACAAGACTACATCTCATCATAAATCAAAAACTCATCACTCTCACCATCATCCCATATTCACCTTAAAATACCCTCTGTGAGAGCATTTAAGAGTGGTGGGTGTCTCAGTCAAAGTACTCTAGAGATGCTGTTAACTTTTCTGCTCACGTAACGTCATGAGTAGGCCTACTTTAATTAGTTTAGGGTTTATGTAGGAGTGTGGTTGTCCCTTGCCTTTTAACACCAAAACGTAACCACCCTGCCTGTTCTAGACTCTACCACAGAATAATCACCACATCCCTGTCTCCACTGATCCATTTTCTCCCGCTTCCACTGTCCCATAACCAGTCATATCCTTTACCACGCTTTTCATGAACCACCCTATCCTGCTCCCAACAACCACCCACATGTCCGTGCAGTTTACACTCACTGCATTATCATTTGTATTCAACTTATAGTTTCTATTACACCGTGGATCAACGACCTAATATAGTCAAAAAATTGAAATCGTCTAAATGTACAACATTGATAAAAGCTCATTTTTAAACATAACATAAAAGTCTAAATTGAAGACTTGCAACCCATTCAAAATGCCTGATCACAAAACAAGTGTTTTCAAAAGATTTCCCTTATACAATATGATCATACTTTATAATAAATTACTGAATTGGATGAAAACGAAACCAACATGAACAAATTCAAGACAAATTAAAAAAAAGCTACTAGAAAAGCATTTAATTCTATAGAAGAACTTTTTATGTATTTGTCCATGCATGCATTTGTTTGTTTGACAACAAAACATATTATTATTAAAGAACGTTCTCCGAGGAAGAATATTCGCATGACTTCACTCGCAAGTACCTGTACTTAACTCGTACTTCATCTTAGTGGAAACAGTTCACGAGAAACCCCGTAGGCGTGGATATGAAAACACAGTACGAGCAATATACGAGTAGAACAACTTAACGGTCTACCGATACTAAATTAGGTTTCTATACGGCCGACCAGTGGAACAGACTGTAGGTCCACAGTACAGTAGTTACAAAACCAGTTGAATCCAGTCTAAACATGGGTGTTTTATGTCAACTATAAATTCAATCAAGATGTGGTTATCCCCATTTGGTCCTCGAGGGACAGTTACTTTAGTAATATTGACCGGTTCTAACTGTAAAAGTCTCATTGAGTACCATTCACGGACGGTGTTCATTCAAACCTCAGATCATAATAGTGCCGGGACTGGGGGTCGTAAAATGTAAATTAAACCTGAAGACCCTTCGTTTTTGAATTTACGGTATGGTAAGTACATTTTGGGTCTTCTTTAATTCGTACAAAGGATGGGAACGAGTAGTTGAATAGCAAAAAGATTGGTTTCGTTGGGTGAATTTGGTTTTAGGGGAAACTAACGTGTAAAATAAGATCTGTGACGCACTCGTTGAAGGAATGTAAGAAAGACGATTTGGTCTCAACAACTTAGTGGTTGCAGCTAAATTGCAATTGCAGATGAGTAGGGATGTGGCAAAATTGTTCCGAACACCAGAGTAGAGTAAAGTGAGCGAGCGCCCTGCACTAATCCAGATTTATACGCGAATACCTGAGCGCCCAGTGCCCAGTGGTGAGCGGAAAAACGCTTACACTAAAGTGTGCAATGCGGAGAGTACAGTTTGTTAAACAATCGTGCAATTAGAGGCAGCAGTAAGTAGACTGGGCGAGTCATGTCCATGGCAGGTGCACTGCACACTGCACTCGCTTATTGTTGTCATAGCTGTACTTTTACTGTCAGGAATCCATCTTTGCGATCGCCGTTTATTAACCATTTGTCCATTACTTCCGCGTTGGTTCCGCGGCCTCTGGACGCTGCAAAACCTCGCGCTACGCCTTCGTTCTACTTCTACTCTCTACACGTAATGCTTCCGTAACGACCATTTTGATTAATGTCCTTATGGGGACTGTTTCCAGTTAAATGAGCTTTATTATGCAGCTGTGTAATGTGGTTGTGACTATTGTTGTATCGCATTCAATGAACCACGAAGACATTTTAACAATTTATGAAATATACATCTCATTAATAAAACCTCAAAGTATATTACTTTTAAAAATATTAAGGATATAGACTTGAATGGGGTCATGAGGTACGTTCAAACAGAAAGTAGGAACTGAAGACCTAATCGTTCAAGCTCCTGGTCTTGGGGTTCCAATGTGCGTGAAAGAGCTATTGAGCTCATGCCAATGATTTGATTACCAATACGTTCTCCATCAGAACTGCTACTTTGTGCACATCAATATCCAGCAAGTGCAACATTGTCGTTACCAGGGCGTGTCTCGGGTCTCCAGCAACAGTTGACCACCTCACAGACACAGAAGAGAGTTGAAGTAGGCTGTAAGTAATGGAGTGCGTGGTCGAGGCGGCTGGCGCTCTGCTGTCTTGCTATAATAACAGTTCACAACATAATCGCCGGTTGACGTTATGGCTTGCGCCGGCCGTGTAGGGAGCAATGACCATTGACCACCCCACATGCAACAAACCACCTGTCGGCGTCAGTAGCTTGTCTCCCAGCATACAGTATATCGAAGTATAATCTTTGTTAATGTTTGTCATTTGTATGACTATGTTTTTGATTAATATAAAATGAGATGATTACAGGCCAGCAGAAGAAACATACTTAGGCTTACATCAAACGCCCATTGCATTCGAAACGCACAACATTTCTCGACAGATTTGTTAGGTCACCATTGATGGTTTGAATAAATGCAAGAGTATTACACATAAAATCTCTTTTAGTTGCTGTATTATCTACACATTGATCGTGGCTCCGACGAAATCCAAAGGTTCTCAAAAGGTGATTTTAGAAGATCGTCCTACGAGTTTAAGAAACACACTGACATCGCCATGAAATATTTTACACAGACACTGCGGAGACGGAAGAGTCGGTCGTCACCTGTTTACGTGACTCATATACCGGGACTTGAATCCAATTTACTTGTTGATGTGTTTATAGTTCAGTGATTCACTACCATTACTACGAAATTCAGTGGATAGGATCATTTCCTCTACCTTATGTGTTACCTATCGTAGTGCAACAAGCTTCTGTGACAGGGAACTCCCCGGAATTCTCGGGATCTGAGAGCATTAGTCAAGAACTTTCCGAGAAACAAGAGAAGAGGCCAACCAAGCGGAGAGAGGATAACTTCAAGCACCTCTTGGATGTCACCAACAACATCACGATCCAGCAGATGCATGAGTCAAACCTGTAAATAACTGTGAATATAAATAAATATTTCAATACGAAGAAGAGCATGGAAAAGAGACATTGTCCTTCGAAAACATGTACTCAATATTTGCAAATTTAATAGACGTGAAACCACTGCATCTGACTTCTCAGAACGGAGTCTTACCTGACAAAACGGAGAACGATCTAGCTGTGTCTGTTGAATGACCAGACTGGACAGGATCTGCGTTGACAATTAGACTTGCAAGTGGCGTGAGAGACAGGGACAGGGACAGACGAGACAGAGAAGGGGGTCAGTTACATCACGAGTAGACTGTAGTGTAGTGTGAGTGTTGCAAGTCTTCCTTCAATTCACCTGCTGCTGCCACTGCTGCTGTTGCCGGCTCTCGCACAATGGCCATCTGTCAGCACTTGACCGTCCTTCCAGCTGGACGTCGGTACGGTACACATGTTCCAGACCGTAGCTGGCATTTTTGTTTATGAAAATCTCTCGGCGTTCTCATTCTTAGAACGTGGACCGGATTTTGTCTGATTTTTTAAATGGTCAAGTTAAATCTGCCATATACAAATTAAAAAATACAGACGTTAAGATTTAGTCATCAATGTAATACCAGAGATTCTAGACCATTTAATTTATGAGATGCAATACTAATTTATGGAGCACCTCATATCGATAGCAGGAAAATACCGCTTATTTTCCATAAGCATTTGTTCATTGGATAACACTTATTGTTCTTGGGATTCTATATTAAAAGCGGACCCGCGGCGGGTAGGTACGGCGCGCACCTGTGGAGCTCATCAGGCGGGTTCGATCCCCAAAGTCACCACTAACAATTTGACTGAGCGGTAACGTTGTTAAGTCAAATTTGAGTGTTAGAGAGAGGTCTTTGTAGCCCTAACCTTGCCTCGTTAGGACAACACAAATCTGTACCAAACCTTTTAAAAGGATTAAAGCAAATGAGCAGGTTTCGTTTGATCCGTCATCGATGATATCTACTGACAACCGTTAAGCAAGCGAGCGTTAGAACGCATTAGAAAAAGTGTACAACCGCGCGCACGGACACCATAACAAAACTGTTGGCAAAACCGGACTGAATGACATAGACAGTCATTGCGTTTTAATCATATTGAACCACAGAAAAGTCTTAAGCTAAATACCAGTACAAGATTGGGTTGAAAAATATGACTGGTGACTGGCGTCTATCAAAATTAAATATTTTGCAATCAACATTCCGTTGAAAGAAACTAGATCAAGGAGTTTATAAAATGTTACATGTCTATCGCCCTACAACCACTGTTCGTCCGGTGTGACGAAATGCCAGCGACATTTTGATAAAAACCTGTGACCGTTCCACCTGACGTCCTTGTGTTTAATTGCAGCTCATGAATTTAATTCGCACCCGTTGTTGGGCAACCGAGCGTTAGACGCATTAGAAAAAGTGTACCACCGCGCGCACGGACACCATTACAAAACTGTTGGCAAAACCGGACTGAATGACAGAGACACGACAGACATTAGTCCAGTTTATCATTAGACAACATTCACTTGATGCGATGTGACTTTCTCTGCGGCGTGGACTTTCGCGACTGCGTCCACCGACCGTCCTGTGCGGCTGTGCGGTGCACCTGTCCTGTCCGCTGCGGCTGGAGAAACTGCCGCGCTGCACGACACACACGGACTGAGTCCTTTGCTGTCTGTCTACTCCAGATGAAAGGGTTTTGAGAGGGGAAATTTCTCTATTGATGTGCTTACCTGAACCTTTTCATAGCGTTTAAAATGTTGGGAAACCTTCGGTGACATGACTATTGGAGGAACTCCTTAAGCTAGAGATTTTTGTCACTCTTCTAGTTATTGAACTTTTTTTCAATTAAATTTCGATTATTTACAAGCTTTAGAAAGGCCCCTTTATCAAAGCACTAGCAGTGAGCTGATGACGACTCACTGAGAAAGGTTACTGGTAGTGGGGGACAACCTGCATTACAACCTTCATTTAAACTAAAATTAATTACCACAAACTAATGCTTAAAAGTATGGAATAGAAAACTCTCTGTTTACGGCTTATTACGACTTGTTGAACGGCTAATAAGGCAGAAATGGAGTGAGAGATGTATGTTGATGGTTGTATAGACTGCAGCCAGCCAGATTAATCAAGGCAGGCCAACAAGTAACCAACAAAATGTCGGCTGTTCCAACAACACTTCCAGGCGTGTTGGTAAACAACTGCTCTAGATAAAGTGTGCCTTGATAACGGTGATGGTGATACGACCACAACGCCATCTGGGAGAATGTCACTGAACTCCTCGTCGGGCAGGAGAGTCAAGCTTGGACGGTGGTTTTTGAAATTCTAGATTTTTCCTGAATCCAACTCCTACGATCTGATCACAGTTAACCTTAATCAAAGTTAAACTGATCAATGTTTGCTGTGGACTTTTTTCGTTTCGATCGCCCTGTATGGTTCCCAGCAAAATAATAGACAGTTCACCAGATAACGTGCTTGACCCTGAATTGTTATAATTATACGGCAAATCTGAAAAAGTATCAGTACAGTTAGTACAAACTATATTTAGTACAGTAGTGTTTAGATTTCCTTGTTTTAATCGGGCATATTTCTAATCTGTGGGAGGAAAATTTTCCTGAGGAATAAAGTAGCATCATCGAAGGAATGGAAGAAACCCTTCCGTGAGGTTTTCCACCAAATGAGTTAAATGCTACTAAATATTTAATTTTATTAAGGAATCCAACGTACCATAAATAAATAAATCTTTTATTGCGTAAAACATATATATGTCATGCAACCGTCATAAGTACTCGTATTAAGTGTCTAAAATTTTGCATTCATACATATCGAAACCCCATTCAAACATACAGTATTTGCATTCACCCAATTCTGATTCACTCGAATTTGTTCCAGCCCCACTCTAGTTCGTGGTCATAAACTCGTTTACGCGGAGCCCCAGTCGTGTGCCATAATCGTGACCAAAATCTTTTTCAAGCGAGTTTTGAATGCCTTTGGCATAGGCGCACTTTTAATCGAATTTGGCAGTCTGTTGACGAGTTGAACTCCTGCCTTTGAAGGCAAACGTTCATGAGCTACCGTCCTGTGTCTCCCAGTTCGGTAGTTCTCCCTGCCCCTGGTTACGTAAGAGTGGATATCACTCCCTCTTACGGGGTCGCATTTTTGTCTGAAAAAAGGCAGGTTTCCAAAATGTAGAGGCAGGGTAATGTCAACAGTTTCAAATTTTTGAAAGCTGGTCTGCACGACTCTCCGTTGCAGCTTTGCTATTGTTCTGACTGCTTGTTTTTGGAGAATGAAAATTCTGGAAAGGTTTTCGCATTTCCGCTTTTCCCCACAGTGCTATTCCGTAGGAGAGGTGTGGAAAGACTACTCCATAATATGCCGTCATCAGTACCTGAGTTGGGCAATATTTGGATAGCTGTCTCAAAACATAAATGCCTGAGGAAATTTTGGAGCAGACATAGTCTACATGAAAATCCCAGGTCAAACCTCGATCGAGGTGTATCCCGAGGAATTTTGTTGTGTAGACTTCTTCAATCTCAGTCTCATCCAGCATGACAGTTGAGTATGATCTGAGTATGTCTGACGTATTGAGGAAGGATGACATTAACCATGGTCCCGTGTTGTACTTAACGAGTTAATGAAACATTTTGTCTTACCAATGGTAGTAGGTTTTATTTTGTTGGCTGTTAATAGTTTATTGTAAAACAAAGTATTGTTAGTTGATGACAATTAGATATGTTAACACCTCTCGTGTTTACTGCAGTACAGTATTCATGGTACAAGCAGTGATAGGCTCAGTAGTTATGGCAGTGTCAAGAACCCGACGTTGCCGTTGTCGCGGCAAACCTGGAAACATCGCTCGTCAGAGAGTGAAAGTGTTGATGAGGTTTGTCGGTTCGACTTTCGATTTCGAAACTGATTTTGACGTGTAGGCCTGAACTTTCTTCCTGCTACAGAACAAGTTTGTGGCTGAATTTATTGCTCTGTCTTGACCCCGGTGCGATTTCCGAAGATTTCTATCTCATGCCTGTGGTCATCTCTTGTATTTAAACACAAACGTTGGATAGGACCTGTTTTTCTTTTGGAAAACTTTTCAAACTGACCAGTTTAAGTTACACAAGCGCATACTGGTGCCACTTGCTTGGCGTTTGCCTTCATACCAAGGATCTTCTGGTTTATACTTAGAGCAATATCACCTGCACATACCCACATCAATACGCACCTGCATATCACCAGATCCTTTCCCCGCTAGAAGGTCTACTGTCAGAAGGTAATTTTCAAAAGGTATATATGAAAATTAGTCGTATATACGTTTTAAATTAGAAGAGTTTTGGTAAAAGCAAAGCTATACACTTTTGTTTAATATTAGTTTTCTTAGACGTAATTCAAAGTGACAATAATCTCTATTGTGGTAATCCACATATAATCTCAACCAACATTTTTTAAAGGGTTTAAGTACCATCACTCTGAATTGCAACGTACAAATTAAAGTTAAAATTTTCAAGGGCAGTTTTACATTGGATCTATCCTAACATAAGGACAATTATTATTCATCGTAAATTAGCTAGAAAACTTAAACAAATGACCGACATTACCAATGGCACTGTTGTTGTTTCTTTCATTGAATAGACTGCAACACGTTATTACGATAGTGAGGTGTAGGTGGCAATGTTATGACTTGCACTGGCTGCAAGGTTGGTGTCAGAGTATGTGGCACAAGTACAACTATGCAACGCCAAGGATATCCTTGAGTGCACCACGGTAATATGCGCATTTGCAGATGATACTACAATACGTCGTAGAAACACGGCTGTAGTATTCATGATGTTGCTAGGTGGGCGTTGTTTACGACACATTATTGAAATCCATCTCAACAAGTAATTTGTGAAAGAGGTCTCAGGCTTCGTAATTAATTTTGTGGGAAAAGAGCTGGGCTGGAGAACTACTTTTGTTTATCAGATGCTGAATTTTCCGCAAACGATTCCTATTTACGTTAATAATTAATCACACCAGATTTCCTAGAGTGTTAAGCTTCACTCCGAAGTCCACTGGCTGGATCAATGACTTGTGCTCTAACCGGGGATTACTTTACAGTGGGTAAAAAAAAGAGGTGAACGGGCTGAGAAGGTCAGAGATGTGTGTCTAATCCGTCTTCAGGGAGCTGAGAGCCAGCGCGCGCATGCGCAGGTAGCCACTGAGAGGCTCATCTCACACTTGCGTCACGCAACACAGATAACTCGTCCAGCAGTGGAAGTGGAAGTGGTAACTGATACCAGGTACTCGCACACATGTTGATGCGAGATATCAGACGGTTTGTGGCACACGGTGTTGGCGAATTTCAACTGACTTTGTTGCCCACTGTGACACCAGCTGCTTTGCCTCGGCAGTCGGACTGGCTGTTAGTACCCGTATTGTGACTGAAGTCAACGCGTTACATCATTAAGAAAGAAAATATTCGTGGCTCTTGATTCAAATTGATAAACTTAAACTACGATATCACAAGTATAACGCTCTTATTTTTTCTGTCCAAGACCTGAACAAGATCGAAAGGAAAAAACATAAAAGCCAGTACGATGTTTTGAGTACAATGTATATATTGCCAATGAAAGTCCCAAATCTTGAGAAGTTCAGCGTGTTTCTTTGAACAGTTGATGTAGCTGGAACTGCTCGGTCGAAGCTCTGTAGAAGCTAGTCACTGGCCATAGTCAATTACACAGAAAGATTTGCATTAGAATTTTACACCACTATTTTAGCCAACTATATTCTCCATAAATTCCCAATTGTATACAAATAAATAACATTGTTTGTCATGTAGAGGGTAGAAGTATTAACAATCTAACCTACGCCTTAAACGAGTGTCTGTCAACTTGATGGTTTGGCTGTGTAGAAGTGGATACTGCCTGGCAGCAGCAGCACTACCTACCGTCTCTGCCCCAATCTAGTTTCCCAGAAGCGCTCTTCTCATCTGCCGCTCAGCTGATTACATAGGTTCAAGTGATTAATCACTCTCTGGTTCTATAATGAGTGATCACTCTCACCCCGCCAATCTCTCTAGCGCCTCACTCTACCTAGCCTAGTCGTAGTCGTGCTCCTCTCTTCTCTTCTACACCGCCCCCTTCCCGTCCCGTCCCATCCACCAATTATTGAAAACACTATCTTTGTTGATGATTTTACTTTCACTCCTACGTTTTACTTTCACGATTTATGCGTATTGTTGTGAGAAAGTGAAATTACCTAAGGGTTAATTCTGATTGCGTCGTAATTTATGTGCGTCGTATACTTGTCACGCAGGAGGTGTTTATCTGCTTTTTCTTAAATGTTGGAAGTCTTTGCTCACAAACTGTGTATTTAACGCTTGTGATTTAAGATGGAGGTGAAATATTTTCTCATCATCCCTTAGCCGAATAGTTATTTTAATTATATTTTTATTTGAGGCACCGACCACTCTTAGAGGGTATTTGAAGGTGTATATGGGATGATCGGTAAGTGTGATGAGTGTTTTGATAGATGATGAGATGTAGTCTTGTTACAAACTAGGGTCGACTGTTACCCAGATTGGGTCATTAATTAATAGCCCAACTACCAATGGAATGAACCAACGGCTTGACGTGACTTCCGAACAACGGGGAGTCTCCATCGTGAAAAAAGTTGTTACTGCAGCGTACGGGCTGATTAGATGCGAAGCACGCACTGTACCACTGAGCTATGGTCAGTTTTATCATGAATCCCTAGCGACCTGAGACTATAGTATTAAGGTATGGACGGTATCTCAAACCATTGATTTTTCATACTAGGGTTGTACAAAAATCAATGCTCAAACGTTTGAAGTTTAAACCAAACCCAGCCACAGGCATAAAATGAACAGTTTGCCAAGTTACAGTTGGCCTAAGCACTTTTTCACAAGGAATTAATTAATAATAAAAGGTTTTCAGTGTAATGGATGTTCTAAGTTAGCCCCATCTTAACTACTGTATGTAGTTTTATCATGCAAAATAATATGGCCAAATAATATTGTGAAATAACTTAATTAATGGTACACAATATTGGTTTGCTAACAAAACCAATGAAGCCAATGTGTTTAGCCCTGCATTTAGGAAATAATTGTGTCGTTATTTCATAAGACTGTATTAAAAGAAATTAGTATTACGTTTAGCTTTTACATATGTGTGTAGTGAAAGTGATTTTACAGCTTTTTTAAAGATTTTAATTGTTTCAATTCAAATACACAAAGATGGTAACTTCGTGTATTTGAAGGGATATAATTTACATTGACTTGGTGCTAGAACATATCCATGTGTAGACTTTTAGAAAGGTTGTGTCTAAACAAACCCCAAATTCACAATGTTTTTGTTTTCAGGTGAGTGCCTTCCTCTAGTTTGCGAAGCAGTAGCTGAATTATGTAAGTGTAGATTTGTTTCATTAGCAGTCAGTTTAAGAAAGCTATGACAAGTCACTACAATAAATATATGAGTTAGTTTGAATAAATACGCCATCGTGCCCGTGAGTTTTTAGTCGAGACTTGATTGTGAACCTCGGTGAGTTGATTGTGAACCTCGGTGAGTTGATTGTGAACCTCGAGTGGACGCGTTGTCAGCTGCAGCGGTGACGATGAGTGCAGGCATGTAGAATGTAGATTGTGTGAGGCGCACCCAGCTCACAGCGCAGCGCAGCGCAGCGCAGGACATAGTCAGGATACCTTTGACCCGAGTCATCACCGTGTCTGCATACTGCGTGCTGGGTGCTGGGTGTGGTGTTCCAAGAACAAGACGTCATGAAAGCTGTGAAACCTAGTTTAACCTTGACATTACCCTTGATTATTATTTATTTTCAAATTAGGGTTTTACAAAACAAACAACACAGTAAAACGTGACACATTATAATATCATACAATGGTTGGGTTTAAAATACAGGTATTTTTAAATGGATTTATGGGACTAATTTAGACAATGTCATTTTTCAGTTTAAAGGGTAGACCGAATAGTTTCAAGAATTTACAGACAATTTAGTAATTGTTCATCTTAATCAAAACGTAAAATTAATTACACTTATAAAACTAAATTGATGGATTTGTTTGAGATAGACTTGACATTATTATAACTTAAAAAATCACATAGGCCTTTCTGCTTCTTTTACACATTTCAATTAATCAAATGTCTAATGATCGCCGACATAGTGGCTGAGTTGGAAGCGCGCGAGACTGTGAATACGAAGTTGGCAGGTTCGATCCCCGCTTCGGCCAAGGGTTGGTATAGTTAATTCATCGCTAAGGTCACCGCACAGGCTGCATAAGCCCATGGTGACTGGCGTATTAACTTAAAAAATGAATTACAGCACATACCTACCATTTGATCTATTTGCCCATTTCCTCACATGACGTAGGCTATTTATCGTACGTCTGATCGCATCACTAAATTTGTTCTAAATTTGGGCCTAATTTGTTCTACCACTTTTCTATAAACTAAGCTACCAGCCCAAAAATACAACTACACATATCATTTATCTACCCTAAACCGTATCAATAATCCAACACACCAAGAACATTCCCCTTGTATTGGTTAAATTGACTCTTTTTGGATCAGAAGCCAGAACTAATTGAATGAACTATTTTAATAGATACACATTTGAATACAAATTGTATACAATTTATTCAATTTACTTGTATACTAACTTTAAATTAAATAGACACGTTCCGCTCCTGGGCCGGTTTTTGAACGAGAAACGATATTTCAGATAACGCGCTAAAGAATGTATCCGATAGCCGCATGGGACACAAAGATATATTTTATGATAATGCGCTGTTTCTAGCAGTATAAATATCTCCTAGGCAATCCATAAATTAGCACTAGGATTTCCATCCTCGCCTTGTTTGAGGATTACAAGAATTTTACGACTCTACTATTTGAGTTATCTGCTGCCCATGCAGTTTCTACTGCCAGCAAATTGGGTTTCCTTGTCGACGAAGAACCGGTTTGGTATACATACAATCAAATAATGTGTTCTTTAACGTCTTGTATTTTGTGCTTTCCTAATTAGAACTAGATCACTGAAGTGTGCGTAGTGTGGGCGTCAAAAATTATGGTTTATTTTATTTACATGATATAGCTACAGGAGAAAACTAAAACATCAATCTTGACGTGGAGAAATTTACAATCATACTCGTATATGTAAAAACATAAACAGACAAAAATAAATATAAATTTTAATAGCAAAAAATACATCAGTACAAGTGTTAAACTTTTACTACCATTAACATAATTTTAGTCTGACAAATCACTGTAGTTTACGAACGACTAGAAATTAAAAAATATCATGTTACTTTGTACGTGCGATTTCGTGTGATGTATAAATAAATAAAATAAATGCATCTTTTATTGCGTGAAATATACAGTATATGTGCTATGAAAGCGTCGTTGTATTTAGTTTCAACATTTCGTATTTAAACACATCGAAATTCCATCTAAACATACAGTATCTGATTTCTCGTGTATCTCGTTCATTTTGAATTGATTCCAGTCAGTAGTCTGTTTACGCGGAGTCCCAGTCGTGAGCCATAAACTCGTGATGCATTTGTATATCCTACGGAGTGAGAACAAGTTTATCTAGAGCAGTAAGGGGCTTTACTTATGATGATGTTGGACACTTTAGTTGTGTCTACCGCTTTAAGCATATACCACATTTTTAAGGTTTGGAGCGAATTTGGCTTTCATACCGCCCTGTAGACCTTTTATTCAAAACTAAAAGCAGCACTTCTTAATAGACTCGTATAGTCGTAGCGTTTTAAACGGCAATTTTCTGCGTCCGTACGCACAGCCTTCATAGATTTGGTATTTCCAAAGCAATAATTGAAAACTCGGCCCATTTACACGAAAGTATATAACAAAATTAATAAACAAGGTTTCATTTGTATTTAATAATAATAGCAAAACCAGTTTAAAACGACATTGCAGAAGCAAACGTATATTGGATGCATTCAGGAAGTAATGACGAATGTTAGTTGCAAAGCGGCGGCAATCATCATCAAGGTAGTGTTTGTTGACACACATTTCACACTCGGACAAATGGACCAGCTGACTAATTATCATGCTGTAGTCTGTATGTATGAACTGGCTGGCTAATTCGCGATGCTATCAACCAGCATCACTATTACTCTAATTTATGTGACCAGTGGCTGCGTATCTAGGTCCTTCCCAGCTGCTGGCCCATTATTCCAACGAGGAAATCGGCTTTTTATGTCTCCCGCGCCTAATGTACGCATCAACCCGGCGAGATTTAATTAAAATTAAGAGTTTTGTCGGTAGCTCTGCACCTCTCTACTGAGGCAATTAATACCGGTGTTAATTAAGGAACAAACTAATCTTCTTGTTTGGGCAGATAGCAGGTGAAACATAGGGGTCTCGGCGAGTATATTAGATCCTACAGTAGTCATATTCAGATGGTTATGTATTCAATAATTTGATGTTGGGAGTCTCCCATTTAATCAGAGGCAAAATAATTATATTTATACGTTACAATTATCACCATAACAGTGTTTAAACGAATTTGTTTAAAAAATCGTATTTATAAATTACAAATTTTGTAAGAAATAAAATTTTTTAAAACTTGCCAAACATTTTATTTTGAGCAATTTGAAATCCAGACAGGAGGGTCCTTTTGATCTAAGTCACGAGTATTATACAACCCTTTGTTAATAGCATAGGCTAAAAATGAGATACTGGCGGCCTTCGGTCTATATAATTAGTTTTATCTTATAATTATTTATTATATAAGAGTAAATAAATCAATAAAAATACCTTATTTATCAGTACAGCACCGTTTTTCAGTATTTAACTCAGCCACTTTGTTTTTGTTTAATAAGAACAAGCGTTAATTTGTATTTTCGTAAAACACCTCTCGCCCATTTATTTCACCAGGTTAAAAAATAAATATAATTTGAAAGCTTGTTATGGTAGACCTATACTGCAGTGGCTTCCTTTAGTACCTTCTTAGAAAACTGTTTTGTTTTGTTGTTGAACTAAAAAAAAGTAAGTTGAAAAGTAATAAAAATAAGAAAATTTTTCAAATTAACTTTGGTTAATGTTTCGTAAAGAAAATATAGCTCAGCGAAGTCACTTACACATTTATTAACGTTCAAAATAATGTTAATATTACTAAACCCTTTGCAAACTTCAGGATTAAAGTGTCCCACGCAAATGCATGTTTAAATATATATTTCCATTTGATGAGAATCATTAGGTAGTCTAAAGATGACACTCATCATTTAGTCCCTATACAAACAAGAGACGAGTCGAAACGAAGACTAACTTTGTTAAGACTTTGACAGCGCATAAAATAACTAAGAACGTCCTACAGAGAAGTACCTAACATTGGTTTTGTATCACCTCTTGTCAAACATCTAGCAGATATAGCACTTGTTTTCCTCATTATGTAACGTGATCTGAGCTAGATATAATCGGTATATCTATATACAGAACAGGTGAACAGTGAGCAAGCAGTGGCCTGTATGTCAAGGTGTGCAAGTCACATGATCAGCACTGGAGAAACTGCAATAAAGTGTCAGTAATGGTCGTTATTAGTGACAGGCTGCAAGGTGACTGCCGCACCGCTGCACCGACACGATGCAGTCACCTGTTTCAATATTGTGTGCATTTAAACCGTAGCTTTACACTGAGAAACGACTATTTCAATGTCGATTAGCCAACAAAAGGGATCTTCTGTATGTATGGGCGGTCCAAGTGACCTCGCCGGTTTCTTGAGGGGACTGATCTCCTCGCCATTTCCCGGGATGGCTCTGGGTCCACAACCAGGGTGTGATTGGGTCTAACTCAGTAAACCGCAATAATCCTGACTGACGAGTGGCTCCATGCCCTTCGGGAGCCGGAGTTTTGACACAGACGGTCAGTTTTCTGTCACCATAAATCAGGAAATAATCCGATGCCCTTTACCCATTGACGTACCCCAGGACGTAACAAAATCGCTAGGTGTTTGCCCGGTGGTCTTCCCTCGAAGATGAAAAAGTTTCGAAGTAATTTTGTAGCCACCAAAAGATTTTGAAATACTCACAACATTACTGGAATTAGTTGTCTCTTTTGACTGATATTATTGATTTCCAGCGATATGTCGTAGTTTAAGTCTTGCCTGAAAGCTAAACTGTTCAATGACGTAGCATTTAATTGAGAACACCTTCCATGCTCCTTGGATTCAGAAGAATTCTGGTACTGGCACAATGCTTCAACTTCTACTTGTTACTTAACACCTAAACTTGTAAGTTGTGTTCTCTCACCAGCCAAATAAAATTTCCCTAAGGTCTTCGTCGAATTTTCCAAAGCCTGAGAGATTGTTACAGTAGGGTTGAAGAACAGTTCATTAATGCTATCATTGAATTTACTCAGAGAAGTTCAACTGAAAGCTAATAATTTTTCGCAGCCAACAAGTTCGTGATTGCTGCATGTAGCTGTGCCACTCGTTTACTTTTGACGGCTGATCATTATAATAGACTAGGTTCTGTATTTACAGATATCGTGGATCCTGCCAAAACTAAAGATTTCGCAAATGCTTTAGGCAAAGGATTTTTCTATACATTTCGGTAAACGAGGCATCAGCGCGAATCCGTAGCAAATCATCGCCATTCCGTTTGACATTTAGACCAACATATTTCTTATGCATCATTTGCATATGTGATGACTCTTCAGTAAATGATGTAGAGGAAAAATATTGCTATAACCATCAAAGACGTACACGTTTCTCTTTCATGTTGCGCAGAGCAGCCGCTTGCGCGCTCCCCACTCCTGAGTCCTGCCTCGGATCCGCTACTGGATAGCACTTTATGAAAGAGTCGTGTAACTACTTGCTTGTCCTAGTGTATTGCACAGCACCTCACGCCGGGCCCAGATCTCTAGGTCAGATAGGCCAAGTGTTCACCTGTTTGTTACTAGTGAAAGAGGAGCGAATCGTGACTCGGCTGCAGACTGAATAGACACGCCGCTGTCAACGTCCCGTCGTTCAGATTTCGTAAAAAGGTGCATTGATGTAGATTTAATGGACCACGAATGTTTTGAACGGTGCAAGCCAACTTTCCCTTATCAGTGATGGGGCAAAGATGATCGTTTAGGCAAATTGCTTAAAGGTTAACCTTAGGTATTTGTCTAAGGTGAACAGATAAAGATATAAAGCTTTTCTTTTTGACCGGAAAGGAAAATAAGGCAAGATCAACACTAGACTCTGGACTATTCTTTGTCGACGTTACACATTAAATAGGAATGTGTGTACCTTACTGGCTGAGGATGAACTAAGAATATCAGGTTTGAAAGTATTCACGTTACTGATGTACATTACAACTTTCTTCTATCTGCAGAGACTGTATACCTGATTAGATAAGCTGTAGACACAAGGTTGGGCTAGAGGGCGGGACTCGCATCTGACTCACTGTAGCTGGAGATGAGTTCCTCTGAGAAGTTTCATGGACCTAATTTAACCCGCCTTAAAGTGATTCATAGGAACCAACTTATCATTCTTGACTACGCTTCTACGGTTTCTAGCAGACCTATTAGAAAGATTTGTAATTCAAATCTAGTTGGGCGAACCGTTTAAGGCAAGGTTAACTCTCACTTTTCGATGTATGGACAGGCAGGGAGGGTGGGAGGGAGCAACCTGCAACACAGCGAGAGTCCGACCGGTCTCAACGAGAGAGAAAGTACAAGTAGTGCGATTGCATATCCACTATCCAGGTGCAAGATAAGGGAAATGGCGGCAATTAGGCCTCAGCCATCTTCGGCGGCTCCTCCTTTGGCTTTCACATCTTGTCAAAGGACGGCAGCTGGTGAAATTAACCGGCCTGAGGGGATCTGTTCACTTTCACCTGTGCTGTACCGCCACATGTTACCGATGACTGAGCAGATCAGATCAGTGACAGTGTGCGGATAAGGCAGCATCTAGTGTGAAGCTGTCCTGCAGGACACAGAGTTCAACAGACTGTCTGTCGCGTCTATACTGCAGCCAGTCTCAGTTGGGCATGGTTACTGCACATGTTACTGGTGACTGAGTAGATCAGATCAGAGACAATTTGCGGATAAGGCAGTATCTAATGTGAAGCTGTCTTGCAGGACACAAGAGTTCGACAGACTGTCTGACGCGTCTGTACTGCAGCCAGTCTCAGTTGACCATGGTTACTGCAAATTTTACCAGTGACTGAGTATATTATATCAGTGACACAGAGTTCAACAGACTGGTATGTCTTTTCTCAAAACTTTCTTGGCATTTCATGAACTGTTCATAAATATTACTACCGTTTTTGCAAATAATATTCTATTAAGGTATATAAAACATATATTTCACGGCATTATGGCTGAAATCCAACGTTTGCGGGACGTTGAGGTTCTTTTAAGATCTCAGTTTGGTTTAGCAACAAATAATCATAGTCATCTTTGTAAATGAATCATTACCGCGTACCGCGCATTGGAGCAATTTCCTGGTGATATACAGTAGTTGCAGACCCTAACCAATTTTGAATACACTTGGTATAAACATTGGCCATACTGAACTTGGTGGGAACTGGCAAGACCGTCCTCATCTGGGGAGAGTCGTGCAGACCAGCGTTCAAAAGTCTCAATCTGTTGACACTTCCCTGTCTCGATATTCTTGAGACATGCGTTTTCTTCAAAACCAAATGCGATCCCATAAGAGCTGTAGACATACACTCTTATGAAATTAGAGGCAGGGAAAACTACCGGACTGGGCGACACAGAACGGTGGTTTACGAGCGTTCTCAGGCAGGAGCCCGTTTTGTCAACATATTACCAAATTCGATAAAAGGTGCTTCAACGCCGCAGGCGTTCAAGTCTCGTCTGAAAGCAGTTTTGACCGCGAACACTTTTTATAGTTCAGGCGAGTTCTTGGCACATCAATGGGAGACCTGGTGAGGAATGGCTACCGGCCTTCGGATGCTTAAGTGATGGAGAATTTTTAGACGAATTGTTACATTTCTACGAATGAGCCGATATTACTGTAAAATTGTATGTATGAATATACTCAAAATCCAATCTCAGTTCTATGGTTACGATGTAAGGATTCAACAGACTGTGACAATTTTTCAATTTTAGCTTTTAAATTATTTAAAACCTGACGAATTTCATACAATGTACTTTGTTAACGCAATAAAATATTTATTTATTTATTTATCTAGTAACACTAAAAGCGCCATAAGAATCATCAGAATAGTTTCAACTTCTTTCGTACTTTTGAACGCCTCCTCCTATCTTAAAAAAAGGGTTTCAAGATCGTCAAGGTTTTCCTGGATTCTCCAAATCCTTGTCACCTGTTTCCCCACTTGGCTCACCCACCCACAAACAGCGGTCGTGTACCCAAATAAAACCAGTTGTTGAGCTGTGAGCTGCTGCATATTTGTGTAGTGACGACTGCAGGACCTGCTCTTCAAGGCCTTCTACCTCCCTCCTCCCACCATCAGCACCTCCTTCTACATATCCAACACTTAACACCAGTATTTGGCGAGTGATAACTCACGTACCTTCAAATTATTTCCAATCACTGTGTGTTTAGTCCTACTTAGTCGATTTAGATATTCAGTTTACACAGCCTCTGCATTTCTGCAATGACCTGGACATTGGTTGAATTATAATCAGCCTACCTTGTATAATTATCCGTTGATTGCATGATCTTTACAGGATAAAACACAATGGTCTCGGGCTTAAGAAACAATCTGGTCTAGTTAGTTAACCTGAAACCTCCATCGTTGCCTCCTTTGATCCGTCCGACTACTACTAACAACTTATAGCCTCTTCGCTTCTTCTCAGATTTCGTCAGGCTGCCGGTCTCCTATTACCTAATATGTTTGGTGGGCTTTTACCTTTAGATCACCAATTCAAGCCTATTTACATTACTCATTTTGTAGAGCTTTATTTTTCGTATACAATATTAAATTATGTTATTTTATAAACTTAATAATAGTTGTGTAGTCTGAATTTCCACGTATTTTAACAAACTATGTTCATATATTCCTTGTCAACCTATTGGTTGAACATAGACAGGCAACATTACAGACAGTTACCATTGGTTGATGCTCATCTTCAGCCAATCGCGTCAGCACGTCATTCACTTTTTGACAATTACTTTCTTTATCACAAATTATGTACACATATACCATGCCAGACTATTGGTTGAACATAAATAGGTAATAATTTTGCAATGGTTACTGATAGCTTTAACAAATCATGTTTCCATTATTCTAGTTCGGTCGCTATCTCGATTATAAATCGTTCACATGCTCCTTGAGTCTCGAATGGCCGAAATTATCCGATACGGCAATTGCCATTGGCTTCTGCTAATCTTTACCCAGTCATGTTACCACCCCTTCTGGGCTTATCACTGGCTCGCGTACAACTTTACATCATAAAGGTCCCCGTGCCGGTTTAACTTTGATATGCAGCAGATGTTTCATTGACTGTTTCTTTATTACAATTTTAACCGCTCACGCTTCATTCGGCTTTGTCCAGTCACTTGCTTGTCGTCACAAAATAATCGTGTTATCATACTCCTTGCCCTCCTTAAATTAAATCAGACAAATTTCGGTATTTCATATTATGTTGGAAAGTTGTTTTAACTAGATATTTCAATATCTTGATTTATTTATGGTCATAGAGGTGACGAACGAAAAACTGCCCCTTAAACGGGATCTTTCCCGCAATAAGCCCCAATAGTTAAAGCTATTGCCTTACCATTATATAGAACAGAGTATTATATATTAAAACCCATACGCCGGTATGCCGGATCCCCTACGGAGCTAGTTGGCAATTTATTACGCATATTCATGCCAATGGTCGGCGTGAGTTCAATAAGTTGTCGAAGTTACAAGAGTGTTGCAAGAGGGCGAGGTTAATGGCGTGAAGGTACGTCGCGTGTTGGGCGCCAATCCGCGGCCAGTAATCACGATCCACTCGCACCAGTCGACAGGTGCACCGTGCATTCGATTAATGCGTCTCATGAGAAAGTCAGCTAAACTGCGGAAACCCGTAAAATCTACTGCAGCAGCTTTCTAGTTTTTACGACGACAGTAAGGTTACCTCAGGACGTTCGGAGGAAAGTACTCGCCGACTTGCACAATGAGAAATGGTTATTGAAATTTTGCATGCTTTCAACGCGGGCCGAACTTTAACCTTCAAAAGTAAAAACACCTTCTTACATGCTTAAGTCACAGCTTTTTTGTTAAAGAATTTAGCAGAGACTGAAAAACGCATGTACATTGCGCTGAAGTAAAAACCGTTTGGTTTTTTGTTAACAAATGACGTCTCAAGTTGGAGGTAGGTAGATGGGTTATGTTCCATGGAACAGAGATAACATCAGTCCTTCAAGAGGTGTGGTAGCCATGACGCCTTCTACCCTCCTGGCGAACTGATTGGTTAGTAAAACAACTTGAAATACCCCTGCATTAGGTGGTCAGGAGCTGGAGGTGACGCACTGGGAGCGGAGGTATCACCTTCATGCTCCAAGTAGTGAGATAACATCAAACCTTCAGGAGGTGTGGTAACCGTATCACTGCGTACCTCACTGTAGTGCTGTTTGGGTAGTGCCAGAGAAAAGCTTGAATACTCCCTGCGTTGGTGGTATCAGGAGAGCATAACAGCTGGCTGTCTGGGTAGGTGACTCCCCCTGTGTTGAGCCAGGTACTTAACTGGCCCAAGGTGAGATAACATCTATCACAGCACCTCACCTAACTGAATCGGGTAGCAGGTATCACCTTCATGCTCCAAGCCCAAGGAGTGAGATAACATCAAACCTTCAGGAGGTGTGGTAACCGTATCACTGCGTACTTAGGTGACTTGAGGTACACTAACATCAAACCTTCAGATATAAAACTCAGTGTTTGAAAATGCTGTTTGGGTAGTGCCAGAGAAAAGCTTGAATACTTCCTGGAGGTGACGTGGGAAAGCGGAGGTGCCCAAGGAATCCAAGGTGGAGGTGGAATCAGACACTGTATCACCGTCAGGAGCTAGAGGTGACGCACTGGGAGCGGAGGTATCACCTTCATGGAGGTGTGGTAACTCCAAGGGCTTTGTGCAGAGAAAAGCTGCTCCAAGGAGAACCGTATCAAACCTTCAGGAGTGTGGTAACTACCCCACTGTAATCACTGCTGTACCCACTGGGTAGCCTGTTTGTAGTGCCAGAGAAAAGCTTGAATACTCTCCGCGTTGGGTGGTCAAGCTGGAGGTGACGCACTCAAACCTTCAGGAGGTAACATCAAACCTTCAGTGGTAACCATGTCACCTGTTTGGGTACCTTGAATACTCCCCTGCGTTGGGTGGTGGTCACTGAGGTGACGAACTGGGAGCGGAGGTATCACCTTCATGAAGGAGAGATAACATCAAACCTTCAGGAGGTGTTAACCGTATCACTGCAACCTCACTATAAACTGTTTGGGTAGTGCTGTTTGGGTAGTGCCAGAGAAAAGCTTGAATACTTCTCTGTGTTGGGTGGTCAGGAGCTAGAGGTGACGCACTGGGAGCGGAGGTATCACCTTCATGCTCCAAGGAGTGAGATAACATCAAACCTTCAGGAGGTGTGGTAACCATGTCACCACCTACCTCACTGACGTGTTGATTGGTTTAACCACACTACCAGATAAACAAATAATGTACTAGGGCTTTGACCTTGTGGCTAAAGTTCTTAAATCACAGGTTTGTTTTTGCTATGGCATAAAACATATTATGTTATGATTGTTTCCTCTTAACAAAAGGCTGTAAAAGATTCTCTAGTTACTGGTATTCTATGACTGTCATGTCGTTATCGTAGTTCATGGTGAAATTCGATAATATCTATATTTTCTCGGCTAGGACTAAGGACTTTTTTGTTACAGATTAATTAATGTTGTTTGTCCGAAAGAGAGCTAGATGTGTTTGAGTGAAAAATTGTACATATAATAT
Organism: Matsumurasca onukii; assembly: GCA_018831715.1. Classification (NCBI taxonomy): domain Eukaryota; kingdom Metazoa; phylum Arthropoda; class Insecta; order Hemiptera; family Cicadellidae; genus Matsumurasca; species Matsumurasca onukii. The sequence continues at coordinate 18,089,308 of CM032060.1, read as the reverse complement.
TTGACCATTGCGATGAATGTATTCATCAAAGAGATAGCTGGTTGAGACCGTTCTATCATAGCTTTAATTCACTCCCAAAACGTACGTGAAAATTAGGGGTTTCTGCAAAACTGCAAAGCTTCTGCAACAACCGTTGAGTAACACGCCATTTCGCCATATGTACGCACCATATGAGTTCAGAAACCTGTGGCATTCGAAGCCAGATGTGATCGCGTAGAAGGGTTTCACATCATCTAGCACAGGTAACGGGAAAGAGGCTGGGTCGCGTTAAATATGTAAAGTGCGTGTTGCAAACTGGCGTGTAGAACAGTCGGTGGCCGGCAGTTGAGGTAATTTGATGACACTAAACTAGAGAGCCGGCAACGTAGGTGTCATTGTGAAGTAGGAACAATCGCTCACTTACCGATCCTTGTGAAATCTAGGATGGACTTGCCGCCAACATGAGGCTGGAACAATGGAGGTTCTAGTGCCTCCTACGTCGAGTGCTGGTACTGCTGTGTCATCGTCGGTCGCGAGCAGGGTCGCTAACATGAGGCAAAAATATGGAAGAAGTCGAAAATATGAAATTGAGGCGGAGAAGAAGTCGATTATAAAAAGACAACGAAGAAGGCGATCGAATGAGGACGAGATATAGTAGAAGTCGAAAACCTGAAGAAAAGGCAAAGAAGAAGTCGAAAAGATCAAGACAAGACGTAGAAGAATAACTAATCATAATAAGGCGTAGAAGAACAGAAGTCAATAACTTCAATATAAGGCATCGAAGAAGTCGACAACATAAATTAAGGCATACGTTTACACTTGATGAAATCGTCGCGACGTATAAAAGGTCGGATTGACGAAGAATTTGTAAAAATCATACCAAAACATGGACCGTAAAGCATCGAAGAAGAAAGAAGTAAAAAAAGGAACAACAGCAATTGGTAGACGACCTAAACAAAGTTAAAAACAACACTTTTATCAAAGAAAAAAAGCAAAAGATCGTGAAACTAATCCACCTACGAATGAAAATAAATAAACTTGTAGTTTTTGAAGGCTTACTCCACACATGTGCAAGAGATGTATCCTGTAATCTCGTCATGGGCTCGTCGAGAGCAGTTTTGTCTGTAATACTGTACCTGCTGCACAGTAGTTTGAAGAACTTGGTCTATGAAGAATCAAGTCTGCAAAAAAAACATTGTCTATAAGAAATATCGAACGTTACTCCAAATCGTAGATACGAGGAAAATTACCAATATGATCCCCATATTACGTGCACATGACACCAACCGAAGACACAATCAGTGATATAATACGTTACCCAACTTTGGGAAAGAAGGGATCATTGTTGGTGGAGGCTTATGATAATGTGACATGTCCGGAAGCAGTTCACGCACGTAACCCTGGTCACCTGGGATTAGTTCCCAGCTTCTATACAAACAACATACAGTAAGTCTATACATGATACACTGCACCTTATGTGATACACGGTGCGTTATCATGTAATGTAGGTGATTAGTGTGGGAGCTGAGATCATGTAACCCACATTCAGATTGAGTGGTTCATCCATGTGAACTTCGGTGTAAGAATTGTTTTTGACGGCTGATGAAAATAATTTTGAACGCGTTACCGAACAAACTACTCTGACTTTAACTATCTAAAAACAGGTTAACATTATTTAGGCAAAACTTTTACGAGGCTATGTGTAGGAAAGTCTGTTATCTACAGTAATTATGTCGGCACAGATGCAAATAGCAAATTTGTTATGGTTTCTTTAGTATAGAGGTTGCTTAGCCTTTAATAGCGGATTCAATCTACAATTTGATTGATGCAACTTAATGCTATTATCTTAACACTTCAACTGCATCAATGGTTGACACATTCGTATCACAAGTGCACATACTTGATAATGTAACTTAACTACTTAACTTTCGATTTAGATTACTTAGGTTTTGCACGGTTTAATTTTAATAGTAGTTTAATTCAATCAAATCTAAGTCTCAGAGTTTATTTAAGTTTCTTACATTGACTGTTATTTCAATCAGAGTTGTTTCACGTTAAAGAATATTAACTGTTTTCTCAAAGTCCACAGTTACCTACTAGTAGATGCGGCCCCATTGCGGCCATCATCTCAACAGTATGATTTTCCTTGTCTTGAGAGTACACCGTTGTTGCCAGCAGATTTCAACCTAGATGTTTTTGAACAAACTTCATAAGATAAACATCAATATCGGCTAAAGCGCCGCTTGCATGAGTGAATCGAATTTCCTTTGCGATTTGCTACTCTTATTCGCTCCGTTCACAGCTTCGCTTTGCCATTCGGCCGTTCTATTACCACGGGTGTTAAAAGTTTGTCTTGTTTAACAACAAACCTCAACTTTTTCTTGCGTTATTGTTGCAAAACGTTGACTACCTAGCCGATGCCTGTATAAAACTATATTTTATTGTAAGTTAACAAATAATGCCTTATCTAAGTCTTGAAATCGGATAACATATAATGCAAACTAGAGTCCAACCAACCCCTCAATATTTTTACACAATAAGGTCCATTATATTCAGCCAATGAAGCTTCTTAGTTAGTTGAAAGATCCAGCGTTGTGGCACGACTTTGAGCGTATTAGCAGTGAACCTGTTACGGTTATGATGAGAAGTGTCAATGTATAACGTTGCCACATTGTAGCAGCGAGCACGGTGGAGTTACCGTTCCTTCCATCACACGTGTCACAATGGACAATGGTAGTCACGTGACCCAAGAACAAGGCTCACTTTTTGATGCGACATTAAGCATTCTGAGGAGGCGGAGGCAAGAACCTGTGTCGCATCTGCTGGCCCAGGTTCAAAACTGTACGGGACTTGTGTGTTCAATAGGAAACCTCAACAAATACAAGTCGGAGGAAGGAAACTACCAAAACCTAAGTGTCAAGGCATTTTCTAACCATGAAGTACTCCTTCATGTGTACTTTCAACTGAGTAGAGAATTTTCAAAAACATACACTCTAAATCAGACTTTTGGAAGAGATTATCACCTCGAACGATTTAAGAGTTTACCTAATATTTAATATAGACTTTGCCCATTTTATGTAATGCATTATCAAAAGCTTTAAAGATGCCTGTTTTCTTGGTTCAATAGTTTGCTTTGAATCATGTAATTCCTGTGTTTTAGTCGATATTTGAAAAGAAAAGTAGAATGATGTGGCCGCTATCTTGATAACGTGCATATGTTGTCGAGAGTAAGGTTAGGTTCTGGCAAAAGTACGTGCAGTTTGACAGAGATTTCCAAAATCGAAATGGGAAAATCAGTTGATATTTCCAACCTGTAAGTTAGGATTCACAATTTCTAAGTTGGGGTTCTCAACTAGACAGCTGGTGCGAAACCAGTCGCCGTAGTTGAATAATTCATACATCAACTCGACTGGATTTCCGTCTTTCAAATTTAGAGTGCAGTTGAATGTTTAACTTCAGTACATTACTACATCCACCTAAACCCAATAAAGTAAATGTAAAATTCTCCTCAATATCGTGGGGATCAACCCTGAAAATCCAAAAATTTAGTGGACTACGAGATTGAACTTGCGTTGTGTTTTATCAAGTGTCTAAAATTCTGGAAACTGGAGTGCTCGAATATGATGGATAGACATCCTGTTGAACTTTGACTCATTCATGATGCCGTGATTGTTTCAAAAAGACAGACGTAAGAAGAAACCAGGAAATGTATGTGATCTCATACTGAAGTGTTTGAAGTTGCAAGATGGTTCAGATCAAAGTCAAGTGGTTCCGACTCCGACAATCTGTTTAGTGTTTATCGTTGAGCAACACTTGGTATGTTGAGTCAGCGCGGTTTGTAGTGTTGAGTGATTTCTGTGAACTGTTTACCTCTGGTCATCAAGTACAAAGCTGCAAACTAAGCATATTTCAACAAGGAACTCGTTGTTGGTAAACTCATGGTCACATAACCGCCTCTTTATGTACTTTAGCCAATTATTCGAGAAGTTGTATTTGCTGTGGTCATGTTTTACTGTTATTTTTACTAGGAATTCATATGGCATCTTCAAACCCCAAAACCGGTGCCCATCATTTCTGCCTGCCTCGATCATCTCAATTTATCAAATAAAATTGAGCAAAAACCCCAAGGTCTCCTCATGCCCTTCAGCATGACAAAATGCACAGTTTTATTAGGTAAAAGTTCTTTATGATGCAATTAGATTGTATTATTTGTGTTCAATGTACGTACGGACAAATTGTACATCTGTTTTATTAAATATTCATCGTTCCTTTGATCACAGGCTAGGCAGGATGACGCAGCCAAGTCTGTCCTATACCTAATAGTTAATGCTACTATGCACGGTGACCAAATTACACAAAACATACATCAAATTTCGAAATTCCCTACAGCATCAACCATTCTTATTGGCAGTTAGGGCTGCCGTTTCAAAGTCACATTTTTAAACTGTAGAAAATAGAAAGGGTTTAAATTGTAATCACTAATCAGATTCGGGAAGAACTATGCTGGTAACAAACTCAGTTTAAAGCCGTATACCCGTATTCAAAACATATTTCGAAGTCCCGTTTATCTAATCTATAATATAAAAATGAATCGCAAAATGTGATGGTAAATAACTCATCAACAACGCCTCAATGTTTTTTTCAACGCCTATTTTTTTTTATCGTTGGAGTTCAAGGATGGTTTAACCAGAAAAATTTAATTGTCCGAAAACAGCCCTTTTTATTTTTCCCATACAAACGTTTTCTAACTAAAACGTAGTCAATTTGAGCTTTATTGCTATTCGTTGCCAGCTGATGACATAAAACATATAGGTACGGCTTGAAGGACTTCAAGTCAAATCAAATAAAGAAAAAAAACAACAACAAACTGTCAATATTGATTTGACGTTGTACATTGTGTTGTTTTCTAAATCACACTCGCCCAAATATTCAAGCTACAATCTGTGTGTACATGGTGTGCTGAGTGGCCGAGTGCTGACCCTACACACTCTCGCCCGCTAGCAGCGCAGCCCAGCCCGGCGGTGGGTCAGCACGGAGCTGGTTGCATACTTGAGCCGGTTTGGAGGCCGCGGAACCGTTGGAGGCCGTGGTGTGCGCCTCCAAATTCTCTTTCTACACAGCCACCGCCCTACTTATCAGTTACATAAGCCTCTTCAGGAAACGACCGTGTAATAGCTCTTCTTTATATAGGTTAATACGGTGTTAATTTTTTATTCGCGCGCTCCGATTCCTTCCAAATGATAATATTTAGAACCGAATCCTTCTAATTTGGTCGAATTGACACGGTTCTGAGAGAAACCCGCCGCGCCAGGCGCCAAGGTCAGGTGTGATAAAACACGCTTACTGAATTCTGTAAATTGTGTTCTGCGGTGGAAAGGAAATACGCAAATCGATACAATTGTCAAGGTTGTTTCAGTAATTGACTTCGTTTTGCAATGAAACTTTTGTAATACGGTATTATACTGTAGTATAAATCAGTTACGAGTTATAAATATCAATGCATATTGTATTAATAGTGCTATTTGATATGCAAGGTGTAGGCGTATGCACTACCTTTACGAGCACTGTGTGTAGTCTGGTAAACGTGAAAGCAATAACATGACGAGCGCTGTATTGAACAGAGATACTGTAGCTACTGTCTCCGAGGTGACAGAAGCCAGCGAGTTTTTATCATGACGTCACTGAACGCATTTTTTTCCTGTTGTGGGCCCAATTAATTTGTTTGCAAGAAATTCCGAATGCAAGAATTACCAACCAAAGCAAGAATATAGCCGACACGTAGCCAAGAGCGCTAAGGTGAATCTTCGCGAATTTCCAATAAAATAAAAAGGTTTTATTTGTCCTTTTTAAATTAGACAAAACTCTGTTGTACGTACACAATAAATTACTAAATTTTTAAAATTTATTTTACAAGTTTTGTCCTTCTTACTCTGGGGATTGGCTTGAATTGGAATCAATTTATTTTGTAATGCTTATGTTTCAAAATAAACAAACAGCAACGTTGTTATTGTAATTACAACTAGATTAATATTGATCTAGGCTGCCACGACCAGGGAAAACCTGGAAAACAGGACAAAGTCAGGAAATGTCTGGGGAAATCACGGATTTTTTTCTTTCCTATGGAAAATGTATGAACTGTGAATCTTGTGATTCCTTGTAGTATTGTAATCCAGTTATGTTATAGACATAAACTTCAGACAAAATTTATATGTTTTATAGCGTATTTTTTAAAATATTGTGTTAAAATATGTTTGTGACTTCTTCTCACCAATAATGCTTGTAAAGCTTCACGAACGATCAGTAAATACTGTAAAATGATGGTTGGCACGTTTTAAAAATGGCGTGGAAAACGTGCACAAGTCGGGAATTTAGTTTTAGAAAAAGGCGTGGCAACCCTGACACTCGTAATTAATAGTAAAAGTATGTTACAACATTATTTTGAGTGAATTTAACTGTTTTAAACATGTTTAAATCAAGTTGCAAAATTATGAAAACCCATCCACACTGCTTACAGGTAGTGTAATATCAGTCATCCAACCTCTGTAACAAATCCAAACACTCGACATATTCTCCTTTATAGTTTCCTTTTCAATAAAACCACCGTTCGAAGAAATGGTATTTCTTCTGTCACATACAAAGCCGTTAAGCGAATTTTTGTCAGTTAAAACAGCAGTTTCCGTTTTAGTCAACCAAGCAAGAACCCATGTTTACCACTGAATTAGCGGAGTCTTAATTATTTCTCTCTCACAGTGTCTGTGGACGAGGGGTAGGTGGAAATCCAAGTGTATCTTCTGTTTCAAAAACATCAGCTCTAGTAGGGTTGTCTTGTCTGGCTCAGTTCTTTGAAGAGTCGCGCGTGCTGCCGACCTTGCCAGTCAAGAGAAATGGTAGTAGCGATATTCCAAGTTAGCTCCGCTCACTCAAAAAGTGGCAAAACACGGTTTCGTAGTCCCCTGTTTCCGACTCCGTTTATGAACCTAAACGCCTAAACGTACAAATGCGGGTTTATATGATAGAGTAAAAGTGGTCTATGTTCCTTACACACGAGAAAAGCAAATACTGCTTGCGAAAAAATTAAAACACATTTTTAAAATATTCTATTTTGACCAACTTCAACCTTTTTTGCTAACTTTGGCGTAAGATTTTTAAAGCCAGATTATTATAAGCCTAGAGACAACCTTGAGATCATGGTAAACCAATTTCCTAATATCTACACCAAAAAATAGCGTCCTAAACGGGGGACTACATTTGAGCAACATTTTCTTGGGTGATCAATCCTCCTAAATGTGAGTAGCTGAGGCTCGTGACGGCACGGAGGAAGGGCCGTGGTTACGTAGAGTATAGCTGCGAGTACGCGGGGTGAGGAAGTGACAGATTTGCCAGCACTCAGCAGTGAGTAGTGTGAGTAAGGTCAGGGTAAGTGTAAGTACTGTGGGTACAGAGTTCCTGGAAGTGACTGTGTCAATGTCAAGTCTCGGTGTCGCCAGGCAAGCACAGTGTACTGGCTGGAGCTGGAGGTGGAGGTGGCTGTAATTGTGCCGTTCAATGTCACTGTTGGCCGTGCTATTACAAGTATACCACACGTAACTAAGATGGTACACTAAAATGACAAAACTTCTATACTCTTAAAATGTGTGTTACAAGTTTGCTTAAGTTTCATAGGCTTCACGAAACTGATGAGTCTACAGAAATCACTCTTCAATCACCTGGTCAAAGAGTGGAGGGTCTGAATCTGATAAAAATAAATTTTGGTCAGAACAATAAATACAGTTTTAAATGAAGAGGCATTATAGGCCTATCGAAATTAACGGAGACAATGCACAGTTACCATTGTTATGGTTTTGGACAACTTGAATCGAACCCTGAAATATATAAACACAACCGACCATTTCTTTCTCTGTGTAATGAACAGCTGACACTCTGACAGACATGCAGGGAAATTATTAAGTTGATTGACCACCATTACCTTAAAAAGGAGACCATTTAATTACTATTAAGAAATATTACGGATGCTAGTGTTAGGTTAGGTAGAAATACCACGTTGATAACTCATTAATTTTACAATACTACTGAATGTATATTATTACGTTGCTCGTCCACCCCAACGCAACATATTCGGTGGTGTTACTTAAAAATTTCTCAAAGACTTGTATATTGAGTTACGACGACATCTTTGATTAAATTTCAGCACAAAATCCGTACACAAAACAAACCAATATCTAAGCAATTATTGTTTCTGTTTCAGGTGAGCAGTGTTAGCAGATTTCTGCGTAGATGTGTGTGTGTGTGCCAGTAAGTATGTGTGTGAAATAGCAGATTTATCTACTGACTTTCCGTGCGGGTATCACATTGAAACCTACAGTTAATTACTGTTCCCTAGTTTTAACCATGGAATAATTCCCCCTTTGCAACCCTATAAATTCCTGCGTAATAGAAAACAGATGTGTCAAATTAACGGATCAACGACATGATTAATCTCTAGACAAGAGCCTGCTTTGTGATCCGCTGAGTTGAATAGACTGTTTGGAAAGCTATCAACCTAAATATCTGTGAATGGTAGAGGTAGAGGTACGTGCCGTGGCGGGCCGGAGGTCAACTGACTCTGACTGGATTATCAGCTGATTCTAATACCTCTCACATTGTTGAGGTAATAAGGTCGAGGCAACAACAGTCAGCTGTCAGCTATAGCAGCTCCGTACTCAGTTGCACGTCTCCGGTCTCCCCTCTACATACGCCGTATGATTACATTACAACAAATCCCACACAATAACAGAAATGTGCATAATCTGCATACTGTTGTAGTGCTGCCAGTTTTCGTAGTTCATGCACATACAAATTATAGTAATGCGTGTAAGTTTGGTTTTGATGATATTTGAACTGTGAACCATATAAGCCGTAAAAAGTTAACTAGGCGGCTCAGCCTAAATGTCTCTAAAGATTAGATTATTTTCATTTGTTTTTATGTGTGGGTTTTCCCTGTGATTGGTATAAATAAATAAATAGTTTTTGTGTTAACAATTTACATGTTACACAAACGTCAATTCTTTTTAAACGCTAAAATTTTCCACACATTCTAACATCAATCCTAATCAGACATACATTTTGACATTCCGTCTCTCTCATTCATTCGAATTATACCACTACAATCAGTAGTCAGTTAGTATTTTCCCAGTCATGTGTCATAAACTCTTCTGTGTTGTAAATGCTTCGGCTGTCAAAACCTTTTCAAACGAGTTTTTAAAGCCTTAAGCTCTGGGGAACTTAATAGAATGGCAACCTGTTGACTAGTTGAACTCCTACCTGAGAAAATAAACGTTCATGAACAAACTGCCGTTCTGTGTCTCCCAGTTCGGAAGTTCTCCCTGCTTCTAGTTTCATAAGAGTGAATGTCACATCCTCTTACGCAGACCGCACTTAGATTTGAAAAAACAGACGTTTACAAAAATAGAGGCAAGGTAGTGTCAACAATGCAAATTTTTGATCTTGGCCTACGACTCTCTCCATTGTAATTTTGCAATGGTTCGACTGCTTTTTCAGAATGAAAACTCTCAAAACTTGATTTGAGCATCACCCACAAAGCCAATCCGTACGAAAGTGTGGGTAGATTACTCCGTAATACGCCGTCATCTGACTACGGTATTGTAGAGAGCATGGCCGTGTTTTTGTTGTGCTACTAATGTTACTACGAATTTTGTTAATTATTGCATAGGATGCATCGTGTTAGTAGTCATGATAAATAGATTAAACTTTATTGTCGACTATAAAAGGAATATGTATCATAAATCTGATTAGAATGCAAATAAACTACAACTTATGAAACCTTTCATCACATGTTTGAAATCTACCAACTTTCAAACTCTCTAACTCCTGAGTCATATTTAAATAATGAGTTTGTATTAAAAACGTGATTGAAATGTTACAAATCGTATCATTTGGACAAATCATAAACCTTCAGGTTGAGAAGTTGTCAAATCAAAGTATATTTAAATCATGATTCACGTAAGCTCAAACAGATTGCAGAAGAACCAGTAGACGTAGAAAGGTGAAACAAATTTTATTCAAATTAACATCTGAGGATTACAGGGGATTTTAACTATCCCGGTACATACAGAGTGTGCATAAAACTGTAGGTCGTGTGTTCGAATATCGGTGTTGGCATGTAAAAGTATCATGACTTACATCATTGGAAAGATTATGCTTTTACAGCATTTATGTGAAAATACACCAAAATATTGACTCGCTAAAAAGTGGCAAGCGTTAACGTAATAATTTTGGGTATTTATGGAACACCCAATATGTTTGTTTATTTTAACATTTTGACATCGATCGCGGTTTTAAATCATATAAACTCTCCAACAATATGTCATAAGTGCACATGTTTTTAAAACTAAAGTGCTCCCAAAAACGTTTAGTTTAAACGTGTTCAAAATGGCTGACTAAAATGTTTAACCAAAACGTACAACGTGTTGGGAACTATTTGTTATAAAATACAAACTTCAATTTTTTTAATTGTTTCCTATTTGGACAATTGATGTTTGGTCCGAAGATAGTTAAACAATGTTTCTGAAAGGACTCACTAAAAAATAAAAATGTACTGGATTGGTCGTTCTCCAACTTGAATTTATTTTGTCTTCCTCGTATTTACACTTGAATGGGAACGAAATATTACAATGGAATCGTTTTCACGATGGTTAAAAATAGAAATGATAGAACCACGACCCGAAAACAAGTGCTTCGTTTGTTTATGCCCAACAAATGATATATTGCCACGCGAGACTATGTGCCATTGGCATTTTGTAAGATAAACTTAGATTTTGATTAATATAAATATTTGAGCTATATCTGTGTTGGATTGCTAGGGTGCTTATAAAACAATTTTGTATGGCGGCCCTTTTGAAAGTGTTTAAATTAAACGTTTTTGGTAACATCATTCTTTTAAATGAAAATTTGTGACATAGTGTTGAAAAGCTTATTTGAACCAAGATCACTAGTAAAAATCAGGTTTAATGCACTCATAAACAAACCCAAAGGATGTTCCGTAATTAACAAAAGTCTTTACGTTAATGACCGCCAATTTGTAACGACTCAAAGTTTTGGGATGTTTACACAGAAAGCAATTAGCAATTGAATGTTCAGCTTTCCGTTGATGTATGACATGACACACCTTTATATTCTAAAACATCGCTCTTCGAACATATGACCTACAGTTTAATTACCACCCTGTGTACTGTGAGAATCTGTACTATTAGTATTTCGGTTAGGGTTGTCCGGAGTGTTGAGATCTCGGAATCTGGCTGGGGTAATTCAGAATTTTTTGAATAGAAATGGTCCTTAGTGTGTGGAGGGTGGGGGAAACGAATACAATTATATAGATTTTTATTTTTATGGGGTTTTTGAGGTCCGCAATTCCCCATGTTATATTTCTTTTTTTTAGTAAATATTTATTAGTAAATATCAACGGATTTGTTTGAAACTCGACACCTAGTTGTATACCATTAACCCAAAGACCCCTACTGATTTTGGGGTTCATGGGGCACAATATATGGATTTGGGGGAGGGTTAAAGGGGCAAGAAATAAAAATCATAAAAATCGATGCGGGGTATAAAAAAAAGAATATTATGCTGATTTCAAAATATATTGGTTGTATACCAAATTGTTAGGGGAGGAAGGGGTTAAAAGTGGGGTAAAACATCGGGATGACCGAGTTTTACAAAGCGGCACCGAGGCCTTCGCTCGCGAGCCCCCAGCTAGCTAGTTTAAACTATTTGTCTTATGATTTCGGTGGGATTAAGTTCGTCTCATCTCTCTACGAGGTGCTGCGTATAGCGTCTGCCTGGTGTATGCAACTCAACTATGTATATATACTGTGTTATCTGGACCATTACACTAAGCGCGGCGCTGTGTGGCTACTGGTAGCCGGGGTCTGGACTGAGCTGAACTGAGGTGTAGGTGACCGGTTATGAAATGTGCTCGGTTCAACAGCCGAGCTAAGTGAGCTCATACTCGATAGATGCTTGGCCTACATGTACCCACTCTCACACTATACGCCACCCGTCATCACTTGACCACTACTCACTACTCACTAGTGTAAACATCATATTTATAATAAAATGTGTGTTGCTGCGCATAACTCAACAACGCCTGACCTTAATTTTTAAATGTTCGTTCAAGGATGGTTTTACGGCGAGAAAAATTCGAATAATTGCCGGAAAACCCTTAAAACAGCCCTTTCTTATACAAACGTTTTCTTACTAAAACGTAAACAATTTGAGGTTTATTGATATTCGTTGCCAGCTGATATCCCTATTTTTATAAAACATGTGTACGGTAGAAAAAAAAAACAAAACATTTTTGACAGGACGAAGTCTGTCGGGTCCGCTAGTTTATTATAAAATATGTTTTAATTACCTCCGTCAATAACTAAAAATTGTGTTGAGTAAAACTAGAAAATTTAACAAAAACCAACAATCAACGTACTGTATATTAATTTATTTCGGTGTTTAGTACAGTAATGTATATAGTGTTGGACTTTCCAACTTCAATAACTAAGTTAGCAGGTGGATTTCTCCAAGGGCTGTACGTATAATAGTGGTTTTCCTGGGAAGTAGCGACCCTCAACACAATTTTTGGATATTGATGAAGGTAGTAAAAACGTATTTTATGGTCAAATAATATGCAAGACAAAAAATGAACCTTTGTAAACCTTTTTTGTAATACAGTATAACCGTGTTCAACTGTATTATGAACAGCAAATTAATTGAAATGTTTTCTACACACACACACAGTGAGTTTACCATTATTGACAACATTTAATTTCTGCTCAGTGCCTTGAATGTCAAAGTAAACAAATTCTGAGGTAGTTTTTAATTTCTGCCCAGTGCCTCGAATGTCAAAGTGAAGAAATTCGTAGGTGTTTTTTTCAATATTCAACCGCTCAAGAACCCACTTAATATTTTAAAATAAAAAAATCCTCTTTTAGTGGCTATACTATAAAAGGAGTTGTTCATACAACATTTCAAGTTTCTAGGCCTAATACTTTCGACTCAGCGAAGATAGTTAGTCGGTCAGTCAGGACAAAGCCTTTTATAAATATAGATTTTGAACTAATTTAAATAAAAGAAATGCATGCTTGTCAGGGCTAGCAATTCACTTTCCTTAAGAAGCAATAGGTTACGTCGCTAGTTAACCTCGGTTGGCGTTCATTAACCTTTTTCTGTCGACTGACGTGCAAAGACTCCCACAACATTTTCAAATAGTAAAATGGCTGATCAACTGTCAACAAGAATATGAGTTTGCTCTTTTAAGCTCCTGTAAATGAGTACGCGTTACAAAACCAGCGTACCTAAATAATTTCAGATGTTATTAATTAATCACATGTCTATAGTTGCCTGAAAATGTAGATTTTTGCATAATTTTGAATTGTAGAAAACATTTGAAGCTTGGAAACCATCTACATATAGCCCTATAGAAAAAGAGCATAGCAAAGATGTAACCTATGAATATCCTAGAAATAGCTTGGACACTATCAATTTAAGCTGTATAACATATAATAGTAGCTTTTTATTTTGTAAACTTGTATGTTTTACGGGAAAAATGAACTCATAAGAGGAAGTAGCATTCACTCTTATGCGACTAGAGGCAGGGAGAGCTACCGAACTGGGAGACACAGAACGGTAGCTCATGAACGTTTGCCTTCTCAGGCAGGAAGTTCTGTTTGTCACCACACTTCCAAGTTCGATTAAGATTGTTTTTGATCGCGTAAGTCTTTTATAGTCAGTCGAGTTTATGGCACACGACTGAGACACCGACCTAGGAGAAGAGGGCTAGAGTGCAATGATTCGAGTGAATGTTGTGGAATAAAAGAAATGTATACTCGTAGGCTTTTGCGACCGGCGTCACAACTACGAGTATAATTAACTTCCTTCGGAGGAACTAGATTATTATGCAAGGTGAGTTTTAAATGTCCCCCACCATAACTTTTGAAAAGGAAATATTTTTAAACCCCTTTAGGGAATGTTTTTGAAGGATTCTGAAGTTTGTTTTGACGTACTTTGCGTCACCCATCCTCGCCCAAAATACCGGGGAGCCCTATAGTTAAAAAATGCAATCTCCTCCGTTGTGGCAACTTAAAAGAAAGGGAATTTCAACACGAATTCAACGACGCAAAGAAAGGTTTTTATCTCGACTTGTTTTTTTGTTATACCAATTTAAAGATGACGTCAAATTAGGCATAAAAATGCCACATTTCACATACAATTTAGTTTGAATGACAAAATTCTCTTTGAAATACTCTGAGGGATTATGTTACTCGTATAGGGTTGTGATGTTTCCCTCAGAGTATTTTGAGGAAAGTTTTGTCATTCAAAGTACGTCAAAACAAACTTCAGAGTCCTATAAAAACATTCCCCAAAGGGTTTTAAACAATATTTTCTTTTTCAAAAGTTAATGGGTGGGGACATTTCAAACTCACCCTGAATATATGTTTGAACAAATGTGAGAAGGAAAGCCAAATTTTAGTTTTCACAGTGACGTTAACGCTATACATTTGTTGTTAACATGATTACGCAATAAACAATTGATTTGTTTATGTAGCTACTGCGCACGATTGATATACGGTACCGAGTTGTCACCCGCCTACTCACTAATCACCCCCTGCGCAGAGCCCAGTGCGCACGTCATTACCGCGCATGCGTATTATCTCCCCCCCCCACTCTTCTCTATTTACTTTATCCACTGTTATTTTTCCATTTCCGACCTTTTTGTTGCCCCGTCGTCTCGTTAAATTTTAATGGACTGTAAATTCCTACAGCCGACGCAGGCATTGACACCGCTCGCCACTCAAGGTGCCGGGTAAGGAACGCTTTTTGTCCTAGCTAACTGCTGGCGAGATATGTTCTTAATGTTGAGGGAATTGTAACGTGCGTGTTTTGTGTGATTCGAGGTGAACGAGTTTTCAAGGGATTTAAGTAATGCGTTTACATTGACGTTTGTATGAATCTGGGAGGCGAAAGTAGTGTAGTAAGATTTTAATTTCTTTTTTAAGATTTGTTTAAAATCAATATTAAGTTAAATTTGTACTGTAAAAATAAAACCAACCGAGTACTAAGTACTAAAACTTTGATTTATTAAGCTCTTTTTGCAGAAAGAATGTTTGTTATTTTACTTGACATAAATTGAGTATATGGAATCACATTGTGTCATAATATCGAATCGCTTTGTGAAACTGAAATTTATTGCTCATTTTACTATATGATTTTTATGTAGAATGGATCATGTAACTCGATCTTGTTGGTTGAAAGAATACCTTATTCCTGTTAATTACAGTCAGCTTATTATGACGATTACTTCAATAGTAATAACTATAGTATAATTACACATTTTAACGGTTGTAAAAGGAAGTGGCAATTGACTTACGAGTAGAATTGTGAATTCTCGCTTAGCTCAGACGACTTAAAGTGTGTCCATTGTGAAAATAAAGTAACCATTTTATGTAAGGTACATTTTTATATCTAGTTAATTTTAAATAATAGCCTACATGGTAACAATACCTTTTGAAACATATCCATCCACTCTGCTTAAAAACAGCTTGGTAACATCATAGACTAACGGAAGGTAGAGTTCGTTTGTCTGTGGTCACATGTATACAATTTTTTTGACACATCCCAAAATGTCTCCTAGAATCCATGACTAGAGAAGATTCAACAAAGAGAATTGTTGTGTAAGAAAGAATCCATTATGAAGTGTGAACACAGGTTTCACATTGCCTCGATGAGCACTGACATTTGCAACATTTCACGCCGCTTGAGGCGAAGAGGATTCGCCAATACCACAACAGATGTGTCCTGTTTGTCACAATCACGCGGGAGATCAGCTCTCTTACATAAACCTATAACGTTATTGACATTTGAATCGTTGATAAGGAGGTCGGATGTTTCAATGTAACGCTAGTGTGGGCGTGAGTGAGGCACGATGAATTGGAACGTGCATTTTAAAATGAGCTGAACGGAGACCAAGAAAGAATTTTGAGGACTCGGCATTTTGCCTGAATGCGGAACTGTCGTTTCTCGAACTTACAGAATTAGTACTCCCTGCTGTGCACAATCAAAAGCGAGGCCATTAGTTGTGATAAATGCATCTAAACATGCAGGAAGTGTAGGCTGGAGCAAGTGTACCGCAGGTTGGTGTTGTCAGTGCCCTTTGCGGCGGTGAGTGGCGCGGGGTTTTGCTTAGTAAAGATGCGCGCTGCAGTCGAGGTGAGGGAATGCCGGAGCTGTAGGTCATCCTGTGACGCAACGTCTTCTCTACTGTCTCCTACACCTGCTTATGGTGACTCTCCAGACAGAACATGTGTGGAGACGTTCCTTTTTCTTTTTCCCAGAGTCTGCCTCAGTAGACATTAGACAACTCAGGGAAATCCTAAATTCGTCCGCACAAGAAATACACTACACTGAGCACGTAACAACTGGCTAAACAACGAGCCTTCTTTCAACTGATCCATGTTAGAGTAAAGCTACAAAATACCAATTTAATGGAGTTTTGAGAAGTCGTGACCTAGACAGTTAAAGGTTTCGCTCGTGTTGTAGAACCCCAGTGACACTATTTTGTGCATTAGCTTCGCCCAATATTGACTCCTACCACCTCCACAAGCGCTGTTCGTGTAGACTTTCCTTTGATAAAACAAACATGTTCAACTGGCAAAATGACAAGTTTAGAAACTAGACAAAATGGAATTCAAAAAGCTAACTTTCCTTTTTTTAACTTTGGATTGAAGGTACAATTTCAAGAAAACGCTCCATAGGCGTTTAGATCATTTCCGTGGCTGTATGATGCGATTATGACGTGAGCTCATTGATTTTTGGAGCAAAATGTCGAAAAGAGTGTTTGGAAGCAAAGCCTCCCAGCTGGCCAAATATACTTTAGATTGAAGTAGAGATGTTTTTTGCTCTACATCTAGTGAAGTGGTTTTTTAAAGATTAAAAACTAATCTTTAATTGCGCATAACGCAAACGTGTCATGTAGCCGTCATTGTATTAAGTTTCTAAATTTTTGCATCCACCTACACACAACTCCCATCCAGCATACAATATGTTTATTGACGCCCATTAAATCGATAGTCTGTTTTCCCAGTATCCCAGTTATGTGCCCTGGATTCGGTACTAATACAGATTTCGATAGTATCCGCTCTAAGGAGACGCACTATATTTGATTGGTGTACGAGTATTTGCTGCACCTGCAGTTGCGAAATCTGTGTAGATGATTTAGCACGGCGTTGCTCAAGAGCCGTGTCACTAGCGGCTAGTATAGGAGGCGTTTGCTGCGGTTACCCAACACAACAGACAGGTTCTATTGGTTTCAAGGATCCATGTACACATTCCAGCTGCTGCAGCATCGATATACAGGTGCTTTAGAGTGTGGTCGCTGAAACTTGGCAATACCATCAAACCAGGCTAATGTAGTAGCACTTTACCCGATGGTTTCCCTTCATACGTGAGCTTTGATTCAATTATTGAAATATATGACCATCATTTTTCCACCTTGGCCAAAATAAAAACATTTTAATACTGTAGGTGTATATTCTTCGAAACGCATAATTGAAATTTTCGGATTCAATGCGTTTAGTAGATTTTACTGCGTTTGATTGGTTTTTTAAATACGAGACACGAAGATGCTGTCTAAAGGCGAAGCCCTGCTTCAGCCACTATCCTATAGGCTTGTTTTCACGAACTGGCAATGTACGAGTATTTAGTTTGGTTTCTTGTTGTAGGGAGGTTATGTTTACACTCCTCGCACAATCATCGCAAAACAATCAAGCTATTCACTCTGTATGAGTGTCTGGTTGAGTTCTGAACCCTGAGATGCTTGGACCGCTCGTATATTGTGCCATTGAGCGGCTCAGGAAGTCCAAGAATATAGGTACATCTCCGGCGTCGAGACACTCAGTGTCCTGGCAGGTCAACCCACAACAGACCCACTCTAGTGTAATGTATGCATAATTGGCATTAATTGCTTCACACTTATCATGCCACATATCAGTTGGTTTTGGCACACTTGTCTGGTTTCCACATCGCTCTCAGCACTCTGGTTGCTGCTGACCTCTTTGCCAGGCGCAATCTACTCTACAAGATCATATCGCTAAACTGTTTTGACATGTTTAATGAATTCCCAGCGCAAGATAATCGGCTCAGTGTATGGTAATGAATTGTTTAGTTTACCTCTTGTCGATTTGCATATCTTGTTAATTTTGTGTTTTTGGAGTCTGTTTATACTATTTTGTTTTAATAAAAACTCGATATCCTCGTAATTTGCTCTCCTGAGTCCAGCGACATAAAATTACCCTTAATGTAGATAGTGATCCAAAACAGGTTTTGTGACCCCAATGTTTGTCATAGATCTGACAGTTAGTAGAAAAAACTTGATACACTTTTAGACCAGAATGATATTTCCGGACTGAAATGGTAACCAGTCCTGATTATATCATGTAATTTCTGTGTGTCTAGTGTAAACCTGGTAACATACAACAGGAAGTGTTGAAAATGAGGTCAAAATATAGAACATGCATATCTTACCATTATGTAGAGAGATTTGGATTAATCTATACACGTCTTAATTGAATGCGAGTCTCTTGGGCTAGGAGAGCTTGTGAGTGGCAGGAGTACATCCCTCCGAACTGGACAGCGTGATCCTCGTACTTTGTATGCAAACGGGGATGAGGTCGTCTACATAGGTAATCAGGGAGTCAGCACAATACACAAAAGGATTTGCACTTGGTCTCGAACCATAGTCACCAAACAACCTACATCATTATGTAGGTTAGGGATGAAATGTTTGGGTCTTCTGAGGGTTTCTAATTAAAGCTAGCATTTATCAGAATTCAAATAATTGATTTCGTCATTTCGTTAGGTGCCCTTGTTAGTTGAATGCGCGTAGTGAAATTAAATTCAATGTGGTATAATATTGAACGTGCACGCATTTATGCAGGAGCTTGCTGAATATGTGTTCATGGTGTTAGTTTGTGCCGTGAATTTTTGTACATACAAGCTGTTATAAAAGCGTCTCTCTCCCATAAATTTACAACGGTTAAAATTCTATATTTTTGTTATTAAAGGCTCTACAACGAGGTGTAAAGGATATAGTTTTAGTATAAACAAGTTTAGTTTTCGCAATATTTGATTACCGGACAATTTTTCAAATCCAAATGTAATTATTTAGACACCCTGCATCAAATTTCAAACTATGTTTTGATTCTGTAAAATTATCAATCAACAGCCACCAATCTAGAAGACAATTATTAACGTTTTAGATCGCCTTTCCAGATTGGAACGCCGGAGGGTTGTCGTTGGTTTTGTTTTCTTCGGCCTTTGAAAATTAGGTATCACACGATAAGGCTCTAAGTGCTGTATTTCTGACTAATCCTTTAAACCCCATTCCACGACCAAAAGTAATATGGGGCACCCAGTATACATACCAAAACGCGTTTGAAAAGTCGTGGGGTAGGGAATTATTTAGAAGTCCTTGAACCACTTTTTTATATTTTGGTGACGTAATACAAGTTTCTATTATCCGGGAACACACAGCACTGCCAGCTGAGTAGGTTACGGATAGGGGTAGTGGGTTGGAACTTGGACAGGTGGTGACTGGTGTGCGTGCACGCTCCACGCACTCATCTCACCTGCTCACATCAAGGACCAGCTGCTGTCCCGTGCTCATCTCCGGAGCATTGTCTCCCACATGACATCTTCTCTGTCTGTGTGTGTGTGTGTGTCTATCTACTGTACTTCGTACTTAGCGTATCCGTGCCATCGTGAGTAAATTGAGAAAGTAAATACTTAAATTAACTATGAAAGTTGTATAGAATTAAATATGCTTCAATATTTTTACTTATAACTTAGTTGAAGTTTGCGTTTAGTTAGTAGACAGGTCGCCCAGGACAAGGAGCTGGAGGTCGCCCTAAAATTATTCTTTTAGCCCTCAATTTTTCTCCGAGTTGGCTAGTGGATGATAAACGTCCAGCTCTCTTTACGATATCTTCATGAAAGTATTTTTCTTTATGTATAATGTGAGTGAAAGTACTGTATTTCTAAATTAGTTGAAACTTATGTTTTGAAGTATATTTTGAATTTCGTTTTTTCTAAGATGGATATCAGGCCATGTCCAGTGAAAAGGAGGAATGATTTTGCATGAGTAGTTCAAATTCAGATTTGTGAACATTTTGACTTCACGGTAGGACTCTGGCGGTGCGCGGTAAAGATTTGTTTGTAAGTTCAGTCTACTTTTACTGTAATAATGATTATTAACGTATAGGCCCTTTACATTTTCAATGACGCATTTAAAATGCATTTTATTTGTCGCCTGTTTCACCATGTTTTAAACCTTACGTAGAATTGTGCTATAACTCCTCAGAATTAATATGCAGCTGATGACGGGACGTTGTGGTTTTCTTTCTTCAAAATCTCATTTCATTGATATGAAGCCAGCAGCTGGATGTCTTTGTTGAGGGAGTGGGTCTGGGATGGTCTATGGTCTCGGTCAACCGCACGCCTCTGTTTCTGTTTCATGTCTCACGTTTTTACCAACATAAACATAACATCTCCCCCGCTTCACTCACTCGGTGAGGGCTCCCGAAATACTCCTTGCATCACAGTTCTTTGTGAGCCTCTATTCTGAGACCAAACTTTCATCATGAACATTTTTGCTGTCATTTTTTGTCAGTGTTTCAAGATTATGACACTAGTGTAGTGATTTGAATTTAGAATGCTTGGCGAATCCGAATCTTTGAAAATATGAAAACTCTGCGCTTTAGTTGAATGTAGAAATACCTACCAAGACCTGGGTTGCAGGAAAATAAAATCTAAAAAGGATCTTCGTTACGAACAAATAAACTTTTCATTAACCGATGATCAAATATTCTATTTTTAAAATGTTTTAGCGTCTCAGGAAAAAGGTTAAATTTGAAATTGCTTAATATAGAACGTAACACACTATAAGGACTGAAGAGTCAGGTGTTTTCAACAGCTCAAGTATCGGTTCATCCCCTCGAAGAAGTGAACGTCGGCTAGGAATGTCAGCTGTAAAAGCCTCGGCTACTTGTCCGCCAGCTGACAGTTTGATTCAATACGGTACAGAACAATACCGCCTCGCCGCCTTGCTCTGTACAGCCCCACATACCTACACCAGTCAACTGAATGTGCACATAATTACACTTTCCGCCGCGGGTTGCTGAACCCACTCAATAAATATATCCCCCACTCGACATGACCGATTTTATTGTGATCAAAACTACACTAATTATGCCTTGATTATAGACTCCGCGACGTCTGAGCTATGCGCACCGCCATTTATGTGCATTTCTCCGCTCAGACCGCTACTTCACTACTTGAGCGAGGCTTCCTGTTTTACAGCATTCGTGTGATTAGTGCTAATCGAGTTAGTGCATGTCGGTTAATATGAATTGCCAGAGTCGTCCTATCGATCTCCAATAGGTGAATGGTTCGCGATTAATCTAACGGAGTCGAAGATTATCCGGTACGTCTTTATGTCGCAGGTTCAGAAGGCATTCAGCAATAGTTGTACTTTACGCGTACTTTACCATATGTATCGTCCTAAACAGTGAAATCTATCATAATAAATCAATGTTCTGGTCACCTACATTAAGTTCACCCCTAAAATTCCAGAATAAGTCAATACAGTTTTGATCTCCGAGCTATATAACCTTAACGACTCGTTTACTGAATTCCGTTCTGTTTTATCCCCTTATAGTGCAGGAAGGTTGTCAGCGAACTTAACATTTTTCATTGACATATCCGATCAAGTTATCGTGTAGAGTCCCTACGATAGTGTGAAATGATCGTAGACGCTGCTGACGCCGCTGCTGAGGCAGATGATGTTGTCAGCACTCTGAGCTGAAGCTGCTCACGTGATTTACATCCGGCCGCTGATGGAACATTGTCAGTCACGTGACTGATGACTCCTTCTCACTTTACGAGCAAGCTTCACTCACTCACACGTTGATTGATTCATGTGTTTGTCTATATTGCAGCTGAATTTGTAATGATCTGGTCAGAGCTGTAAAGGAAATTGATTTTGTATGATCTCGTCTGAAGGTACAGTGTACAGGTCTGCATTGGTTCATCTTACAGTTTAAAAAATCTTATATACAGGGTGAGCTATCTATTATAAATATTTAATACATATTGTTATTATTTGAATTCTTGTTGCCATTATTGATGTTGGGTTTCAGGGAGCAAGATTATAACTGAGAATTCAAATGGAGGGCCCCTATTGTATTTGGTGCCTTTGAGAGTATACCAAATTACACACCACATTGAAAATAAAACTTATCAAAACCCATTTAATAGTATATATATATTGAAATCAAGATAAAGCTTCGTTTACATTTCAGGGTTAGAGGTTCTTGACAAAATCGCTACTACGTTTCTTTTTTTGGGGTCAAAAGTAAAATCTGGTCCCATTTTAATATTTCGTAATAATACATCCCTACTTACAGTAGCCAAAATTGCGCTCAAGTATAATATTGCAGAACCACACTATAAACCTATGCTAGTTTGCTCGTGTAGTAAGGACGCGTAGCCAAGTAATATTGTACGCTTCGCTGTTGTAACCACCAGTACTGGCAATACATGATATACATCCAATATCATAGCCCATATTTATACGTATTCGTACTTGCAAAATTGTGTATACGAGGAGCCTAGTGTACCCGTCAAAGATTCTTGGAGGACCTCTTATACCGAAATGTCGTTGTATACAGTACATACATTGACTAACCCACTGCTTAGAACGGAGATCCACCGCGTGTGTCGGGGATACAATGTATTGTACTACTGGTACACACAGCCGGACAGTGGCTTCACGTCTGTCTATAGCTTCTCTGACATTTCCATGTCCATTGTCATCTGTTGTCACTTTGTGTTGCACGTTCTTCTCCGGCATCTCAACAACACAATCCACAATCCCTCTCTGGAGAACTCATCTTCCCACAGCACCATGATACATTCATTGTCTTCATCGGCATTTGTATTTTCAGTTTTGAGTTGGGACTTACAAAATTTATTATTTGAAATGTTCTTGTTGCCAGTGTTGATTTTTAAGTTTCGGTTTCAGGGAGAAAGATTATAACTGAGAATTCAAATGGAGGGTTCCTATTGAATTTTGGTGTCTTTGATAGTAACTAACATTATTCCAGCTAATAGCTTTACAAATGTGCTAAATTGAGTTCATATAGCTTTACTTGATAACCAATATCATCGCTAAAGGAGTATTGAAAGACAGAAATATAGAACTGTGATGATTTGTAGTTAAATTTAGTGGTCTGAGGCGATTTACTTTCAAATAAATATGTTATCCTTTTTTCGCCCAATAAATTATATTCAATAATAACAGCTACTAAAGTAAGGTCACGGATGTTTAATCGTGCAATTTGTGTTGGCCCGCCATACTAGTTCATTAGCGATCTGCCAGAGTATCTGTACTGTGGATGATTTAATGCTGGGAGCTGACGGCCCTCGTAAGTCTTCTTCTCTTTGGCCATTCAAGGTCGAGGTCGAGATTAATTTGACCAACGCGCATAAACTCCTTCTTTAGTTTTGTATTCAACTTATTAGGACGAAGATTTGGAAATCATTTAGGAATTTACTGCTTCCAAGCAATTTTCTTCGAGCTCCTTTTAAAACCTACCGATGCCCATCTTCTTTGGCCATTCAAGGTCAAGCTCGAGAAATGTTTCCTGAACATTTCTTCTTCAATTTCATATTTAACTTATTGGGGCAACAATTTAAAAACCAGTGAGGAATTTTCGGCTTTTAAGAGACTTTTTCGTGCTCTTGTTAAAATCTACAGATTGATTTCCCACTGTTAAAGTACCGAAATTATCGTGTTCGCACGAATGGATATCATTACATCGTACGTTTGTCTCTCGGCCTTCGTGTTGAAGCTCGTGTAAGTCTCACATTTACATTTTACATCGTCCAGCCACTCGGCTTATTGCATTCCCCTTGTTCAGCATCATTAGGCTGATTTGTATTCAATCTGCAGAATAGATCGCATCACCGCCCACGCTCATACAAGACTCGTTACAGCCGCCTCAACACGGCTTTGAACACGAGACACCACACGTTATAGTCTGCTCGACATGAGTTTGGTCTGTTAGCACGGTCCAGCATACGTTCTACAGGCTATTGCTGGTACTTATAGAGCAATTTGCATGGACCAAGTAGATAATTGATAGAATTTAGAGAGACAATTACTAAGGATTACACTTGGGAAAACGTATTCGGAGAATTGTCGTATGTCTACAAAAAGTCAAGCATTAACCTGGAAGTACAGACGGTATAAAACGAACAGTAACTTTTACGATGCTGATGAACTAATGTCGGATATTAATCGGACTTAGCAAGCAATTGCGCGCCCATATAACAATCATCACTGTAACGCGTTTTAAATGTCTGCCAGATTGTTAAAATTACAAACAGATTGTGTTTCAGATTAGTCGAAAACTCTCGAAGTCAGTCGACGATAGCTAAACTCTTAATAACGAATGCAAAGGTGAGGCATTGATTGAATGTTCAGATCGTGATCGTATGTTTAAAAGCGATAACTATGAATATACAGTACTCGTATCTAAAAGTTGAATGATACAGACACAGTATTGCAATCCACACAGCAGCGTTGCGTGAGGTAAACTATTCAGAGTGGACGCGCACGACGCACGCAGCTAGCACGCTGAAGGCGTGGCGGTCACAGCCGCGGGCCACAGAAGTGGTAGCACTGATATAATGCCACCGATCCAGAATGGTAATGCGATGTCAATAGCGGCCAATCAGGCCCAACTAGCGTGCGTTTTGCGTAACAGAGCCGCGGCGCGCTCAGCGGCGGTAGAAAGCTGTGCGCATGCGCATACGAGGTTATCAGCGCTGCGCAGTGGCTACTCATGAGTGAAAGTGACGGACATTCTTAATTCGTGAAAGTTCGATAAACGGTTTTGCTTGCTCACACACTTCATCAAACACTGCTTCCGCGTCACACGCTCACATTCGACATTCTCAGTCGAACCGATCAGTCGGCAACTGTAATTAAATGTTGCACAACTCGTGCAGGTGTGTTGTGGGTGGCTTGATGATGCTTCTCGCCGGGTTGCAGGTGGAAGACTGATTGTGATGACTTAGTGCGCGTTGAGACACAACACTTAAGTCGTAGGTTATCATGTGAAAAGGTTTGATTGTGCAACACACACTACACATGTAGGTCTTAGGTTTAACCGCAAGGCATCGCTAATCATTTAATGTTGCCTCGGCTCAACCTACAAAACGTTGATGTTCATTTCTCAACGTTAATTCAGATATGTTTCTGGCTCATTCATACGGTATTGAGGATAATTGAAAGCTGTAGATCCGGTTATGTTTACGTCAGTTGTGATCATTAGGCAGTCCAGGTACATCTAGATAGATATTTTAATTTGGTGCTTTTATATAAAGTCATTGACCGATGCCCGCAGTGCTTCATCTTATCGGAGTAATGTGACTCGGCATCAAAACCAGATCATGCATGTCCGTGTGCATTTGATTTGAAATATTTACGGTCTGAATACGCACCATTACGGCCTAATACGGCTTGTTTACGGCCGATTGCGATCACTGACCGGGACTTATGATCCAGCTACACCTCGGAGGAAGTCGTCAATTTCTAAGCTGTGTTCAGTCACCTGGTAAAATGGCGATCTCTGGTGGTAAAACCGTTGTCATAAACTTGCTAAAACTGACTGATATTTGTAAAATCCCCTAATTCCCAGAGGTTTGGGAAGAAAGACATGCCTGGTTTAACTAATCCTCCTGTGAAATACTCGTAGCCTATAACTGATAATTCTCAACTAATAATTTGATGCATTTAGCTATACCTTGTATACCTAGTAATAGGATTTGAACCACCATAGTGTTTGGCATGACGACGAGTTCATTGTATACATCACATTTTAACTTGGAATTAGAAGTATTTTTGTCGTGAAGATGAATTGTGAAGAAAATGAATTTGGTCGTAGAATTAAGAAACTCACTTGACGTACATGCAATAAATGGAAACGCAGACGTTGTACTTGATTAACTTGGCAGACTTTGGACTACAAAGTCCAATCAACCATTCAATCTCGACCTAACTAGCGTTACCGTATAACTTAAAATTACGTAACTGCTTAGTTTTGCGTCAAATTTATTCCTATTTCCAATTCCCCCAACTGTATTAGACGCGAAGGAATTAAGTTTTAATGGAAACTCCAGCATCTGCAAGGCGGAGGTCTGCGTCGTCCAACCTTGAAGGTTTGATGGGTCCAGGATGTACCGATGCGTGATGATCATCTGCATGATCTGTGTTGTGTATGCACCTTGAGGGTTTCCCCCAGCAACAATGACACGGCCACGGCTCATGTCCTTGTACCGCTCATGTACCACTGTCTGGATGATGCAGAAGGTCACTTACTACCTTAGCCAAAGACAATTAGAGTACTGATCCTTATTTGGGGTAATTTGGCAATTGTGTGCCTCACGCACTTCCACCCAGTGTCCCTGGACGTCTGGATCGTATGAACTTCAGTGCATTGTCAATGTTGTCAGCTTAAGATTAGTTAATCTTCAGATAACAGTAATATATTATGAAAAGGAGGGTTTCGTCGACATACATTTTAAGACATGTAATGCTTGGTGACCGTGTGAAACGGATTTTGTCAAGGATTTCAACAATCATCAACTGAAGAAATATCATGAGTGAACATAAAATAAACCTTTTACTGGTTGAAACTTTTAGTCTACATGTAATGTAAGATGCATTGTATTTATTTTCTAAAACTTTGCTTTCCTACACATCGAAATCCCATCCGAACATACAGTATTTGTATTCGCACGATTTTCATTCATTCGATTTTTCCAGTTTAGCTCCTTTGTCAGTAGTATGTTTACGAGGAGTCCCAGCAGACAGTACCTGTATGTATCGTCTTTGGTCCCATTCTTGTTTGTATTACATGGTTTTCCACGTTCTTTGAGTCCCCTGCTATAAATTCTGTCTGTATCATAAAATACCTTTGCGACCAAAACATTTTTCCAAACTATTTTTCAAGACCTTTGGCATAGGAGGCACTTTTTGACAAATTTTGCAACCTGTTGACTAGCTGTTGAACCTTTGCCTTTGAGGGCAAATATTCATGAGCTCATCACGTGTGTCTCCCAGCTCCGTAGTTCCCCCTGTCCCTGGCTTTGCAAGAGTAGATATCACTCAAGTCTATTTAAGTAATATATAGTAAAGAAATACAACTTATGTATGCACCTTAAATTTATTTTGATGTATGTGCTCCTGCACTTTTTACTTTCTATATTTTTTGAAGAGGAGCTAATTTTATAACTAACCATGAAATCCAAATTTAAAATTCAAAATTCGTCATTTGTTTATTGACAATCAAATTACATTGCATTAAAAACGTCATGCTACCACACATTTTACCATGACTTGGGTAGTTTTCCCGAACTTAGATGTTTGATAGTTTTTTAAAATATACGGGTATATTAGCTGATTTTTTTAACAACTACATACTTATCCCAAAGTTAACCAAGCAAGATCCTTAAAGGAATCAAAAAATAAATAACACTACGCACTTTCAAATTCTTTAAACAGACAAAAGTTTTCGAGATCTTAAGTGAATGTACTTGCTGTTAAAATATTGAACCGAAAGATATACACTTATTATTATTATTTTTAATATTAAGTGAAGGTACTTTCGGTTAAAATATTGAACCGAACATAATGTATATACCTAATTTTAGTTAGTGTGTCGCGCGGTATTATAGTGTTGTGTGGCGTCTGTGAGCGGTGACGGGCGCTGCTGCTGGCCACGGTAGTTGACCGGGCTGGTATTGAGCGCTCCAGTTATGGCGTCGACCCCGTGACGTGACCCAAGGCCGCTTCACTTACACGCGCTTCTGCGCATGCGTGTTGCTTGCGTGCGTGCGCCGTGCCTACTTCTCACGTGCTCATTGCCTCCCCTCGCCTCACCTTCCTTGTCACGCGGCACGCCGTCCTGTGTCCACAACAATGTAGTTTATACAATTCAAATTTTTTTTATTGTAGAAGACAATTTTACATTGTATTACAAAAATCATTAAAATAATCTAGATCTTTACAAAAAACTACGAACTAAAAACTATGAACATCGTATAATTTAATATTTTAACATTGGTTTAAAACTCAGCTACAGAGTAACAAGCTTGTCCTAGAAGAATTTTGGTTAACAATGATTTAAATTTTGGTTTCGAATTTTCATTTTTCATAAAGCAGTGGTAAATTATTAAACAATTTAGGCCCAATGTTCAGAGGTAATTTAGATGCCAGTTCTAATCCATGAGGTGTTGTCTGTGGCCAAACCGGTGCCGGGTTGTATAGTTATGCGTCTCTACACCAGTGAGAACAGTTTCTGATTTAAATTTGTACAACATCAAAATTTCCAAAATATCTATTGATGCTAGTGTTAAAAACCCCAATGATTTGAATAAGTTTCTACAATGCGCTCTTCTGTACGTTCCTGAAATTATACGGATAGCTCTTTTTTGTAAACGGAAAACGCGCAAACAGTTTGTTTGGGATGTCGAGCCCCAAATAACGATTCTATATCTTAAAGGTGATTCTATTAGAGAAGAGTAAATTAACCGCATTAAAAAGAAATTTTGATATTTAGCAAATCTACTTAGCAAAAATGATTGGGAAGAAAGTTTTGAGCATAGCGTAGTTGTATGTAGAGTCCATGAGAATGATTCGTCGAATATTTGGTATATACACCCAAATACGAGTATTTGATTTCTGTTTCTAAAGGAATCTCAAAATCATTCATAAATATAACGGGGTTGTGTGCGCTGCGATTTGATTTTGACAACTGAATGCAGTTTGATTTATTAGGATTTACATGTAGGTTGTTACTGTTGAAGTATTGGTATTTCTGTGTACCGGCTAGCAAAATGTATAACGGAAGAATTGTTTAAATAAAGACTTTTTAAAATAAAAGGGTTTAGCAACATTTCTGCGTGAAACTTTAATGGGAAGAAACGGGGTCTAAGTTCCAGCAATTCCATCCGAAGTATAGTCAACAACCAAAACTATGGTATTGTAGGGCCAACCCTGAATTTGAGAACTGAAAGCCAAGCCGAAACGCAAATGACCACTCATAAGGGTAACACAACAAAATGCACTTTGCAAGCACCCTTTCACAACATTTTATATTAATTTCAAAATAGTTTTGGATCAACACTCGCGTGATTTAAACTAAATTTGGCATTTTCATAAAAGGTAACTAAATGAAAAATATGTTCTGAAAGTGTGTTTGTTGTGGCATTTCGCCTCATAGATAAAATTTTTAAGTTCACTTCTGAGCGGTTAAAAGGTCTTTTTATGTAAAACCAATATTTTAAACAATCCAATACAAAAGGTGTTGGCATGACGAGAATACGTAAGTTTCACATAGTTACTTTTGAACATTATCTATTAACACACGTTTTTGAAATGTGTACGATATTCACTTTGCACTTTTAAACTAAATGTCTTCAGAACGTAAACGCTGTGGTAGTATCATAATATACATCCCCTTTAGCACTTTTGATTAGTTTAATGATTTAAATGTGTAGAAAATATTCACTTTACAAACAGGGCAATTTTACTTGCAGTGCCGTAGTATTTTAGTGAATTCGTAACCCCCTCAATGAGCTTGTCACATTGCGGCAATTCTCGTTACAGCATTGACAAAGCATTGGCAAATATGTCAATTGACATTTCTGACGCTCAGCTGTTTGTGCAAGCAGTGGCCGGTAATGAACAAATTCCCTGTGACAGCTGTGAGCACCCTGTCGTGGTAACTGCCGATTGTTTACACTTAACAGCTGATTGAGCAACAACACTGGTCCACTGCGCATGCGCCGTTGTTGCTCTAGTCTACTAGTAGTTCCACTCTACTTCGCCGTCAAATCCTCAAATTAAATCCTTTCTCCTTAATCACGAAATTGGTCGCCAAGTTCACTGGGTTTTCCAAAGTCAGCGACTTGGGTGACGTCGATCTCCTGGAGTAGTGTAACTGTGAAGGTGACGAAAAACTGTTAAGAGTGCGCAGCGCGAGCGTCAGAGGATGGCGTTGTAGTTTTACCAATTAATAGTGTGGTTCACGTAGGCGTAAACAAATTATATCTTAAAATGTGAACAGTTTTTTAATGGATGTGCCACTATAAATGAAAACAAGATTTTTCAAGACGTGTCGCCTGAACTATGTCAGATATCTTCAGTTTAATTTTGAAAATTGTAGAAAGAATAAAATAATTGTATAAAGAGGTTAAAAAGTATAAAGGTAAATATAATAAACCAGCTATTTTTCCAGGTGGATTTTGATGAACTTAAAATCAGATGACTGTTTTCATAACTTTGAATAGAGGCGTCCAAGATTGTGAAAGTGTATATGAATTATCCTTGTGGTTTAAATTGTTTGGGTGCTTCTTAATTTCAAAGGACTCTCTCACAATCCTGGACAAATAGCACACACAATATCACAATCTGGTGGTTTTCTCTAGCCAGTTGTTTTGGGTCTTCAAATTCAACAGCGTGTTTCGTGATACAACTATGTTCAGCTAAGGCAGATTTATCCATGTCTTCGTTTTTGTTATGCCTAATATGATCTTTCATGCGAGTTAAAGTCATTCTTTTGGTTTGCCTTACGTACACAGCACCACAACCATAGGGAATGCTGTACACCCCAGAGGAAGATAAAGGTAGAGTTCGATTGTTTGTGATAAAGGGATCTGGTCTGTACACACTTTATCTTCCATTGTGGTTGTGGTGCTGTGTACGTGGGTCAAACCAAAAGAATGACTTCAACTCGCATGAAAGATCATATTAGGCATACTATAGTATAGCTAGAATAACCAACACGTTTTGTTGAACATCAGATGTTAACGTATTTTGCGTTGATTGCGTACTGTAGGAAATCTCGCCATGGGAAATTTTGATCTGAGTGGTCCATGTTGTGTGAAGACATTAATCTTATACAGTAATATCTTTGATTTCATATAACTAATCAGGTCCCTTTTGCTTGGCAATTTCTCTTGAAGCCAGTTATGTAAAGAACGCATCACACATGATGCAGTTTAGTGAAGTGCCGAAAGGAGTCTGTAGGTGTTGATTGATAGGCTACTCTCGGGCAAACAAATAGTGGTTCAGACAATGAGGCAGCAGTTGCTGTGTCATGCATGCGGCTAATACACCTCCGTGACACAGCTGCTCTGCTACTCGCTTTGCCGGTCTCTCTATACTGCCCAGTGCCCAGTACTGCGTCTCATCTGCAGAATGATCTGACATATGATATTAACGTATGTGAAAATTTTGTCATGAATAATATGTGGTATATTTTAAATTTAAGTGGCGGTCGGATATAGCCCGCCTGTGTTTTGGCGGAATAGGGATTATAACATGGGAAGATTTGCTAACGACGTTTCAAGTAGGTTAATTTACAAATATGGGGATGGGTTTCTATGGAAGTATTGAGCCATTAGTGATGCAGCATATAATACCAAAAACTTAACATCTCTTTGTAAAGTAAACTTTTAGTTTGAAATGTTAAACTCAATAAGAGGCTCTTGATATTCAGTAACTTTGATGGCGACTGATAACTTCCAACGAAAAGGCTTTTAATTCTAAAAAAATGCTTAGTCTATTGGAACTTACAAATGTATTAACCGTCTCCGGTAAGCACTGCCTCTAAATCACTCTGACGTAACATATGTTGTCTTTAGCCTAGCTATCTAAGTAGATTGTGCATAGATGGCACATGGTTAAGGCACCAAAATCAACAAAGTTCGGCAACCCAAGCACAGATAGCGCTGCCGTGTCTCGCTGTATTTCTCCGCCCTCGGCTCCAAATTATCATGTTTGTTCGATGTCTATGACTTAAATGTGACCAAATCGTGCGGTTTTCGAGAACGAACGAACTTGCGTGTCAGTGGCTCTATTTGAGACTAGCAGCGCTATCTGTGCTTGGGCTGCCGCAACTAAGTTGATTTTTCCTGTCTCAGCCATTCAGCATCTATACGCAATTTACTTACCATAATATTATCTTTGCTGTAACTCTCTCAATGTATTGTCTCAAGTTTCAAGAATAACTTGTATTCAATGTTGTAAAGGTTTTTATAACATGTACGTATTAAATCGCAATTAAAGATACTTCCAAATTTAATTTCCTTAACCTTTACTTATTTGCTACGGATACTTTGTGTAAAAAATATTATTGATGATTATTACACATTATTATTTAGCGGATCCGTGGCGGATTGGTATCGCTCGCGACTCCGGAGCTCACCACTCCGGTGGCGCGGGTTCGATCCCCGTAGTCACCACTTACAATTTATAATGTGACTATACGGTGACGCTAGGTAAAGGTCGAGGTTGGGTGGTAGAGAGGACTTTGTAGTCCTAACTTCGCCTCGTTAAACAAGACAAACTTTACCGTTTTTTATTACACAGTAGCTCAACAACTAAGCCAGTTGGAAACAAAATAATTATCCTCTTGTATTTAAGTTCCAATCCTTATAAGGTATTTAACTTATCCCAGACCAAAATAACACCAAACTATTTTAATAAATAACAATTAATCTAACTAACCGCGCATTTATATGACAAAGATGCATCAGGTTTGATGATTGAGTACATTGAATGGTTACCAGGAATATGAAGCAATTGAGAGATTAAGCGGTGAGATGAAGAGATGTGTCGGAGCCGTGGATCGGACAAAAGATTACAGCTAATGAACTTATTAATTGCACATTCCGCGGCAGAGCTGCAGACCTGGCCAATGGCGGCCGCGTTGAGCGCGTCACGTGACTGTGAGGTGTCGCTCCTTGCTCCTGTCGCCCGACCCTGTATACTGGACCCATCATCAGTGCAATATACATGTCAGCTAAACCATTCACAAACTATATTAAGAAGGCTTTTATGAAGTTAATCGTTTTTCACCCATGCCATAAAGTCTAATAAAACCTGTTCAATTTACATAATATGACTGTTAATAGACTAAGTATGTAAAAACACATAACACGATACCTGGCATGGCCATATCTGTTTGACCCTTCTATGGGCATACTCTTTTTTTTCATCAAAATTACCGTTGTATTATAATTAAATACCTCTTTGCTCCGGCTATCTATGTCGATTTTAAAATAGTTTATTTTAAACCAGATCTGAATTAGCTGAAAATACAAGTTATTTCCAGAACTTAAACTGTCTTTTTGACTTTTGTAGTTATGGTTTCCAAATATTCGTCAAAATCGTTTCAAAGACGATTTTTTACCTCAGGGCAGTCAAGTGTACTGTGCTATGATACTCTAAGTCAGTTTGCCACAGAGTCACTGTCCAGTTGTTCAGTAGTTCAGCCTTTTGCTATTTAAAATTAAATAGCCTATTATTATCTTATTTTACTATATTTAACTTACTTTTGCTTATACACTATTACGATGATACAGTACTACTACTTGAGCTTAAGTAACGTTGTGTGACACTTTTCTCATAATTAAATTAGTTAAAAGAAACCGTTATATCGAGGAATTTTATTCTTCTCAGCATGCCAAACAACATATAAAACCAAAATACATTATGTACTGGCGTTTTGCGTATTCCTTCCTTAAAAGAGAAACCCACATTACGCCTTAAAACCAATAAAATCTCTTTTATGACGAATCTTTCGACCTGAAAGTTGTTTTTATCGATTCAACATTTAGAAAAACATATACAACTACAATACAGTGCTACCCCTGGTTCCGCCCCCTAAAGACCATGTTCCACCCATTTTAAAGTTAAGGATTCACAGTTAAAAACCAATTGCACAATTAAAACCTTAAAAGTGCTGGATTTCAATCATTACAATTTACAAAGTACATTTAATCAAAAAGAGATTGTGTCTCTTGTCTTATCACACCACTATGTCACACACTGTTTACAGCCGTTATCTTATCTGCTATAATAAAACCTCCCGGAAAACTGAACTCTAGGCGTATTTTAACACAACTTTGCCTGCATCTCAACCCAATTAGTTTCCAACTATTATGAATAAAACTAATCGTATAAATTCTTTTTCAGGTGAGTGATAAGTTACAGCTTCGTCACAACTTAGAGTGAGTACTTTTAGTTTAAAATACCCAAAATATCTGGAACAGGTTTTTGTTTATGTATAAAAATAAAGGTCACTTAAGAGTGCTCAGTACCCATCGGCAATTTTGTTTTGTCCCGTAAAACAAGGTAAAACAAGCATTTTCTTGAGACATTTACAACTTTCATGGATCTTTTTGAAATAGGTTTATTTTAAAGATAACAATGTATTGTAGTTTGAACGTTTAATACGCTTTAAAACAAAATTTGTTTCATAAAAATCCGATGAAAACTGCAGCTGTGAGGTTCCCAAAAAATGCATGTTTTTACATATTGCTCTCATGGGACGAAATTCAAGGTCACAGTCACTACTGCGCACTCTTAAAAACGCTTTGCACTTTTCCGCTTTGTATTAGTGAGTGGTTAAACCCTCCTAAGCCACATCCGACTAAACTGTGCCGAAAGTTCTGCTCGAACACACACACATTCCAGTGGGAAAACCACAGTGAAACCCACTCACCAGTCACCAGTGTCAGGCAGTGTGGGGTAGGATTAGGCATCACGTCGTAGAGTAGTTTTATGCTCTATTAAACCTCAGTTCGGTTTTCGACAAGCTCTGATATGGAAACTATCAATTTGTTTGATATTTCCACCTGGTTAGTGTATAAGTTGGATCCACAGAGCTGTGGAACTGTGACTGGGTCGAATGCGCTGCCATACAACTGCAGTTCAAGATTAATCAAACAATACAACAGCTGAAAATAGAAGTGCATGGCTTCATTCAGAGTAAGACTATACTGTGTACATTCTAGGAGTGCACTTTACTTTGAGGAGACTCGCATGTCTTGTTCCGTACAGGATAATAAACACACATTTTGTATATTGTAGAGTTTGTCCGATGAATTTTTGGTATTCATTGGGAGGAGGTAGGATAGAACGGCCGGAGGTTTCAATCTGGGCACCGCTTACAAGCTAGGAGTAAATACAGTACTGCAAACGATGTTATCAACTGGTTAATGTTCTTAAATATGGAATCTTTTCCCCTGGAAGCATAGAGTTATTAAGGCTGCTGCATACAAACTCAACAGGTTGTGCTTTCGTCAAAGAATAAATTTTTTGTATCAAAATTCTTGACGTTTTCTTCATTTACTTTGTGGTAATCGAAACTATACAATGAAAGCATCTTGTACCTTTTACCACATAATTTTCAAAATTATTGTAAACAATTAAAAATTATGTGGTAAAAAGTACAAGATGCTTTCATTGTAAAAAATGTAGAATTTGATTTGTTTAAATAAATATTGAATTTGGCAAGGAAGTGTAACCAGTTTGCTTTTACTCGTATGCTTTAGTATTATTGGCTCAGATTTAACTTTCCAATTTTAGTACATTAACCCACTCAAAACATCGTCGCTAAACTTCCCCATATCCCTAACTCGTCAAAACGCCGCACGGCTCAACCCGGCTGCCTCTTAAAGTAAAAGCGATTTTTATAAATTTACTACTAGTAAACTACTAGTAATTTACTACTAGTAGGCACCCTCTATGAATCACAAAACGCCGCATTGACTCAAACATTAATTTCACCTCGATGAAACCCCCTTACTCATTACAGACTAAATACTCGAAATTATGGGCAAAATTGAGTTCACGTCAACAATCATTAAAGTTGAGTGAACGATTATAATTTTAAAATATGTTTAAAAGCCAATCCAAACTGTACGCGTGGTTGTTGCACAAAAAGCTGAGACAAGCTGACTAACCATGGGTCTACGTCAGTTTTTGCTTGGGTGCTTGGTTGTTGTGTTGTTGTGGTTTATCCACTGGGAGGTCCACGTAGCCGCTAAGTAGAGCTTGTGTGCGGCCGGCCAATCCGCGAACCTAGAAACTGCCGTTTTTCTGCTCAGCTAATCTACATGGGGGAAAACATTGTGGTTTGCTAGACTAATCACTGGTCGAGTCTATTTTTTGGGTGATTTTTTTATAAGAGTAAGGGACAGATTTTTTTGCTAGCTAATTTATGCTTATTTAGTACAACAATCAAGTTCTGGATAAAAAAATTCTATGCGTTTTTGTAAGCACAGTTCTGAAGAATTAAGAAGTTCTAGTGCAAAACCACAATTATTAATCTCTTCTTTGTTACTAAAGAAATTTGAAGACAAAAGGTATGGACCGAACCGGGACTTGAACCCGGGTCTCTCGCTTGCTGGGCTGACCATTATGCTGACCATCCGGCCCAACTAACCTCTTCTTTGTTATTAGCAGAAACACAAACATAAATATTGTTGTTCAGTTTTCATAATAATGGATCTCTAACTTTGAACGATTGTCAACTACAGACACCAAACGTTCATTACCGTTAAGCAAAATATTACCGTTTTCCTTTTATCAACTCAAATATGTGTCCCCAAAATTTCAATTAACTACAAATATTAATCATTTGCACCCTCGCAAATAAGGATGCTATGAAAATATCGAAATTTGAAGCAAGCCATACATACATTTTAAAGGTGGTGGATTATTACACACATTTGTGTGTAAAGTGGAAAATTATTACAAAAGTTAATATATTTGATTATTATTACTTCGTTTTAAAATGTTCGGTACACATCTATTATAAATTATATAGAACACCAATACACACAGATTGGACCTCATTATTCACGCAATACATGCGTAGGTGTATAAAGGACGTTACAACATATTATTCGGTTTACTACTGTCGTACGGTGTTTACTGTATCTGCAGTCTTTCACAGCTGCGTATTCTAAAAAAACAATAAAACCAGTTTTTTCCTACCGCTCTAAATTAAATACGCATTATCACCGCACAATAATACTTAAATTTTCTTTTGCGAGAACGAGAACGGCTTCAGCCTAAAATTAAATTAAAGTGTGCAACTATTTTTGTTCTATTAACAGGCACACACGAACAAATTTGTCAAACCATTTACTCTGTCTCGGTTTCAGAAAAATAAAAATTGTACTATACTGGACCGTACGAGTTCAACGCTAGCAATCGAGTGTAGCTCTTTGCAAATAACATGCTGTATTTCAAAGTGGTTACAATCTATTACGTTTTAATTGAAATGCCAGCCGAGTATTGCAATAAATTCACATAGTGCCAATAATAAGAGGTGTCAAGAGTAATAATTTACGGTTCGCAATGGACCAGACGGTTGACTTATGTACACGCATACCGGCACGTATGACGTAGGTTAGGGTCACGTGACTGAAACCAGCTGAGTGGCTGAGTGACCTTGAGCTGGAGCTGGAGAATGAACAGCTGAACGCGCTGCATACTCCCGCTTTCTGTCGGACAAACTGAGAACTAAACTTCGCTGCCGACGCTCCGCTGTACTGTGGCGCTGTTGGCGGCGGTTTTGACAAACTTGTCGAACAGTGCTACAACGCGATCTTTTTCCTGCGCAGTTGCTATGTTGTATATGTATAATACAAATAATTACAAGTTTATATTACTATTGAAAAGAAAATAAAGTATTACATTTTTATATACTGCACATGACTATGTCACGATACAATTCTTATGCCCGTATGGGAACGAACGAACTATGCGAAATAAGTACAATCATCGCTGTTTCTTTCGACCCATCTAGCAAGCTTGTCTCGATCTTTCCGAAACAGTGACTTTTCTCCTGCGACAGCGGTCTTTAATAGCTTCCTTATAACTTTCCAAACAATCGTTTTTTACATCTAGTAGAACTCCTTATTGGGTTTATAATTTTATAA
Organism: Matsumurasca onukii; assembly: GCA_018831715.1. Lineage (NCBI taxonomy): Eukaryota > Metazoa > Arthropoda > Insecta > Hemiptera > Cicadellidae > Matsumurasca > Matsumurasca onukii. The sequence continues at coordinate 18,051,421 of CM032060.1, read as the reverse complement.
CTTTAAAATAGTTTTTCTTAAGCGTTTGTTTGTGCATTTTTGAGATAGAGATACCGGGGATTGTATATTCTTTTACTGCTAGACAGCAACAACAGTGTTTATTTCCCACTTTCTTACTTTTCCTTTAAATATACTTTGTAACCCAGGGCCTTAGCATTTTATTGTTACTCATCCCTACAAGGTATTTACTTGAACTTAAAAAGTGCTCAAGATAATAATAAGTTAATATTGTTTTAAATTTTCTATATTTTTTAATAATTGTTATGCAATGTTTTACTAATTACAAACCTCCGCCTATTTACTCTGTACTTCATAAACTAAAGTTATAACTTAGCTTTGACTTAGTATCTTGGAAAATTTGATGTTAGATATATGCCAACTGACTTGAATATAATATAAATTATTTGTGTCGATCTAGGGGCTGAATGCTGAATTTTAAAACAATATTAGTTTTTAGATGATGACTCAAAAGTTAAAAGATTTGAACCCCTTACTGTATCGGGTTAAACTCAACTTCGACGCCAGTGATACTAAATGGTAAAGCCAGTTAGATGTTAGATTGAGGGATCAAGTGGTCAGGGACTGGTTACCCTTATGCACGTCTGCCTCGTCTGTTGGGCATGTTGCGCTACCACCGGAATGAAAGGAAGTCTGGATTCAGGAGAGGAATGGGACTGGGTTCGGCTGACCAGACAATCATGAGAGTGCGACAAGCAAGCCCGCTGACAACCACTTAGGGGACTCTAACCCCCAAGACATGGAGAGCCTTGCCAACACTCGGGGGACCGTTCCCCCAAGATTATGGCAAGCCTCTCCTGAAGTCGCGGTCTACCCTGCTGCCGCATACCCCTTAAATGATATCTGATCCAACCTCCCCTGGTGGGGAACGGAGCGTGTTCAACATCTGGACAACTACAAAGCTGCCCAGTATTTTTGTGAACAACTCTTTTTTGATGTACCCCAGTATAAAGTAATCTGAGCAGGTACTAACCAGACAGATACTGACTGGGGGGATAAAGCCAGTTAGACGCAGAGGTCTCACAATTGTCCTGAGCATCAAAGAAGAACGGACCGAGTATAGAGCTGAGAAGTGAGAACAAATAGGGGAGCAAATTGTAGTCGAGTGTTGTGAAGGACATGCGCAGTGCAAGCGTGAGAACTGTGGCCATCTTCACACAGACCGACTTGTGTCTGAAATTAGCCATTGTCGTCGGTACAGTGCAACACGCAACTCAACTCATTGCAAGTGCAGCGCAAGTTGAGGAAACAATGATGAGACCGGACCAGCTGTTTAGTGAGAGAGTCAGCTGATCAGATAAATATCGTTTTTATCCTAACCAACTGTGTGGCGGATTAAAGAGGGACGGCCTAAGTAAAGGGGCTATGCCTTCTCGTGAAAACCTAATTATTACACGCAGAAGAAATTTTATTTTTGATGATTTTTTGTTCGGCCTTTTTATAATCCTGGGTATTAAACTTTGTTTATCATGAACTTGGTTTTACTGGTTCTAGTAGACCATGTAGTGAGGGTTGAATCAACCGTCAATGTTGGATATACGGTTACAATCCTGATCAAAACTCAATAACTTGCTGTATTCGATAAACCATATATCTGGTTTATCAGCTGTCCTGTAAATACTGCCCAAAAGATTACATTAGACACACTTCTAATTCGTGGCAGGTCAGAATGCGTGGCCACCGTTTTGATGTGGTACACAAAGATGATACGAAACCGGTTCATCAACATGCCGCTCAACATGATCAACATTTTGAAAATTGTTACAACGTCCCGGTGGGTCACCAAATTAAATCACATCAAAACAAAGAGTTTAGTTCTTTGACTATACTTTATTCTGAACCTGCCCATCAATAAACTTTAAAAGCTAAACAACCTTTTGGCTTAAACCTTTGAAATTTTAACTTTTCGTTTTATACAGTGTTCATTCTCTGAGTAAGAAGATAATGTTAGTGGCTCCACATCAGCTGGCAAAGTAATTGTCAAAATAAGTTATTGTCAAAATAATTTATTGCCCGTTTATTTTTTCAATTCAATTTATACCTTCTTCCTCCTTTTTTACTACTTGAAAACGTATTACCATACGAAATATTGTAGCTCTTCTTTTCCTCTCTTTCCTATCGTCTATAATAGTGAACTTAAGTCTTTGAACACCTCAAGATTTCGTCTATTTAGCTGATAGGATAGGTTTATGCAGAACAATCTAATCGTTCTCGCAGTCTTGTTGGTTTTAATCCTACGGTTTTGCACCTCTCAGGCAACAATTTCGAAACAGTTGAACAACAACCCTAAAAGCAGTCGCCATCACTTAGAAACTTGTGAGTTCTAATTGCGAACCTGTGTAAATGTTAACCGTTGCCTTGTATTGTGCATGGTAGCTATGATTGTGTAATTGCTTTGTTTAGTGGTGACCGGTGTAGGCTAGTAGTGGCGCGTGTTGGAGTGTGTGTGGACCCGCATGTAAGCTGAGCCGCGGCCAGATTAGCAAGCAAGGGTGGAAGCAGGAAACCTTACGCGCACTTACACAGGGAGAGTGTGGGGTTACACCCGTGTCCAGGACAGCACACTCCAGGAGCGAGCCGGCTATGTTAGGACTAAACCAATCCGGCACTTAGGTTGAAGAAAGCAAATTCTGCTAGTTGTGTGTTTATCACGAGTTCACAGGATCCCTGTATAGAAAATTTAATTTGTATATTTAATAAGTCGTGTAAGCTGAATTAACTTTATTGCCCCTGTAAGATCGTATACACTGAATGCTGACAGCCAGACACCTAAAAAAGGATCCCATAAAGCATCGAGTCCTCTTCAGGTTGACCGCCGGTCTATATTTATAATAAGAGTTTGATTAAAAGGATCTCAAGAGTGCCGCCAAGCTTAAATAAGACCCATCATTCTGATAAGCAAGTTCTTCTTAGGAATCTTGGCAGGTTTTCAAACTATGTTTCACAACTTTTTTGAGGACTTGACTCTGTGAGAGTGTTTGATAACATTAAGTGGTATTTGAAACTACTAAAATAAAATCCCACAGCGTGCTTGTTACGGATTCTTTAAAAGGAATTGGAAAGTAAGTTTAATATTTACCTATATTATTTTGATAACACCAAATCCCAATACGAAAACGCGGTTTATAAAGAGCGCGTCTTAAACCGCGCCGCGAGACAAGATGCGATCAGAACTGGTCAGCGTTTTGCCCTGCAAATTTCCGCTCTGAGCTTGTGCGGAATGAATAGCTCGTTAAACTTATGTAAATTTGCCAAAACAAAAACCTAAACCCGTCAGAGTTCCGGTGCAAGGCAGGGGACATGATTGCCGTGTGACACGGGCTCATCTCTATGGTAATGTCTGCCCACGCCACGGTGTCACGGTAGATACGCAGCTCTGACGGACGATGTCATCGGCCATCGGCTGACCCCTCATTACGTACCGTCGAAAACAAACCTAACACATTCAGGAATAAATGTTTGCAAATGTCTGTTTTAGAATTTGAGCCGTTCCGAGATTTGTTTTGGCAGTAAAGCTCGGCCCACTCGTCGGCCTGAACCTCTTACGACGTAATTACGTCCAGTTGAAGAGAAGATGTTTTTGAGTCTTGTCACGTAAACTTTTTCCTTCTCAAATTTTAACCCTACCTTTAGCACCTCATAACACAAACACTTCTGGATGTCTTTAGTTTTATATTTCCTAGTTCGACAAGACACAAAGGAACATATCCGACCCGAAGTTCTTCCTAGATGTCGAGTTAATTGAAAAGCCGTGTCGGCTAAGAGCTGGCCAGATTACGTGGTATCAGTGTCAGTATCAGGGCACGGGAGTCAGTGGTTGTGGTGGCACCACTGGACGTTCACCCACACCTCTCACCTCTCATTCATAAACACACCACCACTAAGCCTCTTTACCCGGTTGTTTAAGACAGGTACATCTTCTATCTAGGGCTTATTTCACCACGAAAACCTCTTACACAACCGGTTCTCAGCAGCCGAACTCTTACAAATAATTACCCAAATTTATCTAACTACTCGTGTCCAGTGGCCGGAAGAGAGTGATGAGGCTGTTGGGTCCTAATACGGTTTGGTCTTATATTTATAGTGATTGGTTAAGGTTTAAGTTGTAATAATAGTCTACGTCTAAAGCAGAATTTACTAAATCTCAGTTCTATTTCGTTCTAGGATTTATCTAGGATCGTCATTGAACAGTTATACAGTTCCGTTATCTAACTTTGTTGGTGTCGCATTATAGCTAAAAGTAGTTTATGATATCAAAAGAATTAGATCAGTGTCGACATAGAATTGACATAGAATCTACGAGTTGTGATAGCATAGTGGAGCAATCTGTCTACCTCTTCTCGAGTATTCTCAGAGGTTCATCTTAGGGTTTGAATGTTCAATGTACAGTAACACGTGATCCGAAATCATTTTCTTGATGGTCCGAGTCGAAGTTGAAACTCACTTTGAAAATTTAAGACACGGAAGAAATCTAACACATGATCAATCTCTCACCACACCTTCAGATTGCTTGCCGGAAGAAGCCGCCCATAAATGCAAGATGCACTCTACACCGACTTTGCATAGTCGAATGTGTGTGTCGCCTATAAACCCGTGACGTGCATATAGTAGTGCACAGTGCAACATGAGGTACAATGTTGAGTTACGAGGCCGGTGACGAATGGTTACTGCCGCGCGCACAGCGCTCATCTGATACCACCCGCCCATAAACGCAATTGAAAACACGGCGCATAAAACCAAGCATAAACAAAGGGACAATTGCATGCAAGTACAGGCGCATGCGCGCGCCCGGTGGATGACCTCCGCCAACCGTGGCTTAAGCAATTATATATTCTCATACTCCAGGGTTGATGTCTGTAGATTATACAAATTTTAATTGTTACTGGGTAAAATTTAAGTATGGCAAAGCACTGTTGTATTGCATTGCAACGGTCAAAACTATTAATTCAAGACACCATATCCGGAGCAAAACGAATTGATACTGTATACATGTTAGTTGTCAATTACACCATTAACAATGTATTCACTATGTCCTCAAAAATGTTCAAGTTCAAAATTCTTTATTTTCAAATGATACAAAGTTTACAATTGTACATCATTTGTGCAACACGCGCGGTTGTCGTTATAACTAAACTATTTATTATCACTTAATAATAAGTCCATGATCAGTCTAATCTTATACTACGTACTATAATTATACAATCAAAATCATGTCAAAACTTTCCTTTATTTTAAGCATAAACTAACAAAAGTTATTTTAAAATTACAGTATACCATTATGTGTTATTAATGTTTTTATTTATTTTTGACTTAAACAACTCATTTCTATAAAATCGAATACCTCTTAGTTTACAAAAGTTACGGTTGAAAATTGGCATTGCTTTCTACTTGTGTATTTCATGAAAGCAGGACTCACCATCATTCTCTCCTCATAATTTTTAGTAGGTCTAAATATTTGTATACTCGTAGTTCTGAATAGACAATCGATTTTTTCTGAAAATTTAAAATACAATACAGATATATTTGGTTAAACTTTAAAACATCGAGAAACGGAAATAAGGGAGCTGAAGAGTCGTACCTTTTTACACCACAAATTGTTCTTAACGCTAGTTTCTGCACAGTCACAATTGGTTTTAGATTAGTTGGAAAGGTTCCTCCCCAATGTACTATTCCGTACTTAAGATTAGCTTCAAACCATGCTAAGTACAATGTGCGCATGAGCGTAGGAGTCAAAAATTTCGGATGTGAAAAAGTTGTAGTTTATCCTGCGTAGTTTTTTACTTAGTTGTCAATCTATTATACAAGGCCAGTTTTGTTTACTTCCAAATTGCTTATAAAACTCCAAAGAGCAATATTTCGTTTCTTTATGTCACCCGTTTTAATAAAACGTATGTGTGTTTTACTTAGACTTTACGACCTTAACCAGAGATTAGGCAAGGTCAGGGCTGAGTGGCTTTTAGGTTATCAGCTGACGCAGCCGGCAGCCGAGCAGGTTATGTAGTGTCACTGATAACAGGTCAGGATTGGTCAGGACCTCTGCTGATAACACGGGAATGCCGGCGTGGCTACCAACAACATAACTAACCTCAGCCCATAACTCGTACTCTAGCGTGCACCACCATAAACATTCTTCATCGACACTACACACACACACAGTTACACATTCTCGAGAGGACTTTAAACTCGCCTAACGTTCGAAACACCACTATACGAGGCGAACTTAAACCTTCTACGCACTTCATGGGCACTTAGTTTCTGAATTACCGCCATAAAGTACTCACAATAGGAATGTTCACGCGATATTGGTAAGTTGTGGTTATTTACTCAATTTAACACCCGAAATCAATGTACTCGAAATGTTCAATACAAAATCGAAATGTTTTGTAGTACGGTCTGTATGTAGTAAATACACTGCGTAGCGTTCTTCAGAGCATGCTCCCCACATGGAGCTGTTAGTTATCCGAGTTTTCTCACGTAGAAACAAGACGTAGGCCTTCCTTGACGAATGCCTTGGATTGTCGGAGTCGGACATCCCTGACATTATCACTAAAGGCAGTGGCTCGGCGCGAGGCTGTGGGCAGTGGGCAGTGGGCAAGGGCGGCCACTTAGCGCCAACAGTTGATCACAGCAATGCAAATAGTGAGTAGTGAGTAGTGACCGGTCTCATTAACCGCTGAGAATGCCATAAACACTGAACCTGAACACGCCCGCTGTGGGAGACCGAGCATATGATGTGACTTTGATGTGCGTGAGACTGGGCTGATGGTCGGTTCCAACTTCAGTAATTGTTCGAAACTCTCTCGGTGTATAAATTAAATTGTTAAAGTACTTAAAGATAGTAATGCTCAAATTGTACAAATTCCCTGAATGGTCGTATAAACCGAAACTTTCAACACTATTTCTATCTTCAAATCTCTTATAAGATAGAAATGTCTAATTCGAGTAGGGCGTAGGCTATTCGAACTCGTGTCTACTTAAACCTATTAGCCGTCTTACACCTATGACCATGATATGGATATCGTTTACAAACTTTCGATTCGTGAACTCATGTAAGGAATTATAAATACATGTGTAATAGCATTTGGAAATGTTAATGTCTGGCACGTTTTTACAGATAATAATTGTTGATTTTATCATGGGTTCACTCGTTAAATGGTATAGAGGTATTAAAATCAAAATTACTCGTAAGCTGTCATCATAATGGCCGTCTGGTGTCCTGTCTATTTACAGCATATAAGCAAATTTAAAAAAATGAATATATTACGGTCATACGAGGACTTTTAATTGCTACAATCGTATACAATTCTCTTTTTTAAATGGAGTATCGTCCCCCCTAATAGCCTACAGTTAATTTAAGTCTTAACCCGTAGGAAGGACTTTTAAAACACGTGTTAAAATCCAAAATTATTACATATGAAGCTTTTGACTATTATACGGGGTGAATTTTAAATGGCCTCCCTTTCAACTTTTGAAAAAGGAAATATTTGGAAAAATCCTTAAAAGTCCTTAGGGAGTGTTTTTATAGTATCCTAAAGTTTGTTTTAACACAAATTCAACGCGAAGAAAGGTTTTATCTCAACTAGTTTCTTTGTAATAACTATTTAATGATTACGTCGTTGAATTTGTGTTCAATTCCCCTTTCTTTTGAAGTGCCACAAGTAGGAGGTTTGTATTTAAAAAATTTGGTGGGGCTCTCTCCCCACCCCCACAGTTTTTGGGTGGAGGGTGGGTGACACAAAGTACGTCAAAACAAACTTTGGAATCCTATAAACCCGACCTATAATGTGACCTTTGGCGTCACATTCCCCAAAGAATTTAAAAAATATTTCCTTTTTCAAAAGTTAGTGTGGGGAGACATTTAAAACTCACCCTGTATACAGTACGCTAGTAACAGTCGAGTGAATGAAATCCTTTTGGCTAATTAAATTTATTCATCGTAATCATATAATTATTACTAATAGTGAAATGTTGAAATTGGAGGAGGGGATAAAGCATAGTTCTCAAATGTGTACCATGTATACAAAACTGTTAAAGAAGCTTCAGAAACACTGACTCGATGACTACTGTGAACAGTTGCAGAAGAGATCACAACGCGTGGTTTGCATGAAGGCACCGCTACTTGTCTGCGGCGCTGTCTTCGCTGTTCCTGTTCACCAAATTAGTTCTCAGTATTTACACACCAGTATGTGCTGAGGTAGATTTGTTTATACTCGTATAATCAATTACTCATTCTTAGCTCAGAACTGTAAGGTAAGACTCGTATAAAATAGTATGAGGTGAGCCGCGCTTTCAAATCTGAGAGCCGGAATTTTGACACAAACTGTTAGTTTTCTGTCATTCTACATCAGAAAATAATCAAATCTTCAAATCTATATTGTTTTGTTATTCCTCAAGGTTTGGTTCTAGGATCTTTATGTTCATCGTTTGCTTAAATAATATTTCAAACACTACATAGCATACGAATAGTTACTATATCAAGCTAAATATTGTGGCTTTTACTTCCAAATATAAAATTAAGGTATTTAGCGTACCGAGGACAAGTTTAGTCATTACAGTGTCTACTTTAATGTTTTCAAACTTAAAATGCACTATTTTTGCTTCATTATTTTATTTTACGTAAACCGCGATAATATAAGTTAAAAGGATTCATGTCACGGGCTAGCTTAAACCATTTTACTTTCTTAAATTAAACCTTAGGCTTTACTTTCTTGTCAACTTCTCGTAGAATCTCGACACACTGCTTAGTATAATACTACGACTCGCACAATACAACCGATACAGTGATTTCAAAAATAAATCCTTTATCAACCTCCTTGATATAGTGTCTAGGCCTAAGTAATAATAACTAATACGCCAATCCAACTACAGCGTAATATCTAAATTGTAGACTTTTGATTTTTACGTGTATTTAATCGTTTCAAGTTTAAATATTTATGAATTAAGTTATTACAATAATAATTAAAAAGCTGTTATTTTATTAGAACCTGGCGTTTGCCATGCAAGTTTTACAATTCATCTAAAAATAGTTCAATATTTAATAGAGTATATTCTGATGATATATACGAGTATATTGTTGATTTGAAGGTCGGCGTGAAGTCTGGTTTGTAAACTGATGTTGTTTATCACATTACAAGAATGTGTGACTGCAATCCAAGATGGCGGCGTGACAAGATGGCTGAGCGACGTGTTTGGCACTGGATCTTGGCACCGGCAGCTTCTTCAAACTGTGTTTGCATTCTATATAAGTTATCCTTATTGCTTATTTTCCACTTGATGAATATTAGTCCTTGATACATTCGGCCAAACCGAAGGGCAAAACCTAAAAGTTTAAATCGCTGGTCACGTTTGGGGACTCTTTTAGAGGGAAACCCGCGACTTTCTAACGATTTTCTACAGAAATTTCTGACATAAATAAATACAATACAGTTTTACTGCATTAGATATGTACATGGCTAAAACTTTTTATATTGTATCAAAGTCTCATCCAAAAGTGGAATTTTTACATAAAGTCTATCCCATTTATTCTACCAATACCTGCACTCTAGCCTCTAGGCCGTGATGCGTATATTAAATCATAATACATAGTAAGGGTTAAATCGAAAGATATTTACCTTTTAAATGTGCTTATGAATTTTTATTTATATTATTCAAGGTACCAAAGAAAATCCTTTTGGACTTAGGTAATTTAATAATTACAGGAACCTTTTCGGCTCTTACGGCATCATAGATGTAATGTAAATCAAAAGTTACAAAATCTCTTACAACAAATATTTTGTATAGTTTACAGGCTGTACTTGCAAATATTTTCTATTACACAGTCTTACAGAAAGCGTGTATTACAAATTTATTTGACCAGCTTAAAACAAACCGTAATGGCGAAAGTTTGCCAATACCCAAGATTTTATAAGGTTGCGCTAATAACCAATAGACCGAGAGGCGGTGAAGAAATCAAACTGTATCCGCGTTTGAAGTACGTACCCTTTATCCACGCATCACACTTGAATTGAATAATATTAAAATTTTCGCCCGCAAGATCGTTAAAATTAGTTATCTACGTGACTGCTCACGGTCTCCCTCGGCACATAATAAAGGAGACTCTCCCTTGTAAAAAATAATCAATGAGCCGATTTAGAATGCTAATAACCGAGGAGAATTTCCGGCAAGGCCTGTTGGCGGTTTTATCAGGAAATTCCTATCACGGTGTTTAGGCAAGCGGTGGACATAAAGATAAAAGATGATCGCGAGTATTGGCGCGGCTAGATAAACACGCGGAGTGGAGTGGAGTGGGTTGGGTGTTCTGCGCATGCGTATGCGCATGTTGATGAGCGTGCAGCCTGGCGCACAGCCAAGCCATCGCGCCTGCGCATATCTTATATACGCTCACCCTCCGCGAGTTTTACACTTTATTGGTAAAATGCTCGCAGTGTGGGAAATTGAATGTTGTAACTAATGTAAATTGTCTTAGATAATTTAGTGTCGGCGGCTATAAGGGCGATTTGCATGGCTGACTGGAACTGGTTATGAGGGGCTAGGAGATGGTCAACTTGACACGTTTTGCTGGTGGAAAATCTAGCTGGATAATGCAATACACTAGTGATTATTTTGAACGGAAAATTAGACTTAATGTAGAGATCAAGCGTTTCCCACTCAAAACTCTTTCGCAATATTACCAACAGTGTAGGATTAGAAATATAAATGTGGTTATAATTACCATAAGACCTGTAAATTAGATCGTTACACAACTAGTTGGCTACAACCATATACTCTGCCATGAATAATTATACGTTTCAGTCTCCCTTGTTGGCGGTGAAGCCAAGAAGAACTCCAAGCAAGATAATGGTTTCTCAGCTTGTAACGTCAGATTATTATAGTTTGATTCAAATTTAAAAATAACTTATCGTGTATTTTGGTTTGGTTCAATATCTCTGTAAACCTATGGTAATCAGAAACTAGTGTATTCGCCTGATACGTGAATTGACATTTTTTGAACTTTTGTATTGCAAAACCTTGTTATTAGGATCAGGATGTATAGTTTGAAACGACATGTGTTTCAACAAAAAATAACTACATTCTAAAATCAACTGCCCAAGAATTTCATTCTAAGTGGGCTTGCCTCTATGAGCAATTTTGCTTTTGGAACCATGCAAAGTACACCTACAGCTACAGTTCATCAATCTTTGCTCAGTTTGGCGAAGAGCTAAGAAAGGGGCTTCCCAGTGGAGACTATTCGTGTATGATTTACGGAGGTGTTAGGAGAAAGTGCGTGCTCGAGAGGGTGTGAGGGTGGATGAAGGAGACAGGTGTGCGCCGGGGGTTCCCAGGGTTCTAGGAAGGCAGGGCAGGGCAGACAGCGCGGCGCCGCGCACAGCCCCTGGCTACTCAGGTGCACACTGCACACTGCACACAGCTGCTGGATGGAATGAGGAAACCAACCCATTGTCGTGGACGTATCAAGGCCGCGTGTGTGGGTATCTGCGAGCAATTGTTGCGATCCAAGTCGCAGAAAGGTGGTTGGGATACGTTATACTCCTACTTGTCTCACACCTCGGTGTGCTCCTGCTGGTCAAATTGACTCCTCATTCCTTACTAGGGCGTCGTGGCGGGTAACCAAAACCACGCAGGATGGCTAAAAATTCGGAATATAGGAGGTTGAAGGATTTGCGAGTTTGGTCTCGTGAGTGAAGTTCAATTTTGAGATCTTTCAAGTTAAAGTTGAAATTAAATCAAATTCACTTGTAACTTCCCAACTTGGGAAGTTTAATCTTGAATTTACCGAACTTAAATGAATATGTTGGGTAAAATCTGTTGAATGGGCCGATGAACTAAAGCAGATTTCAGTTGGCATTTAGCGGGAGAAGAGTTCAGAGCAAATTGTTTTATGAAGGATGGTCAATTTTTTCCGATTTGTTGTAATAGCCTATGACTAAAAAAATATTTTGACGTATATCTTTCTTTAAATGAAATAGGCACACTATACACATGTAGTGTTTTCAAACGATAACTTTGTGAAATAGAGACATGGAGGTCGTTTCCCATTTAACCATCTGAAACCTGGGTGAAAGTGTTACTATAATTGTACCCAAATGGTTATTTCAGTTTACGTTTTCACATTTTTCCTGGGATGGGCGTTGGACCTCTGGATTCCTAAACTCTAAACTTGGGTGTATGTTCCCAAAAATTTCAAAGTTCATTTAAATGACTTACTTAAGAAAAAATAACTCATTGCTTTAGTCCCTTCTCCTCCCAAAAAGGTCTAGTAACCACCTTTCCTTACTAAACAAAACATGTAAACAACTTTGCGTGATATAAATTTATTGAACCTATTCAAACCCGAAAACAATTATTTTACACTTCAGGATGGAAAATGAACTAAATTAAATTTTCAACTGTTAACAATGTACTTTTAATTTAGCAACACAGCGTACGTAGAGAGTAAATAGCATCACGTATTAAAGCATTTCCAAGCGTCTATCGAATGATAACGACGAGTGTTGATTGTAAAATAAATACAATGCTATTCTCTGATTATAGCAAATTGTGTTGAAGATTTCTGGAATTGTGTTTATAGAACTGTTATATTTTATCTTATCTGCTGATATACACTCTATGACCATGTAGTCAGAGCTAATGATCCTCAATTTGGAACGCTTTCCCAATCTCTATAAATGCGATTGTACTCATTTTTATTGTTTATTTACAGGTAAGCTGTGATAAGATTGGTGTACATGCTGTGCGGTGAGTAAGTGTACTTCACAAGGTATCTTCACAAAGTTTCCACTAACACTAAAACTAATGTTATCTTAATTAGTGAAGCACACAAATTACAATTTAATTAATTTTGAAACCCAAACAATAAGCTTTGACGTTGTGTACAATCGCTAATCACAAATTTTGGTTATTTTTTGTAAACGTAAAATGTTCAACGAAACTTTAACTTGACCATCTAGTATAGTTCTACAACAAGCCTATACATATATAGTAAGCATTGTAATTCACCTTAATTTCGTATGTTCTTAGCGTTTTGGTTTAACGTAGTATAAAATAACTATCGTATAAATGTAAGCACCAACCTTGATTTGTTTAATCATTATCTTTTATAAAGTGGAGAAATTTATAAAAAGCAAAGCTTATAAAATTAAGTCAAATAAAAAGTTATCAAGTGAATAAATAATTGATTTGATTGTGTGCCAAAGAATTTAAAAGACAAGGAATTGTTCTTTACAGTTACATCACAATTTTTCTTAATATGAATATCAGAACTAATTTTACGACTTAATCTAAAGGTGCGAAACGTTCAATATCCACGTAAATATTTCGAAAAGTTTCAACACAATTAGGAGAATAACCGTGCCGTCAGTGTAGGAAGCCTCGTCAATTCGGCGCGTGTTCACACGCGGTATCACTCTTTGATGAGATGATGATGGGGTTGATTGTGCGCACATTATTTGCGCATCATGCCGCCGGCGCGGCGCGGTTCAAATTCAAAGTAAATAAATACATTTTTATTGCAAAAACTTTTACAATGCATGGCAATTGTCAGAAAAGTTGATTTTAAATTTTTCATTCCTCTCACATCTAAGTCCCTTTCATACACAAATACAAATTCTTTATTCACATCAAATTATGTACAATTACATTACGATGCAAGTCAGGCATAATTTCTCAATAAAATATAAATGCTTGTTTATCTTTTATAGATAAAACTAAGATAATTTAAAACAATTTTTAAGTTCTAAGAACGTGCTATGAGTTAATATGTCAAAGCTCCGACAAACTATAAAGGACCCTTCGAGAGAGATAACATCTTAGTCTGCGTTTGAAAATATCTAGGCCAGGTAATTGTTTAATTTCACCTGGAAGTTTAGAATACCTTGGCACCTGCACAGAGGCGTTAGTTATTGAGTGGCAAATGTTTATGCATTTAGCTCCGTAAAGTAAATTATTATTGAAGGTACGGTTAAGATGTTCTCTGTCAAGTGCCCTCTAGCTATTATCCTTAGGTGCCCTCTTTTGCAAGCAACCCTATCTATGTTTTGTCTGCTGGTGAAGCCCCAGAATATTATGCCATAAGACAAGACTGACTCGAAGATTCCAAATATGCATTAGAGCTTTAGTCCCAACTCGATGATAGATAAGAAGAATTTAAATGTTTACAAAGATGATCTGTGGCATTGCCGTTTAAGGTTGTTTTGAATACACAATCACACATCTCTAAAAACTTGGTACAATATTGTGGTTCTAAATCCCAGTTGTTCAGTTTGAGAGAAGTGTGTTGTTGACAATGAGGCCGGGTAGAAAACTGTACTATGTTGGATTTTGAACTATTAAGATAAGTTTATTAATGAAAAACCATTTGACCAACAGAGATGAATAATATTCAAAAGATTCCTTCATTGAAACAGAGTCAGCTGCATTTAATAGAAGACTAGTGTCATCGGCAAATAGAACTGTATGGAATATTGGTTGAAGTAGGAAAAATATCAAGGTAAGACGGCAGATGCAAGAAAAGAATTGGTCAAAGGACGGAACCCTGAGGCACTCCTGCTTTAACCTGAAGATATTCAGGACGATAGGTATTAATATCATGTTCAATTTCAACGTATTTAGCCCTGTTCATGAGATATGAAGCAAACCAGCGATGAGCCTGTCCTCTTATTCCGTACATTGAAAGTTTATAGAGAAGAATGTAATGGTCCACTACGTCAAAAGCACAGCTAAGGTCTCAAAAGAGACCAAGCGAGGAGTTTCCCGATTCAACGGCCGAAAGGACTTTCACAAGAAAAGATGCTATGGCAGATGAAGTGTTTAAGTTTGGACTAAATCCTAATTGGCGGTTATGTGTGTGTTTACGCATCATGCCGCGGCGCGGTTATGTGTGTGTTTGCGCGGCGCGGTTATGTGTGTTATGATGTTTGCGCGGCCTGCGGAGGAATGCTGCGCCTAGGAGTGGCTGCTGGGGAGCTGCCAACACCTGACTTCGACTCTGCGCACTCGCAAGGTCAACACCACCAACAACATCCACAACATTCACCGCATCTACGCAGATAGGGGGTTATATGCGTAACGCTAAAGAAGGAAAAATACATATGTGATTGAATTTCACATTTAACCAGCCCAGGAAGTTATAAGAAAAAGGTACATTCACTTTTACGAAACAAGAGCCAGGGAGAATTTTCACCGCTGGGACAAATAACGGTGATTCAAAATTCGATTACCCTCACAGGTCCTCCAGAACCTAGCTCTAAAAGTACGGTAATTTATAATTGTGCAAAATATAATTAGCTACTAAACTAAAGGGGAGTTTTATGGTTAGAGTTGTAATTTTTCCCTCTTTGAAACTAGTTAAAAAGTTGTAAATTACGATAAAAAGTGTTTTAATGCCTAGCAAGGCTTTCAAAACTTGTCTGAAACATATTTTGGTCGCAGAAGGATTTTATAGCAAAGACGAAGTTCCTGGCACACGACTGGGAGAACGCTTACAAACACATAGGACGTATACGTAGAATGGAACGATTCGAGTGTACGGAATTAGATTGAATGGAGCCTTGATGTCATAATGAATGGACAATTTTTAGTTGTCTCCTTATAGACAAAACGTGCCGATTGCAATACATTTAACCACGTTTTACGCAATAGTTTTACCGATTTATTAATCGCAACTGTACAACTTAGTAGCTAATGTTTTATCTTTGTTCCTATGTCAAGATCATATAAATATTATTTTACAAGCACTCGCTCTCCCCCATTTATTCTAATTGTACCATCCGAGCCCACAGTCAGTTGCCAATCCCAATTGAATTTCACAAACACGCATGTGCCGTAAAATGGTTGAGCGATCAGTTGCTTTCAGACGAGTTTTAAAAGCCTTTGCAACTTCGGTATTTTTGAACGAGTTTGGCAAATCTGTTGACTAAATTAACGCATGCCTGGGAAGGCAAAGGTTAATTAACGAACGTAAATAGCTACTGTAATATGTCTCCCAGTCTGGTAGTTGGCCCTGCATTTGGTTTCATTTGGTTACGGTATCGCATTTTGAAACAGAGAATGTCTCTAAAATATACTGGAAAGGAAGTTAGTGTAAACAGCTTTAATCCTCTCAACGCCAACACGACTCTTTTTGGCGCACTTTTGCAAGTGTTCCGAACAGGGTGTAATAAAAGAAACTTCTCTGCCTCCATTGCAACTAAAAGCAGAACAGCCAACATACTTCTTAATCCGATTTAAAATTCTGTTGTTATTTTCTAAATTGCGTACAACCTTTTTTGTGTATTAGTTTTAACTTTTAATAAATATTGAGCGATTTTCTTGAACACGCTATTAAATAATATTCGTGACTTACTAGCAATCAGTAGATTTAACATCTTGAAATATTTTAGACCCTCACAGTCCACCTTCTACGTCGAATAGTTTTCCCGTCAATTGCTTTTGACAACGTTGTTTGAAAGTGCGACTTAGTTGGTTGAATGTTTTGCTAAGCAATGTTAGTTCTATAATTACCTACAGATAGCGCGGCAAGTGGCTAGCCTTGTGAGCATCTTCACACCTCAAGGTTCCGCTGTCCAACGGGAAGTTATTTTTTATCGTGAGGTCCGTCTTCCCCATTACCAGTCACTGTTTTGTTATTGTATTCAACATAAGTAACGATTATGGTGTTCATTCCCACAGCCAAGGTCGTCAGTTTGCATGCTGGGAGAATAATCACCGCTTTAACTCATCTGTAGTTCTGTTCACAATAATAACCAAACTGTAAATATTCTTGCTGAATGCAGTAGCATCATGTGACAAGGAAATATGTGAAATGATATTAGAGAAGAAGAAGGAGCAATCATTTCTTGTTCTTGTTTTTGACGAATGCGTTCGTATAGCCTTCACCTATACAAACATTTCTAACCCAATTCAATTAGGCCTTTTGTACTACATTTCTACTTCGTACAGTCAACTTAAAACAAGTAAAACAGTAAATTTTGTTAAAATTGTTCTTATTTACTTTTTTAGAAAAGTATTTTGCAAAAAAGCTAACAATATCTCAAATTAAAATATTTGTAGCTTTCGCATTGATATTGAAGATCTATTTTGCTTTATGACTGTTGTATTGAAAACGTGTTTTTCATAGATAATACTGTGTGGTCGTCCGTCTATGTTTGGACATTTTAAATTCGTTATTAGGTTTACATAGATCGTCGATCGTACATACTATGGACCACCATAAACGTGCAAGATTGCCACTATAATTTTTAGCATCTCCTCAGGTACAAGGCTTTAAAAAACTAAGAGTATAATACAATTTGATTTTGTTGTAAAACATTTTGAAGACATTTTATATACACTCGCGGTGTTTTATAATAGCTTAAAACACCTTATCGAAACGTGGCGTCAAGTTGAAAAATACATTACAATCCTGTCTAAAATATCAACTTTTGTTTTGTCTTGAAATGGTTGTCATAGTTGTACTGTCACACAGCAAGCGAGGTCACTCCCATTTATAGCCTAGCTTAAACGATCATTTTTAATACATATGTTGTGGATATTTCGAAAACTATCAAATAAATAAGAAAACAGTGGTTGTTATGTTCTTTACTTAATATATTTTAGAAGAAATCAAACGAGGAATTAGAGCCGAAATCAAATTAAGTTCTCTAAATGAGACAGCCGCGTTTCCAATGTGCATTGGTTCGATTGTGGAACGAGACCAGTAGACTAGGCCTTCTGTAGACAATGGCGTCTGCGTCGTAAATGCAAGAAAGGCAGAGGGAAGCAGTCAGTCTAGAGTCTAGACTGGGTCTGGGAGCAGATAATGGCTAATGGCTAAATGGGAAAATGGCCAACGGGTAATGGGAGAAACTAGAAAGTGAGCCTAAGCTGGTGGAATGGGTCTGCACTCTGCACTGATACATTTCACGGGGTTACTTCCTACAAACAAGTCTTCTGCTATCAGCGGTCCCCTGTCCTTGAAACTTGAGTTGTGTTCATCTGGAGTTGAACAATGTTTATCACATGAGTGATGTTGTGTCACAGACACTGTAGGTTGACGATGTAAACACTAAACCTTATAAGAGGTTAGTTTCAGACTTTCGCGGCCCTAACGTTTTAATTTCTAATATTGAAATACTTTTCTTTATTTTACTGGTGGGGCTGAAAGTATTTGGAACTAATTAACAAATACTTTTAGAGCCACCAATGAATTACGCAAAACGAAAAATAACACGTTTTAAACGGGAAATAACAAGACCCTTTAACAACCTATTATGCAAAAGTACCATTATACCATACCTACTTGACGTTTGAACACATTTTATTGATTGTACGGAAAGAAACATTCAACATCATTTAGCATTTAGAACAATTCAGTATCATCATCGAAGACGGTTCACATCATGATTGATTTATAGAATTACGGCTTAATTAGATTTAAACCTATTACAGTAATACAGTGAACATAACTAGCTTTTAGCAATACATAAGAAGTTCAAAACTACGAGTACAAAGCTTTTCCATCCTCACAATGAATTACATTAATTGAATCAGTTTGACCAAGTTTGGGATTTCTTCTTTTTGTCATATTATTAGCCGCGACATACAAATTGGCAGTAATTTAGCAGATGACTTTCCTCGCCAATCTTTGCAAACTTGTTTCCGTTCCAGTTGAGCAGTTTTGCCAAAAATATCCTCAGCGTGAAGGATGTATTGAGGTCAACGACCTGACAAGCAATTTCACTAAACTCTTCCTACACGGTAGCTGTCACTCGCACTCGCAGGTGTCATTCGCTCTGCCCGTTCTCAGTTGACGCTCGGTAGCTGTCCCATCTCTACACTGAATCACTCGCAGGTGTCACCGCTCTGCCCGTTCTCAGTTGACGCTCGGTAGCTGTCACTGCACTCGCAGGTGTCATCCCGCCTCCTGCCTCGTTGACGCTCGTGCTGTCACCGCACTCGCAGGTGTCACCTGCTCTGCCCGTTCTCAGTTGACGCTCGGTAGCTGTCACTGCACTGCAGGTGTCTTCTCGCTCCTCCCGTTCTCAGTTGACGCTCGGTAGCTGTCACTGCACTCGCAGGTGTCATTCGCTCTCCCTGTTCTCAGTTGACGCTCGGTAGCTGTCACTCGCACCTCGCAGGTGTCATTCCTGCCCTCCTGTTCTCGTTGACGCTCGGTAGCTGTCACTCGCACCGCAGGTGTCACCTGCTCCTGCCCGTTCTCGTTGACGCTCGCGTCACTGCACTCGCAGGTGTCATTCGCCCTCCCGTTCTCAGTTGACGCTCGGTAGCTGTCACCGCACCTGCAGGTGTCATTCGCCTGCCCGTTCTCAGCTGACGCTCGGTAGCTGTCACCGCACCGCAGGTGTCATTCGCTCCGCCCGTTCTCAGTTGACGCTCGGTAGCCGTCACCGCACTCGCAGGTGTCATTCGCTCTGCCCGTTCTCAGTTGACGCCGGTAGCTGTCACTCGCACTCGCAGGTGTCATTCTGCTCTGCCCGTTCCTCAGTTGACGCTCGGTAGCTGTCACTCGCACCGCAGGTGTCATTCGCTCTGCCCGTTCTCAGTTGACGCTCGGTAGCTGTCACTGCACTGCAGGTGTCCTCCGCCTGCCCGTTCTCAGTTGACGCTCGGTAGCTGTCACCGCACTCGCAGGTGTCATTCGCCTGCCCGCCTCTCAGCTGGACGCTCGGGCTGTCACCGCACCTCGCAGGTGTCATTCTCCCGCCTGTTCTCAGCTGACGCTCGGTAGCTGTCACCGCACCCCCGCAGGTGTCATCTGCTCCCCTGCCTGTTCTCTGCTTGACGCCTGCAGCTGTCACTGCACTCGCAGGTGGCTTCACCTTGGCTCCTGCTCACTTCAGTTGACGCTTCGGGCTGTCACTGCACTGCAGGTGTCATTCGCTCTGCCTGTTCTCAGTTGACGCTCGGTAGCTGTCACTGCACCTGCAGGTGTCATTCGCTCTGCCCGTTCTCAGTTGACGCCGGTAGCTGTCACCGCACTCGCAGGTGTCATTCTCTGCCCGTTCTCAGCTGACGCTCGGTAGCTGTCACTCGCACTGCAGGTGTCATCTGCCTGCCTGTTCTCAGTTGACGCTCGGTAGCTGTCACCGCACTCGCAGGTGTCATTCGCCCGCCTGTTCTCAGTTGACGCTCGGTAGCTGTCACTCGCACTCGCAGGTGTCATTCTCTCCGCCCGTTCTCAGTTGACGCTCGGTAGCTGTCACTCGCACTCGCAGGTGTCATTCGCTCTGCCCGTTCTCAGTTGACGCTCGGTAGCTGTCACTCGCACTCGCAGGTGTCATTCGCTCTGCCCGTTCTCAGTTGACGCTCGGTAGCTGTCACTGCACTGCAGGTGTCATTCGCTCTGCCTGTTCTCAGCTGACGCTCGGTAGCTGTCACTGCACTCGCAGGTGTCATTCGTCTCTGCCTGTTCTCAGTTGACGCTCGGTAGCTGTCACTCGCACTCGCAGGTGTCATTCGCTCTGCCCGTTCTCAGTTGACGCTCGGTAGCTGTCACTCGCACTCGCAGGTGTCATTCGCTCTGCCCGTTCTCAGTTGACGCTCGGTAGCTGTCACCGCACTGCAGGTGTCATTCGCTCTGCCCGTTCTCAGCTGACGCTCGGTAGCTGTCACCGCACCTCGCAGGTGTCATTCGCTCCTGCCCGTTCTTCAGTTGACGCTCGGTAGCAGCTTCACTGCACTCGCAGGTGTCACTGGCCCGCTCTGCCCGTTCTCAGTTGACGCTCGGTAGCTGTCACTCGCACTCGCAGGTGTCATTCGCTCTGCCTGTTCTCAGTTGACGCTCGGTAGCTGTCACTCGCACTCGCAGGTGTCATTCGCTCTGCCCGTTCTCAGTTGACGCTCGGTAGCTGTCACTCGCACTCGCAGGTGTCATTCGCTCCTCCCGTTCTCAGTTGACGCTCGGTAGCTGTCACTCGCACTCGCAGGTGTCATTCGCTCTGCCCGTTCTCAGTTGACGCTCGGTAGCTGTCACCGCACCGCAGGTGTCATTCGCTCCGCCCGTTCTCAGTTGACGCTCGGTAGCTGTCACTCGCACTCGCAGGTGTCATTCGCTCTGCCCGTTCTCAGTTGACGCTCGGTAGCCGCTGTCACTGCACTCGCAGGTGTCATCTTGCCCTGCCCGTTCTCAGTTGACGCTCGGTAGCTGTCACTCGCACTCGCAGGTGTCATTCGCTCTGCCCGTTCTCAGTTGACGCTCGGTAGCTGTCACTCGCACTCGCAGGTGTCATTCGCTCCGCCCGTTCTCAGTTGACGCTCGGTAGCTGTCACTCGCACTCGCAGGTGTCATTCACTCTGCCCGTTCTCAGTTGACGCTCGGTAGCTGTCACTGCACCGCAGGTGTCATTCGCTCCGCCCGTTCTCAGTTGACGCTCGGTAGCTGTCACTGCACCTGCAGGTGTCATCGCTCTGCCGTTCTCAGTTGACGCTCGGTAGCTGTCACTCGCACTCGCAGGTGTCATCTGCTCTGCCCGTTCTCAGTTGACGCACCGGTAGCTGTCACTGCACTCGCAGGTGTCATTCGCCTGCCCGTTCTCAGTTGACGCTCGGTAGCTGTCACTCGCACTGCAGGTGTCATTCGCTCCTGCCTGTTCTCAGCTGACGCTCGGTAGCTGTCACTGCACTCGCAGGTGTCATTCTGCTCTGCCCGTTCTCAGTTGACGCTGGTAGCTGTCACTGCACTCGCAGGTGTCATTCGCTCTGCCCGTTCTCAGTTGACGCTCGGTAGCTGTCACTGCACTGCAGGTGTCATTCGCCCTGCCCGCTCTCAGCTGACGCTCGGTAGCTGTCACTGCACTCTGCAGGTGTCATTCTGCTCTGCCTGTTCTCAGTTGACGCTCGGTAGCTGTCACTGCACTGCAGGTGCCATTCTGCTCTGCCCGTTCTCAGTTGACGCTCGGTAGCTGTCACTCGCACTCGCAGGTGTCATTCGCTCTGCCTGTTCTCAGTTGACGCTCGGTAGCTGTCACTCGCACTCGCAGGTGTCATTCGCTCTGCCTGTTCTCAGTTGACGCTCGGTAGCTGTCACTCGCACTCGCAGGTGTCATTCGCTCCGCCCGTTCTCAGTTGACGCTCGGTAGCTGTCACTCGCACTCGCAGGTGTCATTCGCTCCTGCCCGTTCTCAGTTGACGCTCGGTAGCTGTCACTCGCACTCGCAGGTGTCATCGCTCTCCTTCTCAGTTGACGCTCGGTAGCTGTCACTGCACTGCAGGTGTCATTCGCTCTGCCCGTTCTCAGTTGACTCTGTAGCTGTCACCGCACTCGCAGGTGTCATTCTCGCCTGCCTGTTCTCAGCTGACGCTCGGTAGCTGTCATCTCTACACTGAATCTAGATCTAATTGCAAGTTGACGTGCAGTATGGTACTACACTGCTGAATAAGCTCTGATTCATAGATACTAACAAGCCTGTGTGTAAAATGTGGCTGGTGGACCAATTTTAAATATCAGGTTGATGTGTAGGCCTACGAACTCTGAGAAAATCATGAATTTTGAACTTGCCATTTTTAGGCAAAAGGTCAGCTAAACATCCTGAGAGGTGTCAATAGCCTTAAATAATATTTCTAGCTCGTACAGAATCAAGAAAATAATTAGGATAAAATAATACTAATACCTTATTGTCACTACAATAACTATTGTGTGGACATAAAACAACAACAAAACAGTAGCTAACAATAAAAAATATATATAAAAAAGTAAAATCACCATAAAACTGAACAAAATTTTTTGCTGACCTTACAATTGTCATTAATAACATTAATTTAAAATAAATAGATAGATAATAATTTGAGATATATTATAGGTAATAAGTATTCACATTATAAAAGCGTGTTGGACCAAAAAGGCTTTTAAACTGGTTTTAAATGTGTTCAGATTTGAATACTTTTAAATTATCTGGCAGTTTATTGTATAATTTAGCTCCAGTTTGACGGGTAATTTTGGAAAATATTTGTTCTGTGACTTAATTCTATTTATGCCTATTTTCTTGGTGTGAATACACAACCTCGAACTAAAAGATATTTTACAAAAATAAGCTGTAGCCTGTAATTTGCTGAAAAATATCGATGTCGATTTGTCTGGTCTTGAATTTAATACGAGAGTACTTCCTAATTGTATGTGTTGTCTAGCGAACACAGGTTGTGTCCTAAATCATTGCGCTTCAAGAAGTTCTCAAGTTTTAATTATTCCTAAGAGTGTTTTTTTACATTTGTAGGAAGTTACTGACTATATACAAACAAAATCGACGTACTCATCCGTAAAAGGAGATTCAACCTTACGTGAAAATTCGTCCTCATCTATCCAAATTGTTTCATGAATAGCTGTTGTGTTGTTCCTACAAATACACAAGTCTAGCAGGATTTAACTTAGAACTGTGACATTTCAGTTCACTAAACTGGCTTTGGCTCCGCTAAACAAGGCACCCAATTAAGTCTTGCAAGTCGTGTATGTCGTTGTCTTGATAATTGTGTAGGGTGCGAAACTGTCTGATTAGGCGATGGAAGGAGGTTTGTATGAGAGTGGAAATGGGCCGAGAGGCTCTCTATTATTCTGCTGGATATGGTATAATTATGTAAATAGGCTCCACGGTTCGCCTCTGTTGTCGTCAAAGTTCTCGTTCTTTTGAAAAGCAAATGTGACAGGGTGATACGTTTTCTGAGTTGATAAATTCTGCGCAGGACAGCCGATGTGTTCGTCGCCTTGACCTAAACAGTTTACGTCTCAAATGAATAATCGTTCTAATTTAAAGTGTTAATTGTTCGCTTGCTCGACCGGTTAATATTTACAAATTACTGGTCTTAAAATGTAAACAGCCCGTTTTGACATTAGAAACTCAATGTGCCAACCATAGTTTATCACTGTCATTCAATTATTAGCTATGATATGCACTAAAACATATATTTCTACTACATCACTTTTATTTTAATGATTTAGTTTATAGATATGCTTTGATTATATAACAATGACTTTTAACACAAAGTAAATTGGCGTAACATCAAGAGTTGTAGTTTTGATTTGGATAAAAAATTACACTAATTCTTGACACCTTATTTATGCATTATTATAATATTTAAAAAGTATCATTATCGTAGGAAGTATAATTACTTCATGAATAACTATTTATAATCCTTTGGCGATGAAACCAAGACCAACAACCCAACCCGTCTCATTAAAAAGGACCTAGCTTCTAATATACCTCGATGTTCAATGTTGTTCGGCCATACACAGCTCTTTTTTGTAGTAACTTTGCCGCACTAACGAACTTAGAACTCCAAGTAGATATAGCCACAGAATACCCAGAGGATTCTGTTATCTCTGGTATAGCTGATGTTCAACAACTCTATCCCTATGGAACGGATACGTCAGCACTGACTAGCTGAAATGATTCAGTCAGGTTTTAGTTGTGGCATTGAATTCATGTTACAGAAGCTAAAGTTATTGCTAATACCTGTTCGCAGGTAACTGTCATTGTTTGCATGGTTCGGGATTGGAGCTTGTAGGTGCGCAACTTGTTAATGTATCCCAGCTGGTCATTATTATGTTGTAGATTATGTTTTCTATTGATCAAATCTTGAAAGGCTTCTGGGGATTGTTATTAAAAGGGTGCGAGCTAACCTCAGTGAACCACAGTCTGTCTGCAGATTGCGACGCTATGGAAGGAAGGGATGGGGTGGCTGGCTGGTTGATCTCGGCGCCGGACCGCTGTCACCTCCTCCTGTGTCTCGGGTGGTTGACCGCAGACTGCACTCTGATCTGTATCTGTCTGCAGATTGCGACCTGACCATTGTCTCCACTCACTTCCGTCTCTCAAACCCACCCTTCCTGAGGCCACACCTCAGCCCCAACCTGAACTCAACCAATTGTTTGCGAAGAATTAAAGTTGAAGGTTATAGCTATCCGCTTGACCATAACATTAAAATTATTCTTTTTAGCCTTTTAGGCGCAATTTCAAGGTCAAGGTTCAAAAATTAGCAAATATTCTTTGACCCTTTGTCTAAAACACAGAACCTTACATAGACTTTGTGCAATATGCTGGTTTTAACTATTACTGCGTGTACAGTTTAAACGTTAGCTTTTTTATTTTAAGAAGTTGGAAAGAATTAATTATTTTTCATTAGTGGTCTTAAAAGTATAAAGATGGTTGCACAATTTTAATTCCATATGTCAGTCTTTGAACTAAAAAATAAAAGATAAAAAACAAAATGGTGGCTGTACAAATAACTGTACGGCTTTGAACAAAAGAACTATTAAATTTTCTTTAATTTTTAGTCATAAAACACTATAGGCTATGTTTGAAATATCCTGCAGCTGTTGTAGGTTTTCACATAAACAAAGCCGGCTCCTCCCCTAACCCTGTCTCGCCACTCGCCAGCTAGACTGTGTCTGTCAGCCCTTCCCTTATCTACAACTCTGGCTGTAAATCACTGCTCACTCATCAAACTCACAGCTGGCAGTTGGCACCAGCCTGGTATAACAGGGGTAGGTCTACATTGCACCCTTGAGATTCCACTTCCCATCATCCAGTCGCCACTGCTCTCACATCTCGACAGTCTGGCGAAGATTTAAAAACAATACGCAGAAACTTCACAACTGTTTTGTATTTGGCTAAATGCTAGAATAGCACGATGATTATATTCTATATCTAAAGAAATTTACTTATGTGAATTTCCTCAATTTCTTTAGAGAAGCCCTTAGTACTTGTCACCCGTGGATTAGCTGATGGGTTTATTTGCCATGACATCAATGACAAATACTAAAGGCCTCTTCTTTCTTTTCACGAACAGGTTCTCCTCACTGAATCTTCATTCTATCGCTGAGCAGTTTGATTTCAAGAAGGGCCAAAATATAAGAAAATTGCTGATGTGTATCGCTTGCCAAAGGAATCTGATGGAGACTAGAGAGCAAGTATTCCAATAACTTCCACTGAAGATAAAGACTTACGCAGAAACCTTTCTGGAAGTACTTACACCAATATTATCACTATTTTCTCTTGTCCCACCGTTCATATCCCGCTGGCTTCACGGTGGTTTCCAGATGACAAAGTAATGTGTTATGTTTTCCTGTGGCGACTGTCCACTGTCAAAGATGTTCAAGGAAGGCCGCAGTGGTGCGTGTCCCGGCACCTCGCAGTGGACTTACCCACCACCGGTCCTAATATATCAGTCCTAACTGTTCACGAGTATTCTCGGATACCGCCGCTTCAAGCGAGGATTTCCGGAGTCTTCCGTGTCGTGAGTTGGATTAAATGACCGGTACTTGTGATGGAGTAGTGGAGTAATCTTCGGGGTCGTCGTATTGTTAATGGTGGTGGAGTCTTCGACAGATCCATACGTTGAAAAATGATAGTCTTTGTATTTATTGAGTTTAAACTTTACGACACCTTCAACCTGTAACCTGGTATCACCAATGGTATCGGTATCTAACTGTATCCCGCTGCGCCGTAAGGAAGTGGAGTTGGTTAATAGCTTTAAAGATAATGTAATTGATAAGTAATACTCGTGATTGACGTATAACACGACATGTCAATTTGAGCTCAAGATAAAACGCAGAGGTTTGATTTGAGCTTGAGGAAGTTAAAGTGATGTTTTGGTCACACTCGATTCTCTCTATTCTTTCTAGATTATTTACTTAATATTCACATACAACCACATTATCGGGCATATTGATCAAAGTTTTTGGAAACTTGTCTTTTTTCAAATCTAAGTGCGGTCTCGTAAGAGGATGTGACATTCACTCTTATGAAACTAGAGGCAGGAGAACTTCCGAACTGGGAGACACAGAACGGCAGTTCATGAACGTTTACCTTCTCAGGTAGGAGTTCAACTAGTCAACAGGTTGCCAAATTCTATTAAAAGTGCCCCAGAGCTAAGGCTTTTAAAACTCGTTTGAAAAGGTTTTGACCGCCGAAGCATTTTACAACACAGACGAGTTTATGGCACATGACTGGGAAAAACACTAACTGACTACTGGATTGTAGTGGTATAATTCGAATGAATGAGAGAGAGTGAACAAAAATGTGTTTGATTGGGATTTGATGTTAGAATGTATGGCAATTTTAGCTTTCAAAGAATTGACGTGTTGATAACATATCAGTAAATTGTTAACACAACAATAAACTATTTATTTATTATTTAAAGTGTTTCATATTAAGGGTCCGTCTCAAAGGTCACCTTTTAACGAAAATTGCAGGGCAGCCAAGATAACTTTTGGGAATAAGCAGTGCTTTCAAACTGATAGCATTGACCATCAAGGATGAAATCCTCAAGACGTCTGATATACTGTTATTTTGAGACATCATTTGTAGGACTTCGCGATGTATAGTTTGCCACAAATGGATCCAACCATTATACGCCTATATTATACACACACACACATACTGAATACGCAAGACTATTCCATTTTAAAACATCTGCATTGAATATAGAGTACATGCATGTTTGTATATCTCAAACGTCATAATAAATCTAATGCATTATAAATACATATAATTAATGTGATTTTCCAAACAAAATTTAGATAGGCTACTAAGATAGACAAATTGTATTTATACATCAATTAATATGAGTGTAATTCAACTTGAGTAGGACTAGGTCTAGGACTTGATTCGAGCACTTGCAATGTTTGCGTCCAGTAGAGCGATAACAATGGGAGGAGTCTAATAACAACTGTAAACTGTCATTGTTATTCTCGTTAGGCTAGGTTGAGTCACAGCTCCGCAGGCAGTAAGCTTCTGTTTGTTATTGGGCTGGAGTAAATTTAGTAAATAATGACTTCTAACCATTACCCCTTTGAAGATAAAGATGCGTATCTTAGCAAAACAATATTGATACTCTTGAACAGGTTCAAGTATATTTTTACAACGTAAAACACAAACCAAAGTTGATACTTATGACATGCTATTTTAAGACATGAATATATTGTTTTGATAGTTGAAAGTAATAATTATTAAAATAAAAATAATACTTTATTTATCCTTTTTATGCAGTACTTGAAATACTATTTTTCTTTACAAACCAAATCTCGGAATGTCTGCAGTTTGCCTTTACTATCAAGCCTAACTAAACTATACCAATACATGCCCCAACTTTATTTTAAATATTTACATTCCTAAAACAGAGAAACCTCTCAGACATAGCCTGAGTGGAGACATTAATTCTTTGTATTATGATTATGATTTTGGACGCACCCGCTTCTAGCCTCCTCAGGTTCCGCCATTACTCAATCCTCTTATTGAACTCGAGGTTTGCTCTTGTGATCTTGCTTCTATTGGTCTTCCTCAAAGAAAGTGTTTCTTTTTCCGTTCTCGTTGCTCGTCTTCCAGCCATACTTTTTGTTCTCTTAATAAAGAAACCCATTACATTGTATCAGGTTTTTGAAGCTCTCTCGTATTAGGCATTCTTGTCAAAATCTACACTCTTTGCACACAAACTTACTTCTTTCTTTCGTCTTCTTGGACTGGTAGAGTCTGCACCTTAGCTTTACCACGCCACGAGTTTTTCGTTTCTTTGGTAGAGTCTTATTTTCCAAACGCGGTACCAAGTTTTCGTCATTTTCCTTTATTAATAGTTACAGTCCAAACTTCTGACCGCGGATTACAACTTGTTTGTCTTGTTGTAACTAACTAATACCCACTTGTAATCGCACTTCTCTGTGGTCTGCACGCGTGGGCTGGGTGGTGACTGGTGAGACAGCAGTAAATGAAGACACTGGATTTGCAGACAATAGCGGGTGTGTCGCTCCTCCTTCACCAATCCTACATCCTCCCAACAACAGTGTCCTCTGCTCACAGTGCCATCATCCGCATAAATACTCAGAGGTCGTGACTCAGCACTGGGTTACTTCCCGGCGATCTCGTGGCACTTACAGCTCATTCTGCGATTGCTAACTCAGCTAAGAAGGACAAAATTGATTGGAATTCCATATTTGATAGGTAGTTAGTTGTCTATTGTGGTCGTTTTGGGAAGAAAGCGGTAAAACAAACTTTTGGCGTCGAAATCAAATACATATGAATTAGTGAAGGATATCGACTTGTCAGTAGTTATGAAGTTCTCAATAGTGATGATGATTCTTTTATATATATGCAGGTAATGTAATAAGTAAAGAATTTAAAGAAGTTAATTCACGTTCTCCACTGTACCACGATCCTTACCTAACGTTACCGCATTTAAAACTATTTCAAAATCTAATCGTACTACATCTCTAGTTGAATATCCACTCAAATTTTGCAATTACGTTAAAAGCTTCAATCTTATGACTCCATTACAGCGGACTTAATTGAAAACTTCATTTAAAGGCGTGAAGGCCTTTACATAGGGACCGTTTTCAGGGAAAGGTCGTTAGTCTTCCTTTCGTCTGATGAACTAATCTTTGATGTGTTGCATTTGACGCGGCACGGGCGGAGAAAAGTGACGATGCTGAGGGTACAATCCAAAAAAGGCCGCGGATGTAATCAGGTTAAAAGTTTTACTGAGAGTTTAAAACTATTAAATAAAAGGTATTTATTATATTCTTAAGGCGGATTAGAAGCAGATTTTTCTAATTTTAGTTTAACTTTGATCATATCTGAAAAATTAACGTGGTGTGATATACTAAACCCATAAATACCCTTAACTCAGCAATAGAAATCTTCGACAAAATCGCCTTAAGTGTAAACAAGGACAAAACCTCAATTATCAATTTTACTCCAAATGAAACAAATAACAACACTCAGCCTCCAGAACAGAGAAATTACAAGCTAAATACAAAATTTCTAGGAATCATAATAGACTCCAAACTCGACTCGACACCCCACATAATTTGAGAAAAATTAACCGAATTAGGTGTAAAGCTCTAAAAACCCCACTTGAAAATAAATTATCAAAATGTGGCTCCATTCCGCACTAGATAATATTTTTGACATCATGTAAAAAATGACACACACAGAAAGCCATCACATGAAGCTAGCGTAGTTTGGACTGCGAACCCTTGAAAAGGCAATAAATGACACGTGAACAAAATTGAATCGAGATTGGAATACTATGAATGGTCATAATGTTATTGCATCGTCATTTTTTACGTTCTATACTGCGTACTCTTAAATTACGTTTTTTCGTGTCTATGGTATGTACTTTGGTGTGTTATTGTGTTACTTAATTCAGTGATTGAGTTCATAATCAATTTCTAAGTATAGATTTTGCCTCCTGTTTCATAGAAACTTATAAGTATAGCAGACATGACAATAAAATGCTATCTGACAGTCACAGTGGTTCATCCTTCTGCTTGCTATACCCTCGCATTGTTTACCGCGATTGTCTTGCATCCTATACAGGGTGGGGCTTAGTGAGGCTATGTTGACCCTCTCGCTCCGGCTCGCCACGGTACGTCGTGTTATGACGATTGTCACACTTTCCATTCCCGCGTTCTGTTCACGCCACCATCACATCACTATCAATCATCCACTTCATTAGTTTACGTAATGTTCAGTTCAGAGGCTCAAAGGCCAACTGTTCACCTCCGACTGATGAAACAATCACGTGCGTATCTGGTTTAGAGAGATCTGGAAAAGCTCACATAACAGTACTGTGATAGTGTAGGGGGAATTATGTTTAGTGGTATCTGTTGAAAATGAACAATTAAAATAACTATATTGTTTTGTTTTAGGTATGTTGCCGTCCTATTGTGAGAGTTCTTACTGCTACTGCTGGTGAGATAAATTGACAATCATTTATACTTTAACATTAGTTAGTTTGAAATTTTTAATCGTAACAGTATATATTTTGTCCAAGCCGTCTTGATATAACAGTATTGAGACGTATAATGTACTCTTTAGGAAAAAAACATTGTACTTTTGATAATGAATCTTCATGGTTTTTATAGTGACTAACTCAAGATTGCCACCAGTCTTATCTTACTGTGAACTATCTGTGTATAACTGCTTTGGGGATAATTTTTTAATTTTTATATATGTACGGAATTGAACACTCTTTAACACTATACTTTCAAAATTACCACGGTAGCATCATTTGAAATGTCTTTGAGGGACATCCCTGTTTTATTACGGTTTGAGGTTCTATTCTACGTTCAATTTGAAGAACTATTGTTGTGTTGGAAAGCGAGAACTACCGATTTTTGAATTGAACTATTAAATGCAGCAGCTGACATTCAATCGTATGAAACCACAGAGGAGTAATAATTCTACATATATGAGACACACACTAACGATCGCAAGGGGAAAATTGACACTGAAAAAATTATAATACCAATCAACTCATCAATTCCTCTGTCGAGACTTCCCTCACCAAAGAAGTTAATTGATCAGACTACTATAGTGCTTGTGTATACAGTAGTCGTGCGTAAATACACCTTGCTGCGGTCAGCCTCGTGTGGTGTGGTGCGGTGTAGTGTGGTCGGCTGGTGGGATGTTGTTGGTAGGCTTTATACGGACAAGGTATCGGTTCCAACATCATCGACATCGACTACATCACACCGCATCACATCACATCACGTTACATTACACGTTCCCACGCACTTTCTCTCCTCTCCGCACACACGCTATCCATGACCGTCCCCAGCACGTATACAGGGTGTGTGCAAAGTAACAGCTACCCCATTGATACTTTTACCGGCTGAGATATTTGGACACAGTTTTTGCTTATGCAACGGAAGTGCGGGCTGATTTTCCTAGAATCACACAGTGAATTTAGAGGGGTACTTTCATGAAAGATTTGAGCTGAATAAAATGAAACTAAATGAACAAAATTGCAGCAAGAAATAAAACAGAATTACGCAAATATCATTTTGTGCACCTCAAACAAAATGATGCTATATTTTGTTAAAATGTTGATCTCTGAAAGGTGGATGAGATCAACCCTTTGAAGTCGGGTTGTCGGGTTTGCGACAATATTCTCTATTGGTTTATTCAACGAGATCTTCCGTTCAAAACCATTTTAAAAACATGTGATATGTTTTCCTTGGTGGTCACAGATAAAAAGAGATGATGCTATATTTTGTTAAAATGTTGATCTCTGAAAGGTGGATGAGATCAACCCTTTGAAGTTGGTTTGTCGGGTTTGCGACAGTATTCCCTATTGGTTTATTCAACAAGATCATCCGTTCAAAACCATTTTAAAAATATGTGTTATGTTTTCCTTGGTAGTCACAGATAAAAAGAGATGATGCTATATTTTGTTAAAATGTTGATCTCTGAAAGGTGGATGAGATCAACCCTTTGAAGTCGGGTTGTCGGAGTTGCGACAATATTCTCTATTGGTTTATTCAACAAGATCATCCGTTTAAAACCATTTTAAAAACATGTGATATGTTTTCCTTGGTGGTCACAGTTAAAAGAGATAATGGAAGATATACTACAGCACAAATATTATACACAAAACCTTTAAATTGACTAACGTAACATTAACTGAGCAAAATAAATATCAAATTAGCCGGCCTACTTGCGACCAGTTCGCCTACGAGTACACAAACGGCGCCAGAGACCCTGTCCCGATTCTGTCAAACGTCCGGACCTACAACACCAAGCTGTCATCGAAACAAACTTCATTAAGAAACTAAATTAATTCGACGGTAAATTGGACGGTAATACTCGTCAGACAGTAATAGTACTGAATACTACAACATTACAGTACTTATGCTATGTCCGATTATGAAAATAGTATGTTTTTAACATTTAAAAATATCTATCTGTCTTCATCGGATTATTTCGATTTCGGGTTGTGTATAAAATTACATGTGGGATACAATTTTAACAATTCAACTTGTAATGTATGCAATTAAGTCTGAATTATGCTTGATTTTAAACTACAACAGTATGCTTTTATACATATGCTGATAATTACTACTGCTGAATGTATCACTTGTATATTATTTAGACCGTTATTCAATTACCACAGTATTTGGAAATCAACCTTCTTCAGCAATCTGAGGTTAACTGCTCCATGGGCTTACATCATAGGACTTTATTTTGATACGCAACATACCGCTTAAAAACAAGTACATTTGACATGTGTCGACGTTTTCAAAATTACAACAGATTATAGTTTTCAGTACATTAACCAAATTTACGTCACTGTAATAAGATTTAATATTTTACAGTGCTTAATTTAAGGGTGAAAATGTGTCAAGATGTTACTAGCAGTTCTTTGTGGTCGATAGTGTGCTCTATATGTTTGGATGGACTACCAAAGGCCTTCTAGACACGAAGTCTACCCCGTCACCCCTTGATGTTTGCGCTACCCGGAATTAAGTGCTGGACTTCTTCAGCACCTAGATAGCAATGATTACTAATCTACAGTACTCAATTCTACTAGGATTGAGTACTGTAGATTAGTAATCATTGCTAGAAGTAAACCAACCGCTCTGACAGATTTTTCACATGAGTTAAAAAAAGTTCACTACGTTTCGTATCCAAATTTTTCGTAATTTCGTATCAAGATTTTAGCACGAATCTACCCACGGCCAGCCTGGCTACTCGTATATCGGCTACCCTCCTCCACAGTCCTCAGTCCACGCTTCACACACAAGAATGTAAACAAGCCTCAAAATTAGTTGTGAACCTGTCCGCTAGCCGCGCCACCGCTGCTGCGCTCAACCGGCTCCGCCCAACACAACTCAGTTCAGTTCGAGCGCGGTCCTGCTGTGTTTGTGTTCCGCGAGTCGCTGTAGGTGCCGAAGTGTGCGTTTCATGGTTTTATTAGTCTCAAGAACAATTTATTGACATTGGGATTTTCTTGGTATTGTTGAAAACTTTGGTGCTGTACCCTGGAACCAATGATTGTAATTGGTAAGTCAACAACAATAAAATTGTTATGGTTAATTAGTTTGCACCAACAAGATGTGGCTTTTATATTTGCTTATATTGGATGAGGTTTTGGAAGAGTGATAAATAGATTATTGTCCTAATAAAAATTTATTGTCAGTGTTTTGGCTATTTAAGAGCTAAAGCGATGGCCCGAACCTATTTAATAAACTGTACCTAATCGATATTAAATTGGAACATAATCCTAACATTTTAAAATCCCTATTATCAAAAGATACGCTGTTGACACGTTTTGTTAGATCAGTAAATTATAAATAGCCTAATATAACAATAAATAAAAAAAGGTATATACAGTAATATAAAACTTAAATGACGACTGTAAGTCTGTACCACAATTTATTTGGCCAAATTTCTAAATAAAACCTTCTAATTAGACGTACTGCTTAGTAAATAAGAAATTTAACTCATCATTATTGAATGTAAAGACTTTTTCGTTTGTTAAACTAAATTAGTAACCGACATGAGACGACATAAAAATTGAAAACCCTACCGAACTGAACCTACAAAGTTTATCCATAAAATAAAGTTGTGGGGTATCCATATTTGTGTCGGCTACTCGTTGGTGCAGTCGATGACCCTCAATCGAATCAGCTGTGATGCGCATATCCTCACTTCCTACTTCTTCCACACCTCCGCTGCCGGGCACCGGCTTGACCATTGCTATAACCGGCCGACAAAACCTCTTCTCACTACTGGTGTAAAGTAGACTCTAAAAATCTAGTGTATGTGGAGGTAACAGGAATGCCAAGGTTGCAAGTGTTGATCAGTACCCTCAGCATGACATCTTGTGTCGGCCACACTCTAGTGTGTTTTGTGTTGTGTTGATACTGTGAGGAAGTGGGATGGATGTGGATGTGATGTTGGAGGTACCAGGAATGCGGAGGTTACACTAAAGTGTTGACCAGTATCCCCAGCTTGACATCTTGTGTCGGCCACACTCTAGTGTGTTTTGTGTTGTGTTGATACTGTGAGGAAGTGGGATGGACGTGGATGTGTTGTTGGAGGTACCAGGAATGCGGAGGTTACACTAAAGTGTTGATCAGTACCCTCAGCATGACATCTTGTGTCGGCCACACTCTAGTGTGTCGTGTGTTGTGTTGATACTGTGAGGAAGTGGGATGGACGTGGATGTGTTGTTGGAGGTACCAGGAATGCGGAGGTTACACTTAAAGTGTTGATCAGTACATCCTCAGCATGGACATCTCAGTGTCGGCCACACTCTAGTGTGTGTTTGTGTTGTGTTGTTGTGTTGATACTGTGAGGAAGTGGGATGGACGTGGATGTGTTGTTGGAGTGTACCAGGAATGCGGAGGTTACACTAAAGTGTTGATCAGTACCCTCAGCATGACATCTTGTGTCGGCCACACTCTAGTGTGTCGTGTGTTGTGTTGATACTGTGAGGAAGTGGGGATGCGTGATGTGTGTTGAGGTACCAGGAATGCGGAGGTTACACTAAAGTGTTGATCAGTACCCTCAGCATGACATCTTGTGTCGGCCACACTCTAGTGTGTCGTGTGTTGTGTTGATACTGTGAGGAAGTGGGATGGACGTGGATGTGATGTTGGAGGTACCAGGAATGCCAAGGTTACACCAAAGTGTAGGTGATTAGTATCCTCGGGCTGTTGCCTGATGCGCTTGATCTTCATCCTCTTCTCTGTTCTCAATCCTTTCCGCTCCTCTCAACTCCTCTAGTTCGTGAATCACATTCAATTGTGGTGGAATAATTTGTCATGGTGCCTGCAGCAACCTTTTGGTTTCGTCCATCAGATGTTCTTTGTTGCAACAAGATTTGCAAACGCCATTAAATAAATTCGGTTTCTGGAACTACGCGTATGAAACCACAAACAATTAGCAGTATCAATATCTGTCGGTAGGTATTTTAATTCCTATAACTACAGTATAAGTCAAAATATAGTGTTCTAAAATGCCACGATGTGGGTTCATGGAGGGGTAAATAAAATTTCATCCAAACTCAGCGCAGGTGTCAATTTGACTTGCGCTCTAAATGTGTTTGATAAATTACTGCTAAATTGAAATGAACATTCACTGCAGTTTCATCAACTTAACCAAGAATAATAATTTCAGTATAGTTATCAATATATTAAGCATTGAATAGGAGGTTTTAATTGAAATGTTTAATGCTTTGTGCCATCTCTGAACCTCCGAAACGTCGGTATTTTACACAAAAATAGCAAGTGAAGTGAGGTCTTGGTAGAACAGAAGACTTCTCCACGACTCCACAGGAATCTCCACGGCTAACTGGTTACGTCTTCTGTATAAAGAATCGCCTCCACAATTCTTCTTGCTTTGCTTGCGCCGGCTCTGTAATTTGCTCGCAGTAAAGGATTTACCACATCATCCGCTATTATGTGTACTTGATGAGACCTTGTTTTCAAGCTGCGAGGCAATAATTTCCCCATTAGTCCATTACCACGAGTCTTGTATTGTGATCACTGAGATAGCTATTGATGGCTAGTGTTGATTACTGTCTTGCGCTACCGGCTTTATTTATTTTTGATTCAACTCACAGTATAATTGCCGCAGACGTAGATTATTAAAAAGTAGAGTTAGGTCGAATCAACTATCGAATCATTGCATTTAATGTTCCGGGTCTGGTATACGGTAGTAAAAGTCAAATTCGAATCTCAGATATAAATATCGATTTCCGAATCTTAACTTCGAAGAATCTCGGGTTCGAATCTCGGTTTAAAAAATCTTAGAATACAAATTGTCCGTGCTTCTACATTCCGATTCTTCCGTTGTCAAATCACGATGAGCTTATGTGAGTGGGTGAGTGCTGTCTGCTAGTGTCTGCCAAAGTACACAGCGGGATCATTGGATTCGCTAACCGTTGGTGTATTGCAATTTATTTGCAAAATAAGATTTATTTATACATCTAAGCGAAGCTATGAACCATTACTAACGCTAGCACTCGTAGAAATTCAACCTCAAATCAATTAGAAATTTTCTGTTCAAAAATGTATTACTCGGACAGGAGTTTATCTATCAACCGTAGACGGTTTCACGCTCCTCCAAAACTTCCCAGGGATTTATATTTTTTACCTGAAGCTTCGTCGACCCTACAGCACAACAGTCTGATCAGATAAAAGTGCATTCGGTCCAGACTCCAGATGGCAGTTCGGGGCGGGCCGCTTTGAAGGAGTTGAGCCATTGCGCACAGACAACAGACAGGAACTGCCGTCATGCGCGGCAACCTGCGTTCAAAGGCCAAGATGGGAAACTCATTTCCGACCGTGAAACGATTCGGATAAAATGCATCCAGACTAATCTTCTTTTGGACCACCGGGTGACGGTTTATCTCCTTCGACATGTCATGTCCTCCAGCCTCGTCTTCATAATCCGAGACGGAGAGGGAGGATGTCTTTTTGTGTCGGTGATGTACTAATTGAAATTCAATATCCAGTCGATTTGAATATCCATCCGATATTTTAGTGGTAATAACCTAATAGCCTGGTTTAGCCTAGAGACAATGGTCATATCCTTAGATATATCTTTCGAAAATCCTAAATATAATTAGTATGCAAAAAATGTGATGCCGATAAATAGCACACGGTTCTAACAATCATCAACTATCACCGAGTTTCAGTAACTATAATACGGATTCATTTTTGGTCATAAGACTATCTTAGTGGTGACCGTTGGTTTAGCTATAGTGTTCCCATGGGAAAGGCTTTCCCAGGCCTGCTTCTGAGATTTCGCAGTAACGTTGAGTAAACATATCTTTTGAGGTTATTTCCCATTTTCTTCTTGGCATGACAAAGGCGAAAAAAGATATTTAGTGTAACTCGCGGGACAATGTGACCTCGCGAGTCGGACACAAAATATATACATTCTAACAACCTAGTTAGAAATTGGTCAGTTTGGTTTGAAAATGTGTTGAGATACTCTAGAGTCTAGACAACAGAAGAGTAAGGTGCAGCAGAGTGGCGGGAGCAGGAGAGATGTAGATAGCATCAGCAGCAGCAGCAGATGTAGTAGCGAGTTGATGCGGTCACAGACTCGAGTGCGAGCCGCCCATTCATTACCACTGGCTCGCAAACCGCATCCCTCCCTGCAGCCCGCAGCCTGCTTATGTAAATCGCTAGTTAACACGCTCCATCCCATCATTGAATCTCTAGGAGCTCGTCAACCTCACCTCGATGTAAGGTCAAGGAGATTCAATTTTGTGCAGGTGGTTTAATTCAACTATCGCATGTGCCGAAAGAGCTGGAAAGATTCTTAGGCGACGTGATCACTCAACGATTGACTCAACGAAGTGAATCGTATTCAATTGTGGCCGGATGATTAATTTGTCATGGTATCCAGCTAGGAGCAACCTCACAGTTGATTTTCACAGCTGTATTATCAGACTGGCTTTGTTTTTGCAATGTCTAAAAGCTAATTCAAAGTAATATTTTCCTTTTCCTTATATCTAAGTACCTCAAGAAGGGTCCAAGCACGTCTCTTTCAAACAATTTTACCTGTAAACTATCTCGTCAAATGTTTTCGCGTAGATTCTGTTTGTATGAAAAGATAGAACCCAAGGGACGGTTAGGATCGAAAGAGAGCATTACATTTTAGATTGGCTTGTATTTGTCATGTTGACCCGAGAGAGATTGTCTCCAGGTGTGCTGTGAGTGATGATGTAGTGATGAATAGCTTGGCATGGGAGCGTGGCCTATGAACTAAATACCGGTTGTAAGATCGCATCTGATGAATCGGCAAGTCAGCTGTGCTCTGTGCGCTGTGTGCTGCGGTGTGGATGTCAGCGCGCGCCGCGCCGGTAAGGTTCAATGAGAACTTGGAGAGGTGAGGCAGGTGATTGCCCTGGAGACGATCATCATCATCATTACCACCTCACCTATTGTCTCTATTCTCTTCCTTCCGCCCTCTCCAGCTCTCCGGTGTAGCACCGTTTTATCGGTTATTTCGGTTTGATCGATAGATCAATCTTGCCACATTGACATTTAGTATTTCCTTATATAAATACACAGTTTACTGCGGAAACTTGAACATTTTATGCAACCGTCATTGATTTTGTGCACTAACATTTTTTATGCATTCTGCCATTGAAGTCCCGTTCGAACATACATTTTGTTCGAATTCATTCGAATTGTTCCACTCTAGCCCTATTGTAAGTCGGTGGGTTCTGAGGTATCCCATTCATGTGCCATAAACTCATCTGTTCTGCAAACGCCTTTGTGACCAAGATTTGTTTTTGATGAGCTTTGAACGCCTTCGGCATTTGGGAACTGATCGAATTGGCTACCGGTTGACTAGTTGAACTCCTGCCTGGTAAGGCAAACGTTCATGAACTATCGTCCTGTGTCTCCCTGTTCGGTTTATAAATTTGCGTGACCTTGTGCTAAGCAAATAATAACAATCACACTCACCAGCATGTTGAAGGTGACTTGGTTACCCTCTGTTTCATGGTCTGCTGCGTTGGGTGTTAATAGAGGTTAATTAACAAGCGTGTAATGCTCCGGCTCGCACGTGCTGTGAACTCCTTTCCAACGTTCTTTCGGTCCGAGTGCATATCGGTGCATATAGCTTATCAGTAGGATAGGCTCCCATGTGTATTCTACTCTACTCTAGGCTCTACTGCCAATGACGGAGGTTTCCTCCTCTCTTGCTCCCGTTTCCTTGACGACTTCCACCTCGTTAGCCTCCCGACACTCAGCTCTGTTGCAGGAAATTGGCGTTCAGAGGCTGACACGCGCGCAGCTGTTTTGTAATTTGCAGCTAGGCTCTAGAGTTTGCTGGTGAAAGAAGGCCGAGAGAAATGTATAATCGTGAGGAAGGATTGGTAACGGAATTGCTGGCTCTACTTAACCAAAAACTGCTCCTTCCTTGTGTCATCATCGAGGTCGTAGTGACGAAGGGCAGTAGCAGTGGATATATTTAGCGATTTTAAGAACTGCGCATTTATTCAACTAGCCAGGTATCGCCAGAACTTTTGACTTTGGTGATGGACCAGTTGTATATTAACTTTCGCAGAGGTTGATGAAAGATGTTTCGCTTTGTACATCTATCTTCAATTCTTCTTCCCTCACTCTGTACTCTCTGGCATCAGTGTACAATAGGCGCTTTACGAATATCATAGATAAAATATAACAGGCTGAGAGTGTTGTATTCGCTTTTTTTACAAGAGAGTATTTAGCGTGTAACTATAGGTATCAGTCGTTCAATAATGTATAAACAACATCTTTAAAAGGATCATTCCAGTTTCTAAAACCAATTGTTTCCTTCTTGGAACAAATTTAAAATTCAGGCAACAATCAGCGGAATAGATATTTAGCAATCAAAGTCATTACGAATGACATTTGAAATACTCAGAAGAGGAGTGTATCCTTGCATTGGATTGACAAAGAAGCAAACATTCAGTTGTAGAAGACGGCCTAGTAGTGGTGGTCAAGGACATTATACAACAATGAGTGCTTGATTGTTGGTCAACCTGATTGCAATGAATGATCGATTGTTTAATTGCGCGAGGCGAGGTGTGTCAGTGTGTCCTGTGAGTCAGGACTCAGGAGAGAGGATTTCCTTGAAGACTCCCACTGACGGGACGAAGGGAAGTGGGGAGCATGACGCACTCGCTGACTTGACTTGAGTTGAGTCCTCTCAGTCGGTGAGTGGGCCAGGGTCTGTTATCCTCTCTGAGTCTCTTATGTAACTTGTTTACCACTATGTACTTTACTGCCTTCACTCGGACATTCGCTTCTTCATCTGTGCAGCATCCAGACGTTCTTCCTCCGTTTCCAATCTGGAAACGGTTCAGCAAAGGATGACACTTTGGATTCTCTGTGACTTCCATACAAAAAAGTGCTTTTGTGAAATTGAATTCGTTTAGTGTCGAATCCTAAGGACTCTAGGATTCTTTAAGTGTGCGCTGAAACTCTCCAGGAAAATATGGTGTTCCCACGAGTGTGTGTCGGGTGTTGATTGTGTTAACGTGATGACGCATGTGTGGATATATGTGAACGGGCACATCACGGATGTCGTGCGTACCGAAGCTCCGCTCGACCAAACGGACGAGCAGGAGTCGCCACCCTCGCTCAAGCTGCCTTCTGGCCAGTCTCGTCACAAGGTAGGAACAAAGTCATGAGGTGTAAAGGTACATTTAACAGTATTTGTGTTTATCTGATTAATGAAAAGGGGTTATTGAAGGTGAGTCTTCTCGTCAATGAGGGTTTTATGAAGGATACGCGCCGTGATCAGGGTAGCTACACGGAAAACCTATCTATATTCCTCAGAATACTATTTCTACGTTCACATCTTCGTTGGCTCTCTTGACGTTAGGATTTTGTTTGTATAATGGGTGCATAATCAATGATGAAATCGGCACAAACTATGGTGTACTGGGTGAAAATTGAGTGCGTTTCTTCTTTTGTTTCTCACCTTTAAGTTTAAGGAGGACAGTAAGTATTTTATCCTGAATCAGCTAAAATCATCGGCAAAGAAGCGTGTCTGCCACATTTCACCGCGGTCTGTGATGTCTGCAGGTTTGGCGGCGGTGATGTACTCACTACTCAGGTGACTCACTGTACCGCAGGGGCGTTACTCGGGAAAGTTACTCAGGTTATATTTGGTGCGGGAGGCTTTCATTTCCCAGAAACAACGTAACTGGTCACGAGGAAACTAGCGGTACACCTTCAATCAATTCATACAAGACAACCTCATCTCTGTCTCAGTATTGTTAACCATTGCTTCTGAATCCGCCGTACTCAGGTTCTGTTCGCTGGATCAGTTCAATACGCTGTGCAACATCGTATTTCAGTGTGAAATCAACTGATGACAACTCAAAGACGATCACTGTTCTTCTTCAGCAAATAATTAATTTTAAATTGATCGAAAGATAAATTGAACAATACAAAACGTTAGCTACAATAAAAGAAGTGTTGGCTTTTTCGTAACTTGTAATTTATCCTAGTAAAGGGTCATAGTACTAGTTCGTCTCAAATAAATGAAGAATATCCGTTAACTGACTGATTTGATGAAGTGCTAGAAGTAAATTGTAACTAAATTTAATATGATATTTAGTATCTCATTAAATGTTCATGGTTCAGGTTAATTGACACCCAAACAGGCAGACAAGTCGTAACAAAGACCATTCTAAAATTGATATTCAGTGTTAACAAATTTGAGTATAAAACATTTTATACTCAACATCAGTTACGCTTTACGGCGGTCGCACTGTTTGTTCTTCACATTGATATATTATTATATACGGACCGTTACGGTTTATTACTCGTGGCCTACTTCATTTAATGGCATTGTGTTTTTACGCACGTGTTATTGTGCTATAAAAATACGCAACAGTCGCGGGGTATTGTGTATTATCTTTCTATTGCGCTGTTTTACTGGCCTTCTTCCTACCATCAGGGCTGTTTCATTGCAGAAACTCAATAAACACATTTATTTAAGTAGTGTATCGGGGTTGTTTACTGCAAGGTTACGGTTACGCTTCACAAATGCGTTAAAGAGCGTTGCAACTATTCTGTTTTCTCCCAGATATTTGTCTATGACAGTAAATAAGCCAGACCCAGGTCTTCTTTCTTCTGCAGATTATATTTTCAGTGACTCAAATATATTAAACATATAAATAATTAGTACGCAGAGGGGTAAAGTGACCCTAAAGTTCAATGGTAATATGTTCGGAGTATCGTGTATCATACAACCATCACATCATGTTTTGGAGATTCTAACGTTGATTTGGTTCAGTTAACATCAATCGGTAGAAAACGCTTAAAAGGTAGGCATGGTTCATCATGAACCTTCAGCAATAGCTTGCATATGTCTTGGCTTTAGCATGTGAGCTAACAAAGCAATTACCTAGCAAGTATCTTACCTCTGTGATAAAGTACATTCATTCAGCGTTGGTCCGACAAATTCGTTTAAAGAAAAGCGTGCGAATCACTAGGGAAGAATTCCTTATCGCCTTAATACAGATGTCAACCATAGGGAACTACGAACAAGAATCTTTCTTTCGTGCTCGCGGATCAAGCCCATAGCTGTCGTGTAAGATTAGCCTTGTACAAAGGCGTTGTGAGGATGAATGAAGCTTGGAGTGGCACCCAGCTGTGAGACGTGAGTGTGTGCCACCCCTGCGCGACCCCTGGGTAGTGGGTAGGCAGGAAGTTCTGCTCGGACCGTGACCGACTCCTCACCCTCCTTCACTCCACGCCCAGTCCAGATACGCAATCGTAGACTACAAACTGCACGGTCTCTTGCGATAGCATCAATGGTAGACAACATGAAGAGGGACCTCTGAGCGGAAGGTTCTAATGAATATTCTACAGAAACAGTCACCTTGCGCGTAACAAGAGTATGGAACTCTCTTAAGACGTAACTATAGGAAAAAAGGTTGTTCGTTTTCATCTACATCATCTCTGGGGTTCATCTTATTTAACTATGACAATAAAAACAATCCGTTTTCCGTAATCCTATTCATATTCATTATTTTTATTCGTTCCTGCAGAAACAATAGGATTAACTTCTTTGTGAAACGATATAATACTATATGGGCTATTGTGATAATCACCATTGAATTACTTGGATCTTGTCATGTTTGACTAAGTATAATTGACTGCCAATTAAGCTGTTTACCGCGATTTATTTGCTACATGCACACCTGCCGAACCTCCTTGGACTGTCGCCTGCGGCGGTTGACGTCAGCGATTAGTCCTTACCGTGAAGCAATCGTCACTCCATTCCATTTGTCGAGAGTTGCTCAACACTGTTTTCAACTCATGTGGCATTCCGAGGAAATGAGTTTTCTCAGAAGTTGATGGACCAATTATCGGGAAACTGTGGCGCGGTGACCTTGGCGAGTTATCAGGCCGCAAGAGCCGATCGCCTTGGAGACACCTGTTAGCAGTGTCCTCACTTGACAAGTATGTGTTAAGTGTGTGTGAGTGTGTGTGTTGTAGCGGTGTTGTAACCTGTGAACTCGAAGATGTTCCTACGCAACTGCTGCGCGACCTTGTGGCACACCTGTTCCAACAGCACAGCTCACGTTTTGTAACTCATCATGATAATCCTCTCCCCCTTCTATTGGACGTTACATTTCTACCCTACCTAAAATGTTGGAAGTGAGCAGCTGCTTGGATCAAGATGTTATTTAGGAGGGTAGGGCAATCGAAAGGGCAAGGTGGCTACCGGGGAAGAAGGAAGGGCAGCCGGTAAAATCAATGATATTGACTGTTAAAGGAATGTCAAGTTTTCAGTGAACTCTTGATCGTAAACTGTACAGTTTATCCTTTTAGGATGAAAACTAAAATACTGGTTATAAGACCAACTCACGCTTTTGTAAGTATTTTATAACTAATGGCCTGTGATATAGATATGTTTGGGTATACATACCAAAAATCTCATTGTTCTCGACTAATTTCTTTTTCTGTTTCCAGGTGAGTTTCGTGTGAACATCGAGGCGGTTCTGTTAAGTACAATAGTTTAAGTTTACGGTAGTATTTTTTCTTTTCTAGGGCCAAAACTATTTAACGGGCTGCCCAAGTCCTTAAAAGAAGCTAAAAAATAGCGGTTTTCTGCAAGCTCTTAAAAGTTTGGCTATTAGCATTGGATGACTCGTATAGGATATCAAGTATTCTGACGTGAATAATATACTAGACGCTTTCCATTGTACAATTATAAGCAATGTACTTTTCTATTTATATTTTTTGTTATCTAATTTACACAGAGTAATTTAAGTTTAAGTTAATGTTTATGATTCAATCTGTATTAATATTTATGTAAAACAATATATTAAGTTAATTTTAGTATAATCGCTAATTATTTCTTGACGAAGGTTCAGCTCAGTCAGTGGAATAACGGAAATAGAGAGAGAGAGAGAATTTCACAGTACTGTACAATTGAGTTGATGGATTTGTTTATCT
Organism: Matsumurasca onukii; assembly: GCA_018831715.1. Taxonomy (NCBI): domain Eukaryota; kingdom Metazoa; phylum Arthropoda; class Insecta; order Hemiptera; family Cicadellidae; genus Matsumurasca; species Matsumurasca onukii. Next base: position 18,006,711 of record CM032060.1, on the reverse strand, counting down.
GATGTGGCGGTATTTGACATTATCAGTCAGCTGATGTAGGTGTTGTATGCAGATATGTTCTCAGAAACTGAGTTGGCGGAACATTATCTCGGGAAGTGCATACAAGTCCATAAAATTCGAATCATTACTTTATTTTGCAGTGGAGATCCCCATTTTCTTTTGAGTTTGTTTCTTTGAAAAACTGACACTAGTAGAAAAGATAGAAATTATATGAAACTTAAAAAAATGGATAATTATTTAGATAAGATAGAGTCGCCTTGGTTTTGTCAGCTGCCTCGCTCTCGATGAATTTTCGTCTTAGGATTAGGCTTAAGGTAAATTTAGGGTAGTTTAAAATATGTTACAAGAGTTTAGGTTGTATTTGAATCAGGCGTCATGCGTTTTCGGTATTTAGCCGCCTCAGAACCTGTCTGAATCCGTAGGGGGATTGTAATTGGGACTACCCGGTTCGTAGTCTGCATTGGTTTCACGAGCAATAGCAAGTCTGTAACTTCACATTTGACGGCTGCTAACGGGGTATTCATCCTAGACAGCCTACACCACAAATGAATTAAGATTAAACTGTCCAGTTAGAGTCAGAATGTGGGCCGCTTCGTATGGAGTCTTAAACGGTCAAATGTCACTGTGTAACGGCCATCATGCCATTAGGCCATTTACAGCCATTAAGTAAGCCTAATACACGGGCTGGCCAGGGGAAATGGGTCGTCTGGAAGGAGAGCTCGTTGCTTTTCTCTTGGTGTCATCGTTTCTATCGCCTTTGTCGTTGAAGTCGGTCAATGTTTTGACAAACGAGGATCCAATGTTGCTTCGGTCTTCGGGTTAGTTCTATAGTTATCTGTACTGTTGTCTGCAGGAGCATTCCTGCCTCAGATTTGGGCCAAGGACAATATTGTACGTGGTACTTTCAAAGTATCAACCTTTTGTAGATAGTTATCTATGTACGCTTGATATAGGTTTGGTGCTTTCCTTAATTTTATTGCGACGAATTAACAGTAAATGTAGTTCCCGGAAGGTTTAATTCCAGTGTTTAGATACACTAGATTCGAGTCCTAGGTATGAATAAATAAATCTGAAATATTCTGCGATTATAGGAGCTCTTCGAACATTTAAACTTCGTAACAATTATTTGGTTTTGAAGAACTATTTGCCGAGTTGTCCTTGTTGGTTTGTGACACCACAAAGCAGAGCAGGACAGATATTGCTTGTGAGATTGGTTGGTAGCCGGTAGCAGCTAGAGGACATGGATGGATGGGAGCGACACCAGCGCGGCCAGTGGCTTCAGCCGCAACTACTGTCAGCTGTGGCTGGCCTTGGCTCGCGTTTTTATACGTCTACACGGATAATTCCACGTTCGAGCGCTACTTTATCCATTTTTCTTCTCAAAGCCTATCAATCTGTCTAGTTGGTTGATTATTTCCCACTTAAGTAGATAGGCACTTTTAGCCACTTAGGGCACTTTTTAAGCTCTATGGATAAAGGCGATATTTGGACCTTGAAGTGGGTTCGAACCTTTAATCTCACTCGGTTCAGTATACCCTGAGCTTTACTTACTATTCGGAGCTTGATTCATCGTCAAGTATCAAAGAGAACAAATTCCTGCAGAAAAAGCTCTTATGTCACAATAACTCATATCAGTAAACCCTTTTACTCGTATGTTATTGTCGTGTTTATCCAACAACTTTTGAATATAGAAAGCACAAATTACAGTTTGAAGATATTGTACTTGAGTGTACTGTATTTAGATGATTGCTTTATCTCAGACTCTCAAGCAGTTGTATGATAAATGGCTTGATTGTGATACAGTACTAAGTTTGTCGTTGTTGACTATGCAGTTATCAGCTGTGTCTGCGTGCTACACATTTCTCAAAGTTCTACTTAATCTACATATCGCGCTACAGATACAAGGGAGCTCTGAACAATCTCACATATCGCGCTACAGATACAAGGGAGCTCTGAACAATCTCACCGTTTACTTGAGTTGATGGGTGTTTTGGTCGGTGCATAGTCCTACAGTATTGGCAAAACTATTACATAATAACGGAAATTGATTAAAAACCGGAAAACATGGTTTTAAGCATGATCAACAAGATTTGCTGGGAATAAGATGTATATTTTAAAGGTGTATCTTATAAAAACCAAGCATCAATGATTTCATTAGTGCTGTATCCATAATATAAACATCATACTTTATCTTGAGGTGCCAAATGACTTACACAATTAATAATAATATTGTACACATCAATAACAATGTCGAAGTCCCGTGTATACATGACAACGTCCACTAAAGCCTGATAATGTTTACTCCAGATTATTCTATCGCTTGTTTTCTTGGTGGTCAATCAATTGGTCAATCACGTAACCAAAATAAACTCAACAGTTTTTTTTAAAAAAGTCCCATCCAAATTATTGAATATTAAGCTCATCCATGTGCCCATCTAGAGAGGACTTCGCCAAGAATTTTTAATTTCTCATTGCTTATTTATTTGTTCGTCTGCTGAATTGTATGAGAGACAGACCTAATACTTGTTGAGTTGTTGTTGACACTGGCCAGGACCAGGCGGCAGGCACAGCGGTGTGAGCATGTCCCCAGCACTACACATGCTGCGGTGGGCGGGTTTAATTAATATTGTTGGAGAGTTTGAGTGCGGCTGCGTGTGGCCCGAACACTCCCTCTGTTTAATTAAAACACAGTTCAGCCAAAGTAATATCGGGAGAGCTGATTCCGAGTAATAGCTCATCCGAAAACGTTGGTTATACTGGTCGATTGGTCGCGAGAGAAAAGAAGATACGTAGGTACTTGACTTCTAACATTTCGATGATTTTAAATGCTGCTGCATCTACTATAGTGGGAGCTTAGGGTTACTTCTCAGAGGTTTCAGATGTGTTTATTAAAACTGCCAAAATTAATTTTGAATGGTCTTCGTTAAAAACGCCAAAATATTTCACACAAGTTAAAGTGTAGCCCACACATAGCTAAAACAGTCAAACGAGGTACATGACTACGGCCTCTTTTGATTGTCTTGTTTTTCAGTGTTCATATTTTCGTCTGAAGAAGGACCCACGTACTTCAGTACTCGTCAATGTTAGATTCTGCATTGAAGATAAAACAAAATATAGTTTTGTCGTTAATCATGTCTGTAAAACGCACTTGATGGCGTTGATATAGTACAACCAAGAACAACCAAACTATATTTTGTATTGCTAAGGCGATGTTGCTCAACGTTATGTTACACATCTTTATTGTTCATATAGTGAGATTATTCACATTTCGGCTACTTACTTTTTAATACTAGTTAGCTAATTATTCATAGGAAAACTTAAACTGCACTTAAAGCACCCTTTCATTGATTGATTTGAGGAATCATTGAACCAAGGGGTTCGTAAGTTAAATTCTATGTTAGTGTCAATATGGGTTGTTTCTTCGAGAAGAGCATGCAGGAAACATGCAGGATTTACTGTCTTGGAAGCGCAGGTGGTCGATGCCGATTGAATGGGTCGATGACTCTTGCAGATTGATTCGTCTGTCGAAACCGTCCGAGGTCTGACTGGAACCATAAAATTAATGGGAACGGCTTAATCAGGTGGAGGAATCTGGGCGCTGGTTACGTGAACACTCAAATCTTGCTCAATGATATGCTGGTACCTTCCTACATGTGTAGGCCCTACGTGTGACCTCAGCAAATGCCGCCCATCTGGCAGCAACACGATCAATGAGTGCGCCGTTCAGTTCTTGAACAATGGGATCTGCCAGGTTTGTGAGTTAGTGGTTCTTCATTATTGGAATGAAAGGTCATCTTACAATGCTTCAGTTTAGCTTAACTTACTACGATACTAGTTTTTTCCTCTAGAGTACTAGAACTGAGATTGATTTTACTTATTGATGTTCTTCCATCAGTAAATAGCAACCTGGAATACATGGTAAAGTGAGGAAATAATTTTGACCTGAAAAAGGCCAAGGGAATGTATCAAAGTTTTGTGAGAACCAGAACAATCTGTTGCATCTACACAGTGTTTTACTGCCCAATTCCTACGTTTTGCCTTTTCGATTCAGTTTTAGTCATGTTTGCATTATAATTCGTCATTTCGAGAACCTATTATAATTTTCTCACAATTTAGTATATAAAGAAACTCTGGGAGTTTTGATTCAAAACTTGTATTGGTGGACTTTTGAGTGACTGTGTCGGTAGAGATGCTCCACTCGGTGTAATTAAAGCATATTTTTGTAGCTTGAACTCCCTGATGCAAGCCACTCTTTACAGCCATAGGGTCTTCAGTTAAAATTGTGGAAACGTTTTGAGTGAAGCAAAATAGCCTTACGAGAGACTGATTGTGATAGCGGAGACGGCCCTAAGGTGCCAGGGGTATGTCTACAGTCACAGGTCTAGACACCCCCTGGCAACAGGCTGGTCACTCCAGTGATATATTGGTCAGCACGCCCTGTACATTGTGTGCGTGTTAGTGCCGGCGACACATGTTCATTCAATGTGAACTCTGCTGTAAAGACAAAGCTCCTGACATCCTTTCAACTCATCACGTATAGTCTGTTTTGGCAAAGGTTTCTAGTTTAGCTGTTTATTTGTTGTTTGTCTCTTTGCGGAAAAGAGAATGGTAGTCGAGTAAGAAGGCTGGGTATGCAAAATGGTTTGAAGTCGAGGGTATGGTAGGGAAAACTGAATATGCACAGGTCAGTTCTCGGAACATCAGAGGATGCTCGGAACATCATCTATAATGTCCAATGTGTACACAAGACAAGAAGTACCTCAACTTCACAAGGCATTGCATAATGTTCAGAATTCGCCAGGAACAGGGAAGGGGAGGGGCACATTTGCTGTACTAGTGCAACCGCGTTACAGTGAAAGCCAAGCATTGTACAGAGTGCATTCTCTCATTAGCGGAGTGATTGCTCGAGGCATGTTATGTTACTCATGGTTCCGACTGTCTAGCTGAGGAGTGTAAGGAAATCAGCGAGCCTGAGGCAAGGTGAGGTGTTACTTAATGTGCTTGGCAAGTGGCGAGTGATGGCGGTGATTGTGATCAGTGTCTTCGTGTCAATCAGTGCTGGTGACGTGGGTATCCTTTGCCAAAACAGTGCTTGGGTCTCCGCGATCTCACGAATGTAAGAGCCAACTTGCCAATAGTTGCAAGGCCAGGGAAGCAGGAGTGATGGACTTGAACTCGACTTTCAAAGCAATCATGGATTAGTTCATATCAGGGTGACTGCCACCCTGCTGGATACCCTTTAGGGTATGTCAGAGAATATCATAATTTAAGGACCTTTTAGTCTTTTATTAAAACCCATAAAACTCGCGATATTTGAAATTTGTTAATAATATGTTGCTACAAATCTAGCATGGTCAGTTTATGATAACACATCTTGAAACTAAGTCTGCCAAGCCTCGGAAGGTAAGAGAAGAGTATTTTGAATCATGGCACCCTGAATCTTCTTCTTCCAGAAATGAAACCTATACACAATATGTATGTACCACCTACGCGTTAAGTCAATGACTCAACTCAAAACCTGGTTGCCTCATTTTTAGCTAATTCAAAACAGAAAGAGGCTCCAGTGTGCGATGACCTCTTGTCTTCTTTCTCCAGATACATAATGCAAAACGGGCGTTTTTAACAGGGACAAAGAGATTAGCGGTATTGTTGGCAGTGTATTGAGAGTGGGCAAAAAAGCGGAAGTGGCAAGACGCGTGACAATAGCTGCCATATTTACAATATTAACGGGAGAAGCGACGTGCGGCCGAAACACCTCTGACCTGGATAATCCGGACAATAGCGTCATCCGGGGAACATGGCAGGACGGATAGTTTCCAGCAGCAAACTTTATGTGTTGTCGAATCAAGTGTGGTGATGTATTTCCATTTTCTTTTTGCGTTTGGGAATTGTTTGTTTGGTGGTTTAAACCAACCATCGTACATTTGCACAACTATTTAGCGCAAGACAACACCCAGTTGAGTCTTCAATGGCATATTGAAGACTCGTGAATTGTGGGAAAGAAATATCAAATTCCGTTAACCCTTATCAGCCCAGACACTGCACTGCTGACACAAGTTCACGAGACCCCACTGTGTCCACAACTATAGGCTGTGATGTGAGTCCATCTTAGGGAATACAGACAAGATTCTTTTGTGTTCATTGGTCCATCGTAGAATATTACAAATCATGAAGCAATTCAGCTTTTAGTTACACCGGTATCAATGAAGCTATTTATATACATTACTTAATGTTGCTTGTTACACAAATTTTCACAGCATTGTCAATCGACCTGATACGACAAGTGATTACAATACAACATCTCGCTGTATCAGTGTCAGTTTTTTCTTTCAACCTCTGTTGTCAGCTGCCACACTAAACTTGAATGCTGTCCTCGAATTATTCGTTTCAGCAACACTTGCATTGACAATGGCCACGAGTCGACCTTCATGCCGAGTGTTTTCGATGACATAAGCTTAACACATATCCGCTCTTTTGCCTCTGTACAAAGTCGTCATCAACTGACCTTATAGAGTTCGTTACCTCTCACAACACTGCTGACCTCGAACCATACCTCAGAATCAAATCAGATAAAAGATCACCGCTGCCGCGTTGCTATCACAAGTAGAAGACACATACAATTTTGATAAAGATATGGCTCAGATGTTACGAACGGGTGCTTGTAGATGGGTAACGCAAATCTTTACTTATGGGTTACAACTGCTGTATAGGTGACTATATCAATGTACTGGTCTTCCTGAATCTGATTAGGGCATGACCAGGTTTACAGTAAAGTCACTGTACTGTACAGAAGATTAGGAATCACAGAAAAGCACATTTTAATATTAAGCCGACCTATAAGTTATACACACATTGTGTTGTACCCCCGAATGTGTGTTGTTTTGTGTAAGTGAGGTCTCGGCAGTTGGCATTGGACCACAATTACCGTGAGTGGGGAATCGAAGGTGGATTATCTCGTGGAGATAGAGCGTGAGTAACCTTGAGGTGTCAGAGGTCAAGGACGTACAGCACATCTCCTTCTTCCCTGACCATCACCTGACCACACAGATACACCAGAACAACAACCACTGTAGTCTGTACTGCCTGGTTTCAGATGTATGTTTGTGATAAATAGTTTTCAACATTCTAGCAATGCACCTGGATACCAAACGCCAAATGTGCAAATCATCATAGACAACTAGTTCAGTATTAATTAAGGTTTTATTTATGTACTTTCGATTAAGTTTCAAGTCAAAAGTGAACCCATATTATCAAATACAATTTGGCAGGCAGTTTTCTGAAATAAACTTGTAATAAATAAATCACATTGTACAATTCTACATTTTTACCAAACCAATGTTTACCAATTGTTCTATTGTACAATTGAAAAGTAGCCACCATGGATTTTAAAACTTCAATAAAACTGGCTTTATTGATGATAATTCTTTACGATTAGGTCTAGGTAGTCATTTATGATATATGGTAAACCCACAGATTACCTAGAGTCCCTGGTTGTGCTGTGGTAAAACATAAAAACTCTAGGCAAAGGAAAATTTCACTTTATTATTCTTCAGCTGGAAGGAAATAAGGGTAGTTTTATTAGGTATATCTGTAAGTTTATTGAAAAGGTTTTAAACAATTGCTTTTTAATAATCAGTTAATAAGGGTTAAAAATCTTGGATATGGCGCACCTTTGTGTTACCAACAGGGCACAGGTTGAGGCTTCAGTATTTCATGCCTTCTTTAAAAAAAGTCCATTATTACTCGTAGTTCTCCTGAGACTGCTGGCAGCGTACAGGTGGCCATCACCTTCACCATTGGTCAGTACCGATGACGCACGACGCCAATCGAGCGTCTCCGATGTCCATGTGCTAGCGAGGCGCAGATTCCGTTAGCCGGTGCCAGTATATTGTTGCCAGTGTATTATGTACAGTATATTGTCGGTGAATGGCCTAGCGCCATTTGCATGCCATCGACGCGCTGTGTTTTTACTCGCTACGCGCCACGTTTCACGTCCCTCTCGGCAAACAGTTAGGCGACGTGACGAACCGACTCCTCAGGTGCCGTTCCTGTTTTGTTTACCCGCCAGTCGACATCAGGAACCCATCATAAAGAGATAAATAGTTGAGGGCGCTGGAGCTAAGAGCATTCCGGCTCATAGTGCGGAGCTTAGTCAAAAGCAAAGTCGAATTTACAATCGGGAAGAGAACTCTTCTCGCGGAACGGTTATCAAATGGACTCTTAGACGAGCGTGCGAGCTGTTGGTGTGTACACTGTACAGTATCTGTATCACATGTGAAAGCGGCGAGCAGGTGCGGTTAGGTTAGCGAATAGCGTGTGAGTTGCGTGGCAGTGGACACTGGACAGAAGACACCTCTAGTGGTTTCGGTTTCATCACCGTTGTCGTTTCCCAGGTAACTTAACCCTACAACTGACTCGGAGAAAGTTCTCACTTTACCGTTGCAACACACGTCGCCAATATTCCGTTCTATATTCAGCTGATAATGAAAACGAGCTCGATTCCTAATGTAACTGGACACGAGGCGGAAGAGCTTCTCAACTTGACTTGTGCGAACTCCTCTGTACAGCCTTGCCTTGAAGGAGTCCGAAATATCAATTTTATAGTATCATAGACAGCTGTGTGGAAGCAGAATTATTAGTTTAAGCGGAATTAAGCCGACCCGTCACATTATCCTTTTCTTTTGGAAGACACCGAGTCATCTGCGAGCACAGGAATATTGGCTGTTGGATGGACGGATATCTTCTGTTCCCAAAGACAAAATAAACAAATCAACAAGAGTGTTTGTTATCCGTTCGCATATTTAATCAGTAAATAAACTTACTCTTCATTATTACAACTAAATCCCATTCAAACACATTTTCACATTCACTCTCTCCCAATCATTCGAATGTTACCACACTAGAGTCATCCAATCCTAGGGTCTCCCAATTGAATGCCATGACCTCGTCTGTGCCATAAAATGCTGGATAAATCAGAAATGTTTTGAGACGAATTTTGAATGCTTCAAGCTCAGGAAAATGTTTGGACCGGAGCTTTAAATGGCAGGTTCAAAGCTCAAACTACATACGTAATAGTATAATTTTAATGACAACTAGAAACTCTCCTGTGCGATACATAGTAAAACCCACGAAGGTTTTCTAATAGAATTTATAGGCTTCTTTTAATCTCCGTATATAATTATTTTTGATATTCCTGAAGATTGCTGTATGTTTTGTGGCAATAAGATCTCTTCGTAAAAGGCCGTTAGTGTATCGTAAAAGACCTTTAACGAGAACAGTAACGGTCTCTACTCTCTCAATATTTACCTACTACTAATGAGCGGTACGGTACTTAATATGATCACAACTCTGAGATGGTCGTGATCTATCCTACCATATAGAATGTAAACTGCGCTCCCCGCCGTGTGTCAGCGCAAGGTGAAGTTATGTAGCAGTTACTTTGTGCAAGCACCCGGCCCCGGCCGGTCCATTCACAGTGTCGTGCGTCCGCGCTCGCGGCCATCTCATCTCTGATTGGTCCATGTTGTCTACACGCTATCTCCACAAGCTGTAACTCTACATTTGCATGCTTGCACTGCCCTGCTACAGTTTATGTTCTGGTTCACGTGCATGCCGCATGCGGTAGATTCTAGTTAGACAACAGGACCAAGTAATCTTCTGCAGCTGCTGATGTTTGGTCCTTCGAGCCGGATTCAATTCGAGACTATTTTTTTACTTCAAATGATGTTTTTTATGTTTGTAGACCTAATTATGTGTCTATAGTATCAGAACCTAATAGTAAGGGTAATATTAACATGATGTTCTTATTAGTGTTTTCACAAGTCAGTAAGAGTTGTTGAACGTTATTGGTCATCGAATCTTTTTATTATATTAATAATCTGAACTCTTAGACTTCAAGCACTAGATTATACTTATTCTGTTAATGCTATTTTCTATAGCAAAGAGAGCAATATGTATGCTAAGTTTTACTTTTAGTAAACCGACTGTAAGGAAATTGCTACAACTATCTTTTCTAAAAATCGACCCGCTATAGGTTTGATGTTGATGAGCCACGTCAAGCTGAACACTCTTATCAATAAAAGAAGCCCTCCTCGGTTCCCCCGTTACACAGAGAAGGGTGGAAGGGGCGGCATTACAGTAACTTGATGCGAGTGAGGTAATGGTGTTAATCTGTGATCTGTCCTCGCATTCTTGCAGCAGGCGCGGTTCTGGCTCAGCAGCTCTGTTTTTATTACTGCGCAGCCGCGTTAATATCAGCCGGCTCAACGCGCACGCGCAACAAGTGCAGACTGGCTATTGTTTAAAGTCGGCATCAGCTGATTGTAATCATCTCAGCGGCTGCAACTCTATCCAGTCATTATTGCCGCGGTCAGCCAAACCGACAATCTTCACTGCGATGTCGAGAATAGTTATTTTGATGGGTTTCTTTGTGCACTTTTAGAGAACGAGGCAAGCCAGTTCGTCTTGCAACAATGAGTATGTGGATTCGACACCTGGTTCGCCGAACAATGGATATTCTCCTCCAAATCCGGTCCTCCAATAACAAGTGTGCTTAGTTTACGTATGGCCCAGTTAAAATTGAACTGGGGTTCTCTTTTGAACTCCAGAATAGGATATACCAACTCGTCATGATCTCAGGCTGATTTTAAATTTCTAGTCTCTATGCATAAAAGTAAATAATGTCCACTTTTTCTACGATCCACGAACACAGTTTAGATTACTCAACAAGTTGCACACAGTTTCGACAGTATCCAGAGCGATAACTTGCTGCAGTCAGCATTGCTCATTCACTTGTCGCAACTGCATGGCAATGCTGGTAGGATGACTCGCTGATTGATCACTGACGCGAAGTGCATCAGTGACGAGTGTACTAGTAGATCGCAGGATAAACATCGCATTAGTCACACTCGTTGCTGTGTTGTTTACGACAACATTGTCTACGTCGTAACCTCATGAATGTGATGTGATGTCTCATGTCTGCACGTTAGCTGTAGTAAGTGACTTCCCTTACTAGCTTTGATAACGGCTTTTGGGGATGTAGATTCCTGGATAATATATTTGTGTCTGTTAAACTATGTTGCCTTTAGTAAAATTGAAACGTAAGAACCATTAAATGAGGAATATTACACATCTAAAAGCTTAGTACCTTATAAGTGTGATGTAGTTAATCCCAAGAAAGAAAGGACAGCACGTATGTGTGGACTATAGTGGAAAAGAAACACCTTGAGAGGATCCATACCCTCCAGTTTCTCCCTTAGATAAACCTCCTCAGCTACTTAAAAATATAAACATTTTCATTGGTTCAGTGGACCAGCTCATCTTTGACGTCAGATCTGTGCGCTGTAGCTGTTCGGAACTCAACGAGGCATTTGTTGTATTTTAATGTTATGTGGAACCGGCCACAAAAAAATTTAAACGCTTTGTACCTAATAATTTTTACCATACCAGTTCTATTTTATTTCGTTGAGCTTACTTGCCCAGCCCGTACGTGTCTAAGTACAGAAGTTAGTGTTTCGTTTGCCCGTGTGTAAGCAGTAGTTCATTTTGACTGATGCAGCAAGTCTGCAAGTGTGTGTATCACGGTGCACGGTGGCCACGCCCGGTCATTTATACTGGATGGGTTGGGTGTGCTGCGCGCGCTGGCCAGGAATGCAGATGACCAGCGCTGCCTAACGGTGTCTTCGCTACCTCACACACCAGCTGATCCGATACTCTGTGTATATACACAAACAGCTGATTGTCTGTCACGTGATTAATGGTACTCCCGCGCAGGCGCGAACCTCACAACCTATTGTGCGGCTTTGATTGTGGCTGTCGGCTGTGGAGCAAAGGTGTTGTGCTAAACATGACTCGTGTAACCACGGCGGATTCAACGATGCTTTCTCCCTCCCGCTTTGTCACTTAGACGCTTGGGAATACATTTGATTGATTGGACACATCTGATCTCTCGAAGGTGTTCTATGTCACAGATAAAGAAGATTCAAGTCGCATTATACTCCTTTGTCTTTTAACGTAATTGTATCTAAACGCTTTATGAGGTCAACTAGCTGTCATGGTTTGTTCCTCCCGGATCCAGTATATATGACCCCAGCTTCATATAGAAAGCCAATCCTTAAAATTACTATGGAAAATGTACTTTAAATTTAACCAGTATAACACTCATGGGCTGTTACTTTCCGTAACATAATTATTTAGTTAGTTAATAATTTTTTTAACTAACCGATCAATGTTATTAGTCCAAATCCAATTTTATGTAGGCAAGAAAACCATGGTGAAATCTTTACCTGAGAACCATCACTAGCCTATAGGTAGAACAGAATGAATAGATGGATAGGGTGCTTAGAGATGAAAGCAATAGAGACACAAGAGATTAGGACGGGGTGTTCCGGAGACAGAGACATCAGGGATGAGTGCTAGACTGAAGATTCAGATATCCCAGATTAACCTGTTGAAAATAGCTGTTGTAGAAATACCTTGGTTTTGGGAAATACTTTTCGTGCATCTTTGTAAATTTGCGTATTTCCAACTTACACTTACTTCTCTGCTACACAAATATAGATATCAGTACGGAAAATGCACCAATTTTGTTGTACTTACTTGTAAGGTTGGAGCTGGAGGACATTTTATTCCAATTGATGCCTTTAAACTTACAAATGACTCTCGTTGATTCCGTTTCTTTATCGATTCCTGCTATCATTTGGTCACCGTGCCCTGACAGGTCTAGCTCTACTGGTAGACCAGGACAGCAGCAAGCACACGCGGTAGGAGACTGAAGGCCATGGCTACTTTGTTATACATGTAAGGTTCGTGGAGATATTACGTCACGTCCTTTACTGTGTATGCCTACCTGGTACCTATTAAAGACTACTCGTATATTG